>JAYWIR010000074.1:0-399261 GCA_036172245.1 Raillietiella orientalis | reverse complement strand
GAGCGGAGCGATCTGCCGACTGTCAAGAAGATGACTCCGTTGCCGCCTTTGAAAGGCGTAGCGAAAGCAACACCCCCACAGAACGCAGCGAAAATACCGTAGGTTTCAGCAACTACTGTCGCGGAAGCCTCCGGAAATCGCGAAGGCGAATGGAAGGTTGTGGAGAGGAGGAAAGAAAAATCTCCAAATAAAGCTCCTCAACCTCCATCCCTAAGCTCTTCCAAAAGAAAAAGCAGTCGCGGGAATACGAAAACACGCGCGGCTTGTGACACTTCCAAGGAAAAAGCCAGCGCCTTCAACGCGTGCAAGTGCGCTTCTGTGACCGCCGAAAAGACCATTCCCGTGCAATCGGACAGATGCACGGCGGAACGGCGAGTGCTCACCCCGGAACCCACAGGTTCTGCACCCGGGGAGGAGCACCCGATTACGTGCAGCACAGTTGAGGCCGGTGGCGACCGCGCCCTCCAGCCCGTGTGCTGCTTACTGTCCGCTCGCCGGGTGAGGCGAGCACCACGGCCTCGCTTTCCCAGCCGTGATGAGGGCAATCGCGTCTTCTCGTCGTGTTGCCGTAACGTCTTGGAACGTAAACGGGCTCCAACACGAGGAGAAGAGGCGACTAGTGGCTGACGCTCTGCGCGCCTTCGACTTGACGCTCCTGCAGGAGATTCACAGCATTTCCGGAGAGCAGGCTGCCGAAATCGAACGGCGCGCGGGCGGAACGCTACTTTATAGGTGCGGCGTTGCACGTACGTGCGGCGTCGCTTTCCTCGTGCGAGGAACCTTGGCGGGAGCAGTGCGCAGCGCTCGTTTCGACACGGAAAGCCGAGTGGGACAGCTTGTACTCAAGTGGTCCGACTCGATCGACCTTGTCGCAACCAACGTGTACGCGCCGAGCGGTGCTGGACGATGGGCCGAAAGGATTGAGTTCTTCGGTACCCTTCAAAGCCAGTGGCTCACTCGATCTCACCCTACTGTGGCCCATCTCATTGCGGGGGACTTTAACGTCCACCTGCTTTCCGAGAATAGATCCCAGAAAAGGGAAAAGTTGCTAGCGGAAGAGATGTGCGCGTCCGTGCACGCGTGCAACTTGTTCGCTAGCGACCCTGTTATAACAGCAACGCCGGATCACGTATACCTTCATGAACACTTGCTCTCTCGAGTGGGTCGGAGAGGTCCCGTGCCGTCTGTGCTTTCAAACCACAACAGGCTCGAGTTCGAGATGCTCCCGCCAGGCAAGGGGCCTCCAAACTGTTTTTGGAGGATGCCGGGAGACTGGCTAAGCCATACGGAGGCGTCTGAGCATCTTCGCCAGTACCTCCTCGGCTTTGCCATAAGTGGGCTCGAGGACTGGGACGATCTGAAAAGATCGGTCCGCGAACTCTGCTGCCGGTTTCCCTTGCACCAGCTTCCGCGCGGCTTCGGAGAGGGCGTAGCCAACAGCAGAGATTTTCTGCAGGCCCGCTCCTTTACCAGGCGCGCGGACGTTGGTCGATTATCGGAGTACAAGGCCAAGGCCGAGCGCCAGGTCTGGCAGTCAAGGGCGACAGTTCTGCTCGACGACCAGGATAGGAAATGCTCGGCTCCAGCCGACGTGCGACGGATAGTCAGGCGCTATTACTCTTCTCTGTATGCAGAGGCACCGACGAAACGCAGCCTTTCCCGGCTGCTTCTGCCGATTGATGCACCTGTTGTATACGAAAAGGAACGCGCGCGTCTTGATGAGCCCTTCACGGCAGAGGAAATTTCCTCGGCCATCTCGGGGCTCAAGAGACGAAAAGCGCCAGGCGAAGATGGGCTCCCCGCGGAATTCTTTCAGTGTTTTGCGGCGGAGCTCATCCCCCTGGTGCTCCAACTCTCGTCGCTGATGCGAGACTCGGGCGAGGTCCCCGCCTCGTTTCGCTGAGCGAAGGTGCGTCTACTGCCGAAAGGCGGAGATTTGCGCCAACTGAACAACTGGCGTCCGATCACATTAGTGAATGCGGACTTCAAGTTGTTCTCGAAACTTTGGGTGGCGCGGATGGGTAGGATCGCGGAATCCTTGGTAAGTCCGGAGCAGACGTACGCTTTTCCTGGGCGGTCCATGGACGCGAACCTCTTGTTCATCCGCAAATGGCTGCAATTGCAGCATTGTGTGGCGGTGGATCGTCGTGCGGAAGCGACTCCTTCGATCTCTCACCGACGGAGGCGCGGGACGCAAAGGGAGACACCGGGAGCCTTGGCGGTTGCAGTCGATCTGCACAAAGCTTTCGATTGCGTGAACCAAAAGCTTCTTCTTGAGCTTTTGGAACGTCTGTGTCTTCCGGCATCCCTGTTGGCGTACTTGCGCTCCTGCTGGCGCCACGCGATTACATCCTTTGTTTTCAGTGGCTGTCGCGTGTACGGCGTGCCGGTACGACGAGGAATTAGGCAGGGTGACAGCTTGAGCCCACTGCTCTTCAGCACCTATTTTGTATTGGTGCTGGAGGCTTACAGGCTGACGCTAGCGAACCTGTCGAGCTCCTGTCCAGGTACGCCGGCCGTGGCAGCCTATGCCGACGACCTGCTTCTCCTGTTGCCCATGTCCACCCCGGCGACATCGCTTGAAGACTTCTTTGAGTTGATTCGTCGCGGTGCGGGCGTGAGCGTTAACAGGAGTAAGTGTATGGTTGTTCCGGTGGGTGCGACGTGGGAGGGGCAGTCCGAATGGATCGATCTGGGGATCCCCTCGGGCAGGTACCTCAGGTACTTTCGCGAGCCGTTGGGCGACTTGTGCATCTCAGAAGCGTGGTCGGACTGAATTCGGAAGGCAGAGCGTGCACTTGGCCCGTTTTCAGGAGGCGAGTTCGTCTTGCGGGAACGGGCCTGCATCTGGAACACCTTCGCTGCCCCCCTCTTCCACCCCCTGTTTTTTGTTTTTCCACTTCCACAGGAAGTCAAAGTCTGGGCGCAGCGCCTTCTACGCAAAGCGTTGTGGGACGCTGCAAGATCCCGTGTTACACTTATAGACTTGGTGGCGCCGCGTCAGGATGCAGGCTTGGGCATCCTCGACTTAAACAGTATCGAACTGCAGGTGCAGTTTCGCATGCTGCGGCTCTGTGCCAAGCTGTGGTGTACGCCGTGGTGCTTACCCGCACGCTTTATACTGAGGCACTGCACGGGAAGCGAGGGACTGCTTTCTTTGCTACCGCACTATCGGCACACCAGAATAGGGTTTGGCTTCCCGCTGAGGCAGCTGTCCTCACTGCTGGAAGTTCAAAGCTGGATCTCCTGCCGCCCCATGAACATTAATGCATGGCGGCAGGAATCTTTTTCATCGTGGGCAGCTTCCGAAGGAACGCGCCTGGAAGATCTTCGACGCCTGCGACTTCTCCTCAGTCATCATATGGACGAAGACTTGCAGGACAAGAAGTTGTCGGATCGTCTGGCCGCCACACCACTCGCCGCAGCGCTGTCTGCCCTCAGGACAAGCAACGACGGTTGCCTACCGGCGGAATGGGAGCTCTCCTGCAAAATAGAGGGAGTCAGTAAGCTCCTCGGCAGCTGGACGACAAATGAGCTGGTGCAAGCCGCCACACCTCGGAATCGGGCGAAGGGACTGCTTCGGTGGAGCGAACATTTAAGTGTGCCCCCCGGAGAGATAGTGGTTCCCCCCGTTTGTTTGGACAGCTCCGTGTTCCCCCTTAAGTGGAAACAAGATGTGCTGCTCTTTTTACATTGTGCATTTCACTGTAATAGGCACCGAAGCATCGTTTCCGGGGGAGCTGCTTTGCTAAACTGTTTAAGGTGCGGAGAGATCGAGTCTTTTCCGCACCTTTTGCTGGACTGCGGTGACCTCCGGGAACTGTGGCGAAGGCTCACTTTCGCCATCATGCCACAAGGAGGCACTGCCATTGATGTGCTGCGGCGCTTCTTCAGCAAAAATGGACTTTCGGTTGGCGCGATCGTCGCAACCATGTGTTCCGTTCGCGCCATCGTGAAGGCCCGATACGCCCTGGAGTTGTCATCGCAGCGAAGGGAGGCTCACCTGCTTGCAGCTCAATTGATGGAGATGGCTTCAAGGTGGTCTCATCTTCGTGACAATGTGAATGAGGACATCTCCGGCATACATCGCCGGTTTACACACCTTTGAGAACGGCTTCATCCGGTGACCCCTGCGACCTCTCGCCCACTCATACTTCGTCTTGTTCGCTCGGTAAAATTTCCGGTGCCCATGCTTTTATCCGCGTGTCTTCCAGAGCGATCCCAAAGACCCTTATCCCGTCCTCCTTATTCATTGTTTTTATTTTATTTTGGTGTCATTGTTTTTCCCGCCCACCCACACCGTTCAGGAAACTGTTACTCTGGCCTGCGTGCCAGCAATATTCTCTTCATTCTTGTTCAGTCGTCGGTTGGGAGTTTGGTTCCCAACTGGTTTATTTTGTATAATTGCTTTTTTTGGTTATGTTATATGGAATAAACGCCCCGGCGTGACCGGGTGAGAAATCTCCCGGGCTTGATCTGCGGAGATCACGTGGATCTCCTGCAGCAGCACCAGGTCGAAGGATGCCAGGGTGGCGGCCACGTCACGCCTCTTGCCTTCGTCGCTTAGCCCGTTCACGTTCCAACAGGCGATCAGAAGACGACGGCGAGAGGCGATTCCCGGCATTATGGCTGGGAAAGTGGCGTCGCGGCACCTGCCCCGGGGCAGGTGTTGGAAAGGTCCATCGGTACGAGGACCATCGGAACGAGGACGGAGGCCTCTTCAGGCGCTGGGGTACCTGTTCGGCCTCCATCCTCACCATCCCCTGCGTGTCCGAGCGTGGAATTCTCTCGGGCGACGGGTCCAGGGAGTTTCCCACGCTCATGGCACCCTCGCTACCGGAAGCCATCTCTTCCTCTTCGTCGGGGGAGACGATCTTCCGGGGCATTGTGGACCTTCGTCCTGCCTTTTTGCGGGGGGCCGCGAAGATGAATGCTGTGTTTCCGGCCTTCACCTTGGGGTCGGAAGTGGCCGACTCCTGAGGGGAAGCCGGACGCCTGACGGCCTTCTTGCCAGCCTTGGGGGCAACCGGCTGCAGCGAGGCAGCCAGCTCCTCCGCGGCGCGCTCGAAGGCGACGTCATCGAGCGTGGGCTCGATGACGGACGCCGCCGCCTCGCTCCCCTCCTTGTTGACTTTGTCAACGGAGGGTTGAGCAGGGGCAGCAGGGAGTTCTTTAGCGCCGCATTCGTCGATGGCGGGAATCCGCTCTACAACGACGCAGCAGACCTTATATAGACCACCTACCTTATATAGAAGGGGTGGGTTATACCTCTCCTCCAGGTAAGCGCGCATTTCCGCCATAGCCGCTGGCGTAGGTGCCGCAGCCACGGCGTTCCAAGCCCTGGGTAGGGCCGGGGGCGCATCCGTGCTGGCGGGAGCCTCCACTGATGCGGGAGCCCTTACCTCCATCTGCTCCGGGGGCAATGAGGTCATCGCCCCCGGATCCTCACCGGTGGTGGAATTAGGCATTTCTGCCTAATCCTCCACCCACACCACGCACAAGCACCAAAGGAAATGAAACTCAGGAGCAACGAAAAGACACGTCCGCTCGCCGCTCTGCAGTCTCCAAGACTGGGACCGCATGAAGGCCTCGGTCCGCGAGTTCTCCGAGGAGGTCCCTGTGCACCGCCTGAACCGGGGATTTGGTGTTTCCACCCGGGTAAGCTTGGGCTTTTATTAATAAACTCCACAAATACGTAGTACGAGGCCTCAATAACGGCCGCACAATACCGGACATGCCGGGACGCCGGGACGGAGCTCGGCATCACGCTCCTCGGCAGTGGATGGGACTTTGGGAGGAAACAAAAAAAAATAAAATAAAGAAAAACTAAAGGAGTTTGGAGGGAGGAGAAGGGATCACTATCCACTAGGAGGAGGGCCCATCCTTCGCAGTATGCCCTCTAGGTCCTTCTGCGTTTGTCCCAGATGGAGCCATCTTGCAGCTCTTCGCATGAAGCTCACAGCATACGGGATGACTTCCCTCTCGTTGGCATCCACTCCTTCGTCGCAAATGTCGCTCCAGGCCGCCACGATGCCCCGGATGCAGCAGAGAGCTGCGAAGGCTGCGGCAAACGGCAGAGCGTCCCGCACGAAGAGGGGCCGAAGAACGTGTCTGGGCGCGCTGCCCATTGCGAGCCCTAGGTTCGTCCCGAACCGTAACCACAGGGGTCGGATGGCAGCACAGTCGACTAGAAAATATGAAAGCGATTCTTGCTCCCCACACTTGGCACACTCAAAGCTTACACTTCCTCGCGTACAGAGGAAGCGGCGCGCGTTGGAGTGTAAACCCCTGTGCAACAGCAGCAGTGCCCACTCTTGCCTCTTAAGCGGGAGAAGCCTGGATCCGATTGATAATGCAATCTCTACCTTTTGGAGGCGACCTTAACAGACTTCTGCGAGGCAGAATTTCCCAACGGGACACTTAGGTACTTCAGGTACCTGACTGTGGAGATTCTTATGCGGATGCAGTCAGGGCGTCCATCCCACGTCGCAACGAACGGTACCACCGACGACTTCTCCTTGTTAACCTGCAACCCAGTCCCACGGCTTAGCAGATCGAAGAAATTCTCGACTGCGACTGCCGGGGCGAACAGGGGCAACATCAGCAGAAGATCGTCGGCGTACGCAGCTACTTCGGGCGTGCCTGGGCACGAGCTAGGCAAGCCAGCCAAAGACACCCTGTACGCTCTCAGCACCATCTCAAGGTAGGTGCTGAAGAGCAGGGGAATCAGACTATCGCCCTGCCGTATGCCCCGCGGCACCGGCAGGCCGTACGTTGTCCGCTGAAAGAGACCTTGATCAACGCATTCCGCCAGCAAGTACGGAGGTAGGAGGAAAGAGAGGGTGGGAAGCCCATGAGACCCAGAAGCTCCTACAGTAGCTCCTTCTCCACGCAGTCGAACCCCTTCTGTGCTCCAGGGAGGCCTTGTTTTCTCGTTGCTCCTCGTGCCAGGGAGTCTCTCCCAGTGCAAGCGTCGTGTGGTTCGGTGGTCGATCAGGCAGCGATGCCTAACGCGACCACCATGGATGACCAAGGGGCAGCGGCAAAGCCGCCCTTAGAGGCGATGGAGAGCCAGGGGGCGGCGGCAACGTCGCCCCCAGAAGTGATAGGGGTGGAAGCGTCCGCCCCCACAGAAGCAAAGCTTGCTGCAGCGCGGGCGTGGAGTTCCGCTGTGTCGGCGCCATCGCCTGCAGCCGCGGCGGAATTGTAGGCACATGTAGAGGAGGGGTACAACCCCTCATTTTTCTACAAGGTAGACAATCTATATACATGAGAGAGCGCGCGCGCCTTCTCAAAGGGCGTGCGCGCTCTCGATCTGAAAGAGGAGGAGCTCAGCGCTATGACCATCCGCAGCGGGGGTCAGTACGTTGAGGTCATCTGCAAACAAGCAGAGCTGGCCCAACGACTGCTTAAAACTTCCGTGGTGATGGGGACGCGCTGGCTCTTCCCTATTACGGCGGACCGCAGTATGGTGGTCCACCTGTTAGGTGTTACCGCGCGGATGCGCAAGAAACAGGTTCGTGCCGCGTTGGAAGAATACGAAATGGTCCACGCGCAGTGAACAAAAGTTAGTCCCTTCGAGGACTACACATGGCTGCAACACGGCTTCACGGCTGCGCGCGTGACCGCTCGCGAGGGCTGCACTCTTTCCCACATACTCGTGGTCGAAGGCGAAACCGTTTACCTCTGGAATGTGGGGAAGCCGCAATACTGTGGCTTCTGCAATACGTCGGGCAACCTCGAAAAGAGGTGTCCCAACGAGCAGTGCCAAGTATGCGGCACAATGGGTCACACGAGGAAGGTGTGCTCAAAAGAGGCACTGCTGGTGGTTTCCAAGAGAAACCTTAAAAAACGCGCCCGGCTTCTGCAAAAAAGGCTGGCGGCGAAAGCTGCCGCAATGGCTGTGCCACCCGCGCCCAAGACCCAGGCGTCACCCGAGACCCCGGCGAGCAACGCCCAAAAAGTTGAGGGAGCCGGCCAAAAAAGTGTTGGCAAGTGACAACAGCCAAAAAATCAAAGAAGGAAAGAAGGATGGGAAAAAAAATCGCCTACCAACAGAAGAAGAAAGAACAGGGTAGCGCGATAATTGAAGAGTGCAGCGTAGTCGTCAAACCCGTTCTCGATGTTGCCGAACGCTGCCAGGAAGAACTCGCCGCTACCGACGACAACCCCTCTGTTGACTCTGTCAACAGCGAGGGGAGCGAGGCGGCGGCGGCGACCGTCATCGACACCACCATCGATGACGTAGCCTTCGCGCGAGCCGCGGAGGAACTTGCTGCCTGGTTTCAGCCCGAACTCTCCAAGGATGGCAAGAAGGCCGTAAGGCGCCCGGCCTCCCCTCAGGAGTCCCACTCTTCTGACTCCGAGGTGGAGGCCGGAAGCGCAGCCTTTGTTTCCACGGCACCCCGCAAGAAGGCTGTACTTGAGTCGACAAAGCCGAGGAAGCTCGTGTCCCTTGGCGAGGGGGAAGAGATGGCTTTCGCAACCGAGTGTGCCATGAGCGTGCGAAACTTGCGGCACCCTTCCCCCGAGAGACTCCCACGCGCGGACATGGAGGGGATGGAGGAGGTGGAGGCCGATCAGGTGCATCAGTTGACTGAGAAGGCCGAAACCTTCATGGACATCACGCCCGCATCGCAGGAGGAGGCCTCTTCCACACCTCAATCTTTCCAGCAGTAATGCCGGGAATCTACTCCTGCCGTCGTCTGGGCATTGCCGTTTGGCACGTGAACGGCATGACAGACGCCGACAGGAGACAAGACATGGCCGCCCTTCTGGAGTCCTACGACCTTGCGCTGCTGCTGGAGATCCATGTGATCTCTGCAGAACAAGCACAAGAGATCGAACGCATCTATGGAGGGCGGCTGTGGCATCGGTGTGGGACATCGAGTAGTTGCGGTGTCGCCTACCTGCTTCGACCAGCCGTCGAGGCCGTGGCTCGAGGCTTGCGGTTCGACGATCACGGTCGTGGCAGCCAGCTGACTCTCAGGTGGTTTGACACGATCGATCTTATCGTCACGAACGTGTACACACCGAGCGGCGCGGACCTGATTACCAGGAGGGCGCGGAAAAAGTTTTCCTTGCCATCCGGCGAGACTGGCTGACCGAAGCAGGAATGCGGAATGGCCATCTGGTTGCAGGCAATTTCAACGTTCGCCTAAAACCAGATAAGCAGTATCCAAAGCGTGACCTGGTCAACGAGGTGTGCATGGCGTTGCACACCTGTAAATGGTTGGCCAGTGCACCGGGGATGGAAGACAGCAGTGACCACGTGTGTCTTGACGAGCACTTGTGCCCTCGCGTGGTCAGGCGCGGCCAGCTACCGTGCGAGCTGTCCGACCGTCGCCCGCTAGTCCTCAAGATCCATCCGCGCGACAGGGGCGCCCCTTGTTAGCGTGGCATCTCCCAAAGGACTGGCTAAAGCTCCCGGACGCGGCGAAACATCTCCGCACGTTCATACGGAGCTTCAGGATGCGGAAACTCCAGGATTGGGACCGCTTCTAGCGGTCGGTCCAGGAGTTCTGCGACCAGTTCCCTCTGCACCGCCTACCTACGGGTTTTGGGACCGGGGTCCGTAACGAACGAGCCTACCTGCAGGCCCGTCGTTACGCCTGAAACCTCGACATCCGCAGGCTAACAAAATACAAAGCGGGAGCCGAGAAGCAAGCCTGTCAGTCCGGATCTGCCAGCGTGCTGGACGATCAGGGCCAGGAGCATTCAGCAACCGCCCAAATCCGCGGCCTACTGCGGAGTTACTACTCCTTAATGTATGCCAGGGCACCTCTAGAGAGGAACGTTTTACGACTCTTGCTTCCGGAGGGCGCTCCAGCGATTAAAGAGGAGAAGAGAAAGACCCTTGACGAGGCTTCCACGATGGACGAGATCCTCTCGGCCATCGAAAAGCTCAAAAGGCGCAAGGCTCCAGATGAGGACAGCCTGCCCGCGGTGTTTTACCAAACTTTCGCGGCTGAGCTTAATCCCTGGTACATCAACACACCATGCTGATACGCGAGAGAGGTGACGTTCCCGCTTCCTTTCGTTCGGCAAAGGTGCGGTTCCTCTCTAAGGGAGGAGACCTGAGGAGCATGAACAACTGTCGTCCCATCACAATAGTGAATGCGGACGCCAAGCTAACAGCTAAGGTTTCGGCAGAGTGGTTGGGAAGGGTTGCAAACATCTTCATCAGCCCGGAAGATGCATATGCTGTTCCCGGGAGAAATATGGAGGTTAACCTGTTCCACACTTCTACCAGGTTAGAGCTCCAAAAAGAAAGGAGCTTGGTGCGCAGCCGGAATTTCGGTGCGTGCGCCGGCAATGGTTTGGATGGTCGGGTGGGGGAGGGAGCCCTTGCGGTCGCAATCGACTTGCGGAAACCATTCGATTGCGTCGACCAGAATCTCCTTCTGGAGCTTTTGGGACGCTTGCGCTTCTCGGCCTTATCAGTGGTTTATCTGCGCTCCTGCTGGCGCGACGCGCTCATCAACATTACTTGCAGCGGGCAGAACGTGCACGATGGCGTAGTGTCGGCTGTTTATCACCCAGTTGCGCCAGGGCGTTTATTGTAAACTATCGGGGAACAGGGTTCCTGGACAAAGGGGAAAACAAGAGAGGAAGAAGGTTGTAACCCCGACACGTAGGTCGGTATGCCGAAAGTCCGGAACGGGAGGAAAGGGACCAGAAATACACTACTATAAAAAAATAAAAGAAAAATATGAAAGGCGGGGGACAGGCGATGGATGCCGTCGATCTCTCTCCTAACGCCCTGTAGCAGATGGGCCCATTCGGCAGCCGACGACATGTTTCTGCTGGCTAATCTGGTGGACTGACGAAGGATGGCCAGCTTCTTCAACTCTCGGTGGGCCTTGTTGATGGCGCGGGGGCAACACACAGTTGCAACGACAGCACCCAAAGAAAGGCTGCCTGGCTTAAAGAAGCGGCGTATCAAGTCCCTCGCGGTGTCTTCCTGGTGCAGGAGACCTCAGACCAGCCTCCGCCAGAGTGCTGGAAGGGCACCGCAGTCCAGGAGCAGGTGCGGGAGAGTTTCCACTTTCCCGCACCGCTTACAGTTTGGGGAGACAACTCCTTCGGAAACACGGTTCGTCCGCTGGTTGCAGTGAAAACCCCAATGCACCAGCATGATGACGACCTGCCTCCACAAAAGGGGGAACACCGAAGTGCTCAAACAGGAGAAAGGGACTACAAGTTCTTCGGGGGGCACACTGAAGTGTTCGGTCTACGGAAGGAGTCCCTTCTAGATGAGGCGAGGCGTGGCGGCGTCTGACAGCTCGCAAATCCTCCAAACGCTGATAGGTCGTGTTGCTCCTGCAATGGTGCAGGCGACCTCCCATGTCGTCGGATCGAGGCTATCATCTCTTGCCCTGAGGGCTGACAGTGCGTCGGCGAGCGGCCTGACGGCCAGGCGGGCCCACTTCTCCTGGCTGTTGCACACCTCGTCCAACGTGCAATACGGGGACAGGTTAGCGCAACGAAGTTCCAGGAGGAAAACATCATGCTGCTTTGCCCAGCCATACAACGGTTCCTGCCGCCAAGCTTGAAAGTTCGTTGGGCGGCAGGAGATCCATTCCTGGGCTGCCAGGAGCAGGTAGAGGGGTTTCAAGGGTAAACCGAAACTTGTCGTGGGGTGCTCCGTGTGCGGCTGCAGCGACAGAAGTCCATCGCTGCTTATGCAGCGCCGCAGAAGCGGTCGCGCGGGAGCGCACCACGGAGTGGACCAAAGGTTGGCGCACATGGCCAACATTCAAAGCTGCACCTGCAGCTCGATTCTGTCCAGCGTCAGGATGCCCAAACCAGCATCCCTACGCGGCGCCTCCAAGTGTTTGAGGCGTATGCTGGACCTCGAAGGTCCCCACGGAGCGTTATTCAATAGGCTGTGCAACTGGAGCTTTACCGAGTAGGGGGGCGGGCAAACCAAAAACAGGGGGCGCAAGAGGGGGGCAACGAAGGTGTTCCATATCGCGACTTGCTCCGACAGGAGGAACTTGCCATGCTGGAACGGGCTCAGCGCACTCGTAGCCTTCCGAAGGCAGTCCGACCACACTTCCACTGGGCTGATGTTTCCCAGCGGAACGCCCAGATATTGGGTGGACGGAGCGGTAGGGATCCCCAGGCGGATCCAGTCGGACTGCCCCTACCACGCCGCATTAATAGGTACGACCACGCTCTTCCTCCGGTTTGCGCTCGTGCTCGCTCTCCGGCGAATCAGCTAGAAGAAATCCTCGAGACTGGACGCCAGGGTGCTCATGGGTACGAGGAAATGCAGGTCGTCAGCATAGGCCGACACGGACGGCGTTCCTGGAGAAAGGCTGGGCAGGTTGGCCAGCGTCATCCTGTACGCCCACAGCACCATCTCAAAGAAGATGCTGAAGAGCAACGGGCTTAAGCAGTTGCCCTGCCTAATGCCCCGCCGCACCGGCACGCCGTACACGTGTTAGCCGTTAAAAAGATGGAAATGAGCCAGTGGCGCCAGCAAGCGCGCAAATACGTTACGAAGTGCACCGTTAGACAGAGACGTTTTAGGAGCTTCAGCAGGAGATCCTGATTTACGCAATCGAACGCCTTGCGTGCTCCAGGGTTGACGTGTTTTCTCGGTGTTCCTCGTGCCAGGAAGTCTCCCCCAGTGCAAGCGTCGTGTGGTTCGGTGGTCGATCAGGCAGCGATGCCTGACGCGATTACCAGGGATGGCCAAAGGGCAGCGGAAACGCCGCCTTCAGAGGCGATGGAGAGCTAGGAGGCGGCGGCAACGTCACCCCCCGGGGCGATGGAGGTGGGGGCATGTGCCCCCACAGAATCTGTCCCCGCTGCAGCGCGGGCGTGGAGCGCCGTTGTCTCGTCGCCATCGCCTGCAGCCGCAGCGGAATTGTCGGCCTAAGTAGAGGAGCGTTACAACCCCTCATTGTTCTACAACGTAGGCAATTTATATTCTTTAGAGAGCGCGCGCACCTTCTCGAAGGGCATGCGCGCTCTCGATGTGAAAGAGCGTGAAAGAGGAGGATCTCAGCGCTATGACCATCCGCAGCGGGGGTCAGTACGTTGAGGTCATCTGCAAACAAGCAGAGCTGGCGGAACGACTGCTTAAAACTTCCGTGGTGATGGGGACGCGCTGGCTCTTCCCTATTACGGAGGACCGCAGCTTGGTGGTCCACCTGTTGGGTGTTAACGCGCGGATGCGCAAGGAACAGGTTCGCGCCGTGTTGGAAGAATATGAAATGATCCACGCGCAGTGGACGAAAATTAGTCCCTTCGAGGACTACACGGGGCTCAAACACGGCCTTACGTCTGCGCGCGTGACCTTTCGGGAGGGCTGCACTCTTCCCCACAAACTGAAGGTCGGAGGCGAAACCGTCGACCTCTGGTATGTGGGGAAGCCGAAATACTGTGGCTTCTGCAATACGTCGGGCCACCTCAAAAAGAGGAGTCCCAACGAGCAGTGCCAAGTATGCGGCACAATGGGTCACACGAGGAAGGTGTGCTCAAAAGAGGCACTGCTGGTGGTTTCCAAGAGAAACCTTAAAAAACGCGCCCGGCTTCTGCAGAAAAGGCTGGCGGCAAAAGCTGCCGCAATTGCTGTGCCACCCGCGCCCAAGACCCAGGCCTCACCCGAGACCCCGGCGAACAACGCCGATTAAGTGGAGGGAACAAGCCAGGAGCCTGGGTGCCAGGTGGCTACGGCCAAAAAATCAAAGAAGGAGAGGAGGATGGAGAAAAAGCTCGCATACCGCCAGAAAAAACAGCAGGCAAGCGAGCCAATTAAAGAATGCAGCGTTGTCGTTTATTACCCGGTTGCGCCGGGACGTTTATTATAACATCAACTGGGAACTGTGTTCCCAGGCAAGGGGAACAGAAAATGGGGAGTGGATTTCTCGGAACGCAGTCCAAGCACACTGAGAGTTTGGAACGGGAGGAGGTGGGACAATGAATAAATAAATTGGTTGGGAGGGCGGACACAGGGGTATACAGTCTAACCGTTCCTCTTCTCAGAACCGGCGGTGAATGCCGACGATCTCCATCCTCACTTCTGCTCCAAGATGTGGCCACCCGGCAGCCATTTACAGGTTGCATGCTGCGGTGTCGGGGACCGATGTTGGAACTGCTCGCATCTGCAATACGTGGTGGGCCCTGACAATGGCGCAGACGCAGCAGATGATTGCGACGACCGCTCCAACAGAAAGTCCGACACGCGTGTAGAAGCGGCGCATCCAATCCAGTGCGGTGTGTCCGGGGTGCAGGAGCGCTAAAGACAGCCGCCGCCACAGATCCTGGAGGGCACCGCACTCAAGCAGCAAATGCGTAAGCGATTCCACCGTTCCGCATTGGGCACAGTTCGGGGAAGCAACTCTTCCGGAAATCAGGTGCGCCTGCTAGTTGCAGTACAAACCTCAATGCATCAGCAGAAAAGCGTCCTGTATCCAGCGAAGGGGGAAGAGAGTCGCGTCCAAACACGCAGAAGGGACCACAAGTTCATCGCTGGGCACCCCGAGGAGCTCACTCCACTGGAGAAGCCGCTTTGCAAGAATGCAAGGTGTGGCAGCGTCTGCCACTTTGCAAGTCCGCCAGGCACCCAGCAGTCGGGTTTCGCTTGCGATTTCGCAAGTGATCTCCCACCTCGCCGGCAGATCACTGTCATCTCGCACCATCAGTGCACACAGTGCTTTGGCGATTGGCGTAGCGGCTAGGCGTGTCCACTGATCCTGGTCTTCCAGCACCTCCCCCACTGGAGAGTATGGGGAAAGTTTCACGCAACGGAGTTCCAAACGGGACACATCCTGCTGCGCTGCTTAGCACGATAAGGCTTCCGGCCTTCAGGCGTTGAAGTTCGTGGGCCGGCAGGAGATCCACTCATGCTTTCCCAGAAGCGTGGCGAGCTGCTTCAAAGGGAAGCCGAATCCTCTCTGGGCGCGCTCCGTGCGCAGATGCAACGAACGTAGACCGTCGCCACCCGTGCAGTGCCGCAGCAGCAGCCGCGCTGGAGCACACCAGCGAGCAGTGCAGAGCTGCGCACAAAGTGCCAGCATGCGGAACTGCACTAGCAGTCCGATCCGCTCCAGCGTCAAGATGCCCAAGCCTGCTTCACGCCGAGGAGCCGCCAAGTTCTTCAGGTGTATCCTGGACCTCGCCGGTCCCCACAGGGCGTTACGCAACAGGCGTTGCGCCCGGCGCTTAGCCGAGTAGGGAGGGGGACAAACAAAAAAGAGGGGACGGAGGAGGGGGGAAACGAAAATGTTCCACACGAAGGCCCGTTCCAACAGGAGAAACCTGCCGCCCTGGAACGGGCCCAGAGCAGTCTCGTCCTTGTGAAGGCAGTCCGACCACGCTTCTGCTGGACAGAAGGCGCACAAGGGAACGCCAAGGTACTTCAAGCACCTGGCCGTGGGAATCCCCAGGCGGATCCAGTCGGACTGCCCCTTCCACGTAGAGCCAATCGGTACAACGGTTGATTTCGTCCTGTTGACGCTCAGGCCCGCTCCCCGACGAATTAGCTCGAAGAAGTCCTCTAGCCTGGATGCCGGGGTGGACGTGGGCAGCAGCAGGAGAAGGTCGTCAGCATAGGCGGCCACGGCCGGGGTTCCCGGGCAGGAGCTCGGCAGGGTAGCCAGCGTTAGCCTGTACGCCCTCAGCATCAACTCAAAGGAGGTGCTGAAGAGCAGGGGGCTTAAGCTGTCTACCTGCCTGATACCCCGCCGTATAAGAATGCCGTATACGTGGCGCCCGCTGAAAGAGATACAGCGTAACGCGTATCGCCAGCAGGAGCGCAAGTAGGCGATGAGATGCGTCGGGAGGCCTAGGCGTCCCAGAAGCTCCAGAAGGAGGTCCTGGTTTACGCTGTCGAACGCTTCGCAGAGATCGACGGCGACCGCTAAGGCTCCCGGCGATCGATCGTGCCTTGAACACCGCCGCTCACCTTTGACTGCGGCGATTTCGGCTGCCTGGCTCTGCTGCGCCACGCGCTGCTGCAGCTCGAACCATGTTCGCGCGAAGAAGAGATTCGCGTCCATGGAACAACCCGGAACAGCATACGTTTGCTCCGGACTTACCAAGGACTCTGCGATTCTCCCTAGGCGCGCGACCCATACCCTGGAGAACAACTTGACTTCCAAATTCACCAAGGTGATCGGACGCCAGTTGCGGAGGTGGCGCAAATCACCGCCTTCCGGCAGGAGCCGCACCTTTGCTGAGCGGAAAGAAGCAGGAACATCTCCCGTCTCACGTATCAGCGAGGAAAGGCTTAGCACCAAGGGGACGAGCTCCGCCGCGAAGCACTGAAAGTACTCCGCGGGCAGGTCATCCTCCCCAGGCGCCTTACGCATCTTCAGGCCCGCTATGGCAGATGATACTTCTTCCGCCGTGAAGCGCCAATCCAATCTGGCGCGTTCCTCCTCGTCGATAGCAGGGTTGCCCGTTGTAAGAAGCAGATCGGAGAGACTGCGTTCCGTGGGCTTTTCCGCGTACAAGGACGAGTAGTACCGCTTGACTGCGCGGTGCACGGCGGACGCAACTTCGGGAGAGCGACAGCCGGAGCCCTCCGGCAACGCTCCGGCTGTCGCGACCAGGGCGAGAAATGTTCGTCCCCGGCGTTGGTACGGCATCTCGTGCGGAGTTTTTATTCCTCCCTTTACGCCAGGGAGCCTCCGGATCGAGGCGCTTCTCGGCGCTTGCTTCCGGATGGCGCCCCGGCAATAGGGGAGGAGGAGATGGAAAGCCTCGACGAGCCTTTTACCACCGGCGAAATTCTCGCCGGTATCAAAAGCTCAAGAGACGTAAAGCTCCAGGAGAAGACGGCTTGCCCGCGGAGTTCTTTCAGAGCTTCGCGGAAGAGCTGGCAGCCCTGCTGCTTAAGTTGATCAGGCTGATCCGAGAGGAAGGCGATGTTCCCGCCTCGTTTCGGTCAGCCAGAGTGAGGCTCCTCCCGAAAGGGGGAGACCTCAGGGATTTAAAGAACTGGCGTCCGATAACGATCGTGAATACGGACCCCAAGTTGATAGCAGGGCAATGGGCTTCGCGTCTGGAACAGGTGGTAGAATCCGTAATTAGCCCGGAGCAGACTTATGCTGTTCCCGGGCGAAGTATTAATTGCAACCTCTTCTTCGCAAGCACATGGGTGCACCTGCAGAGAAGAGAAAAGAAAGGGATAGGGAAAGTCGGCAACCCCACATTGGGGCCGCCAGCTGGGCTGGGAAGGGACCCCCGGGCGGGATAGGGGGCCCTAGCGCTCGCCGTCGATCTCCACAAGGCGTTCGACTGTGTAGACCAGGAACTCCTCTTGGAGCTCCTGGGTCGCATGGGCTTTTCTCCCCCCTGATTTCCTACCTGCGCTCTTGCTGGCGGAATGCGATAATTACCGTATCTTTCAGCGGTCACAAGGCGCATGGCGTGCCGGTGCGGCGGGGCATAAGGCGGGGAGATAGCCTCAGTCCCCTGCTCTTCAGCACCTACTTTGTGTTGATGCTGAAAGCGTACAAGGTGACTCTGGCCCCATTGCCGAGCTCGTGCCCCGGCACGCCCGCCCTTGCAGCGTACGCAGACGATCTCCTGCTCTTGTTGCCAACGTCCACCCCGGCAAAGGCGGTCGGAGATTTCTTCGATCTGCTCAGCCGCGGGACAGGACTGCAGGTTAACAGGGCGAAGTCGTCGGTTGTGCCAATAGGTGCGGCGTAGGCAGGGCAGCAGGAAAGGATCCGTCTGGGAATCCCCACGGCGAGGTGCTTCAAGTACCTTGGTGTACCGTTCTGGGACTACTCCCCTGCGGAAGCGTTATCCAGCTGCCTCCAAAGAGTCGAGACGGCGATCGGCCCGTTCCTTGAAAAAAAGTTTCACTTGCCGGAACGAGCCGCAGTTTGGAACGCCTTCGCGGCCTCCATCCTCCGCCCCTTGCTTTTTGTTTGCCTTCCCACCGTGGAATTCAAGAAGAGGACGAAGGACCTCCTCCGTATCGCCCTTTGTGGCAAGGGTAGGCTCCGAGTCCCACTGAAGGACTTGTGCGCTCCGCGTCGAGACGGCGGTCTTGGCCTCCTGACGCTGGAGCGCGTGGAAATCCAGCTGCGGTGGCGAACCCTCGCCATCGCAGCGAAGATGTGGAGCACCCCTTGGTGCACTACGTCCTGCCTCCTGGTCAGCCGTGTGTCCTTGTGCGATGGACTCGCGTGTTTTCTTCTGAGCCGTGGCCGGAAGATGCGAAGATGCGGCCTACTGCTCGGGCGCATGGCAACATTGGCCAAGGAGAAGACAAGGTAGGAAATTTATATTCTTCGTTAAGGGCGCGAAAGTTCGGCAATGCCATCAAAAAGATGGGCATTGCCGACCATGAAATTCTTTGCCTCTCTATACGGAGCGGAGGGCAGATGGCGGAGCTCATCTGCAAGGATGCAGCTCTTACCCACAAGATGCTCTGCACGCCCGTACAATTTGAGGGCAGGAATTTACTCCCACACACGGTGGACCACACCAATGTGGTCCACCTAACAGGGACAACAGTGCGGATGGATGAGAACGCCATCCGCGTTGAACTGGAAAAATACGCAAGCGTTTTCGCGATGTGGAGAAAGCCCAACACCTTCGGAGTGAACGGTGCATTTAGTGGGCGAGTAGGCGCGCGCGTGACGCTTCGAGAAAGCGTACAGCTTCCCCACAAGCTCCAAATTGGCGACGAGTTCGTCGACATTTGGTTTGTGGGGAAACCTAAATTTTGTGGAAACTGCAAGTAGTTCGGGCATTTGAAAAAGCGGTGCCCGGACGCGGTTTGCCCAACGTGCGGCGCGAAGGGCCACACCAAAGTGGTGTGCCCCATGAACGTCGTTTCAACGCCGGAACTTCCGCAAAAGAAGGAAGGGAAGGCAAAAATAGTAATAAACCCCACAAAAGGGGATCAGCCGTCGGCTCCGACAAAAGTCGCGCAGCAGGAAAGGGACTCGGTACAGGAGCTCCCAGAAAAGACTGCCGACGAGAAAGGCTGGCAGCTGGTCACCCGTAAAGTAAAAATCGTTAAAAAAACCGCGCCCGCACCGGCGAAAGTGGTGAAGGGCAAGGGGAAGGTCGCGCCACGCCCAACAATCAAAGCGTGCAGCGTGGCCATCAAACGCGTGCCGGCGATCGATACTCGCTCCGCTGACGGATCGATGCGATGTGACGTCACGCCAGCTGTTCAAGCCGCCGACGCGCGAACGCCGACGCCGCGAGAAAGTCGCGAGCCCAGCGTGAGCAGCGACGACCGGGACTTCAACAAGGCGGCGGAAGAGTTGGCAGCCATGCTCCAGCAGCCTCCCAAGGCCCAGAAAAAGGCCTTGAGGCGTCCGGCTGAGGCGAAAGGACCGGAGACTTCCGAGTCCGAAGCCGAAGCCGGCAAGGCTCCGGCTGTCGCTCTCCCGAAGCGCAAAGCGGGCCGCAAGGTAGGCAACCCGCGGCGCTCCGCACCTCCACCGGCGGAGGAGGAAATGCGGTCGGACCACGACGACGGGGAGGCGATGTCCGCGAGGTCTCGCGACTCCTTGCCGGAGACGTCCCTGGCCAAGCAGGATCCTCCAACCACCACCACAACCACCGACGGACCGCCTCCTTGCGAGCAACAGCCCGTCGCAATGGATACACAACTCCCGCCTGCTGAACAGCAGGCGGAGGACGGTAAGCAAGCACAATAAACACACCAACACGTGGACTCTCCTCCTGCCGGCGACTGCGCGTAATCTGTTGGAACGTCAACGGGTTGCGCGACGACGGCAAGAGGAGAGAAGTGGCCGCCAGCCTGCGGGACTTCGACCTGGCGCTTCTGCAGGAGACGCACGTGCTCCACGCAGGGGAGGCCCAGGAAATCGAACGGATCGCAGGCGGGCGGCTCGTATACCAAACCGGGAGAGACCGCACCCGCGGTGTGGCTTTCATGCTGAAGCCAGCCGTCGTTAATGCGCTGCGCGACGTGCACTTCGACGGGGAAGGTCAAATCGGGCAGCTTGTTGCCAAGTGGTCCGACGCGATCGTCCTCGTCGTGACCAACGTGTACGCGCCCGGCACGAGCCACAGGCGCGGGGAACGCACTGCGTTCTTCGAAGGCCTGCGGCGAGATTGGCTGGCCGAAGCAGACATGCGAAAGGCGCACCTCATTGCCGAAGACTTTAACGTCCGCCTGCTGGCAGGTGCGCCCGACATTCGCGCACAGCTGGTCAACGAGATGTGCGCTGCCATGCACGCGCGCAACTTGTTGGCCGGTGACGCCGGGACGGAAACGAGGATCGACCACATGTTCCTCGACAACCACCTGTGTTCGCGGGTGGGAAATCGAGGGGCAGTGCTATCCGAACTTTCCGACCATCCCCGGCTCGTGCTAGAAATACACCCGCGCGGTAGAGGTCCACCCTCCACAGCGTGGCGTTTGCCAGGGGACTGGTTGCGCCTCGCAGGAGCAGCGCAACATTTTCGCTCGTTCCTGCAAGGCTTCCATCTGCAGTCGCTCGCGGACTGGGACGACTTGAAGAGCTCAGTCCGCGAGTTCTGCGACCAGTTTCCCCTGAACCGTCTCCCTCCAGGTTTCGGCGTTGTCACCCGGGTACGCCCCGGGCGTGTATTAATAAACTTTACATGCGTGGTACAAGGCCTTACCACGGCCGTAAACACAGGACCTGTCGGGACACCGGGACGCAGCCCGGCGTGGCACTCCCCGACAGCGAAGGGGGATGGGGATGAGACAAAAAGTAAAATAAAAAAGAAACAAACAAAAAGAAGTTGGAGGGCAGGGAAGGGATCACTGGTCGCTGTGGGGAGGGCCCATCCGTCGAACGAAGCCCTCGAGGTCAGCCTGCATATTCCCCAGTTGTGGCCATCCGGCAGCTCTTTGCAAGAAGCGTTTCGCATACGGGATGACGTCCCTCGCCTGTGGACCCACTCCTTCGTTGTTGGCGTCGCTCCATGCCCCCACGATGCCACGGACGCAGCACAAGGCTGCGATGGCTGCGGCTGGCTTCAGTGCGTCCTTCACGAAGAGGGGCCGAAGAACGTCTCTGGGGGTGCTGCCCGTAGGGAGCACTAGGGTCGCCCCGAACCGTTCCCAGAGGGGTCGGAGGGCAGCACAATCCACAATAAGCTGGGGAAGCGACTCCCGCTCCCCGCACCTGGCACACGCAGGATCCACATCTCCCCTCGTCCAGTGGAAGAAACGCGCGTTGCAGGGTAGACCCCAGTGCAACAAAAGCAACGCCGAATCTTGCCACTTGAGGGGCAGGATCCTGGATTCTTTCATCACCGGGGGCCACTTCAGCTCATCCCTGAGGATGGCGAGCAGCTCGCCCCATCTTAACAATCCTCGCGGCTGGACGCTCGGGGTCGAGGCGTCGGCCAGTTCTCCTGTTGTCCAGCCGCTGATCAACTTCTCCCGTCCCTCGATGCAGCAGGAGACTTGCCACCTTGGCGTCCGAGTGCTGTGAAGTGCCCTCCTTAGGAAGGGTAGCGCCGTAGCTAGGCAGGTCGTCTCTGCCCACGTGCATCTTGCTGGACTCTCCAGGAGATTCCGCAGCGTGCAGCGGGCGTAGAAGCTGCATCGGAGACGATTCCACGTATCGTGGCTTCTCTGGTTGACTACTGCCCACGTTCCAATATTCTCCTCCAGCCAGGCGGGGGAGTTCGCGGGGCAGCAAACCATCCAGCTGTTCTCCTTGGCCAATGTTGCCATGCGCCCGAGCAGTAGGCCGCATCTTCGCATCTTCCGGCCACGGCTCAGAAGAAAAGACGCGAGTCCATCGCACCGCGACACACGGCTGGCCAGGAGGCGGGCCGGAGTGCACCAAGGGGTGCTCCACATCTTCGCTGCGATGGCGAGGGTTCGCCACCGCAGCTGCTTCTCCACGCGCTCCAGCGTCAGGAGGCCAAGACCGCCGTCCCGACGCAGAGCGCACAAGTCCTTCAGTGGGACTCGGGGCCTCCCCTTGCCCCAAAGGGCGATACGGAGGAGGTCCTTCTTCCTCTTCTTGGATTCCACGGTGGGGGGGCAAACAAAAAGCAAGGGGCGGAGGATGGGGGCCGCGGAGGCGTTCCAAACCGCGGCCCGTTCCGGCAAGTGAAACTCGCCTTCCAGGAACGGGCCGATCGCCGTCTCGACTTTTTGGAGGCAGCTGGACCACGCTTCCGCAGGGGAGTAGTCCCCCAACGGCACACCAAGGTACTTGAAGCACCTCGCCGTGGGGATCCCCAGACGGACCCAGTCCTGCTGCCCTGCCCACGCCGCACCTATTGGCACAACCGACGACTTCACCCTGTTAACCTGCAGTCCGGTCCCGCGGCTGAGCAGATCGAAGAAGTCTCCGACCGCCTTTGCCGGGGTGGACATTGGCAACAAAAGCAGAAGATCGTCGGCGTACGCTGCTACGGCGGGCGTGCCGGGGCACGAGCTCGGCAAGGGGGCCAAAGTCACCCTGTGCGCTCTCAGCACCAACTCAAAGTAGGTGCTGAAGAGCAGGGGGCTGAGGCTACCTCCCTGCCTTATGCCCCGCCGCACCGGCACGCCATACACCTTTTGACCGCTGAAATAGACGGTAATTATCGCATTCCGCCAGCAAGAGCGCAGGTAGGAAATCAGGGAGGGTGGGAAGCCCATGCGACCCAGGAGCTCCAAGAGAAGTTCCTGGTCTACACAGTCGAACGCCTTGTGGAGATCGACTGCGAGCGCTAGGGCCCCTTTCCCCGCCCGGGGGTCCCTTCCCAGCCCGGCTGGCGGCCCCAATGTGGGGTTGCCGACTTTCCCTATCCCTTTCTTCTCTCTTCTCTGCATGTGCACCCATGTGCTTGCGAAGAAGAGGTTGGCATCCATACTTCGCCCGGGAACAGCATAAGTCTGCTCCGGGCAAATCACGGATTCTGCCACCTGCCCCAGACGCGAAGCCCATAGCCCTGCGATCAACTTGGCGTCCGTATTCACGATCGTGATCGGACGCCAGTTCTTTAAATCCCTGAGGTCTCCCCCTTTCGGCAGGAGCCTCACTCTGGCTGACCGAAACGAGGCGGGAACATCGCCTTCGTCTCGGATCAGCCTGATCAGCTTAAGCAGCAGGGGTGCCAGCTCTTCCGCGAAGCTCTGAAAGAACTCCGCGGGCAAGCCGTCTTCCCCTGGAGCTTTACGTTTCTTGAGCCTTTTGATACCGGCGAGAATTTCGCCGGTGGTAAAAGGCTCGTCGAGGCTTTCCATCTCTTCCTCCCCTATTGCCGGGGTGCCATCCGGAAGCAAGCGCCGAGAGGCGTTTCGATCCGGGGGCTCCCTGGCGTAAAGGGAGGAATAGAAACTCCGCACGAGATGCCGTACCGACGCCGGGGACGAACATTCCCGGCCCTGGTCGTCCAGCAATCTGGCCGACCCGGATTGCCAGGCTTGGCGTTCGGCCCCGGCGCGGTACTCGGCCAGGCGACGGACATTAGGGGTTCTCTCGTACCTACGAGCCTGTAAATAGGCCCGATGGTTGCAAGCACCCTCGCCGAATCCGGGGGGCAGGCGATCCAGGGGGAACTGCTCACAGAACTCGCGGACCGATTCCTTAAAAAGGTCCCAGTCCTGGAGATTCCGGAGCGTGACACCTCTCAGGTATTCGCGAAGGTATTCCTTCGCACCTGAGAGTCGCGTCCAGTCCCCCGCCAGCCAGTCGGGCATCATGGAATCCAGCAGCCTCGTACGGTCGCTGTATCCCTGTTTACCGCTAGGGGCGTACACATTCGTGACGATCAATTCGATCGAGTCGGACCAGCTGAGAATCAGCTGACCGACCCGACCGTCGTCATCGAAGCGCACGCCCTTCACGGCCGCGTCGATGGCCGGCTTCACGAAGAACGCGACCCCGCAGGTGTTGCGGAGGCAGCACCGCCAATACAGCCGACCCCCCGCGATCGTCTCGATCTCCTGGGCGTCTGCCGCGGTGATCACGTGGATCTCCTGCAGCAGGGCCAGGTCGAGCTCACGCAGGGTGTCGGCCGTATCTCGCCTGTTACCGTCGTCGCGCAGCCCGTTGACGTTCCAACAGGCGGCGCGAATCCGACGGTGACTGGCGAGCCCAGGTGTTATTCCTGGGAAGATGGCGATGCGGCGTCCGCCACCTGTTGGGGCGGGACGCTAGGTGGAGGAGGAGGGTCAGGCGCTGCGTGCACCTGGTCCCCCTCCTCCATGGGTAACGGCGCGTCGAGGGGGTCACCCTTAAGTGGGGTCGCGCCTACCTGTTGGCCCTCATCCATGGGGGCGGGCTGTTCAGGCTCGGCGACTGCAGGGAGGACTTCGCCCCCCTGCTCACACTCCTCCATGGGGGTGGCCGGCTCGACGGCTTCCGAGCGTGGGAGTTCCCCCTCCGGGATTCCCACGCTACCGCTACCTTCCTGCTTCTCCTCCTCGCTGGTGGAGGGGAGGCGCCTCCTGGGTTTCTGGGACTTGCGTCCCGACTTCCTGGGGGTGCCTCCGAGGAGGAGGATGCACTTCCGGCCCCCAGGTCCGACTCACCTGTGGGGGCCTTTTTCGCGGGAGCCGGCCTTCGCACGGCCTTGCGTGAGGGGTTCTCACGCTCCGCCAGCGTGGCCGCGAGCTCCTCCGCCGCCTTTGTGAACCCGGCGTCCGCAGTGTCGACCGGCGCGTCGCGCGGCTCACCCTCTGTGTAAACAGAGGGTTCGCCGTCGCCAACCTCGGGCGCGGCGGAAACGGCGAGGGAAGGCTCGTCGCCCCGGGTGGCAATCTCGGGAACGGCTATGCGCTCCAGTGCTACCGTACACTCCCGCATGGTCTTAGAGCGCGGCCCAGGTTTTTTCGCCTTGCCGGCTGTCTTTTTTACCGCTTTCGCGGGTTCCGCGGGGGGCACCTTTTTTTCCTTCCTGGCCTTGACCAGCTGCCAGCCGTCTTGGACTCCCGCGTTTTCGGAGGGTTTTTCTTCCGACGCCTGTGTGGGAGGGAGAGGGGCTAGCGGCTGCTGCCGGCCAGTATCTCTTTTTGGTCTTTCGACCAGTTTACCGCGTTTTGCCTGTGCTTTCTTTGCAGCAGGCGGCACCGGATTGGGGCGTTTAGGGCATACGCGGCGTACGTGGCCCTTCTCCCCGCATAAGTGGCACACAATGTTCGGGCACCGCTTGCGCAAGTGTCCTACTGCATTGCAGTAGCCACAAAAGCGGAGTTTCCCCACGTACCAGAGGTCTACGACTTCGCCATTGACCTCTAGTTTGTGGGGAAGCCCACTCTCCTTCACGGTCACGCGCGCGGCGGCCTGCCCTCCGAAAAGGCTATCGAAGCCATCGAAGATTGTGGCCTTTGGCCAAGGCGCGTGAACATCCCCGTACTTTCTTAACTGATCACCAACCGCAGACCGCGTCATGCGGCTGGTGATCCCTGTCAGATGGACCACTACGGAGCGGTCCATCGTGACTGGTAGGATCTTGCGTCCGTCCACGTTCAGCGGGGTGGTTATCAAGCTTTGCGCCAAGGTGATGTCCTTGCAGACAACCTCAACGCGCTGACCCCCGCTTAGCACGGATAGACCGTCAAGGTCCTTTTCCAACACGTTTGCGTTCTGCAGCGCTTTCGAAAAAGCGCGTACAGTTCGCCCGTCAAAGAGATTGCCTACCTGGTAAACCAAGCTGGGCTTGTACCCAGCTGCCCGGTAGGCCGCCATCTCGGCCATGGTTTCCGCGCTCGGCGCGGCCACCATGGCGCTCCAGCTCCTCGCCTTGAGCGGCGAGGGCGATTCCGGGGCGGACGCCCCTGATTCTGTAGGCTGTGGGGGTGGGCAAGCCTCCCCCACACCTACCTCCATCGTTGTGTCCGCAGGCATCGCTGCCATCGGACACCAACGATGTTCCACACAAAACAACAATAGAAAAAAACCGCTTCCTGTCGACTCACTCGGGAGCGAAGGAAACACACGTCCACTCGCCAAGGGATTCGGCGATGCCACCCGGATACGCCGGGACGTTTATTAAAAACATTTCAACGGTCAATACAGAACGTGGTACAAGGCCCCACTGACGGCCACGCAATACCGGAACTGCCGTGACACCGGGACGCAGCCCGGTGTGGCTCTCCTCGGCAGTGGAGGGGGATGGGGGAAAAAAGAAAAATAAAAGAAAATAGAAAAACAAACCACAAAAAAAAAAAAGTTTGGAGGGCCGGGAAGGGATCACAGAAAACTGCTGGGAGGGCCCATCCTTTGCAGGATGCCTTCTTGTTCCTTTTTCATCCTTCCTAGATGGGTCCATCGGGTAGCTCTCTGCAGGAAGCGAGAAGCATACTCGATGACATTCCTCACGATGCAGTCTTCATCTTCGGCATCAGTCCAGGCCGCCACTATACCACGAATGCAGCAAAGTGCTGCCAGGGCTGCAGCTGGACTGAGGGCGTCCCGCACGAAGACAAGACTGAAGATACATTCACCATTGCCTGCATCCGGTATCCCAAGTGCCGTTTGAAGACGTTCCCAAAGAATCCGGACGGCAGGGCATTTAACTAAGAGGTGGGGGAGCGACTCGCGTTCCCCACACCTGGCACACGCAGGATTTACTCTTCCCCGCGTCCAGTGGAAGCGGCGCGCGTTGCAGGGTAGACCCCAATGCAGCCACAGAAGCGCCGATTCTTGCCACTTCAGGGGAAGAATCCTGGATCCAAGTAGAACCGGGGGCCACTTCAGGTCATCCAATCGAATGCCGAGCAGCTCGCCCCATCTTCTTAATCCACGCGGCTGGATACTAGGGGTCGTTGCATCTGTCAACTCTCCCATGGTCCAGCCGCTCATCGTCTTCTCTCTGCCCGCGATACGGCAGCAGACTTGCCACCTTGGCTTCCGGCTTTCGTGAAGCGCCCTTTGGAGAAAGGGCATCGCCGTAACAAGGGGTGTGCCTTCCGCCCACGTGCAACTCGGTGGAAATTCAAGTATTTCACGGAGAGTTCGGCGGGCGTAAATGCCGACTCGCAGGCAGTTCATCTGGTCTTCGCACCTCTGGTTCAGCTTGGCCCAGGTGCCAGCAGTCTCTTCCAGCCAAGCGGAGGAGTTGGCAGGGCCACAAACCATCCAGTCGTTCTCCTTTGCCAGGGTTGCCATGAGGCCGAGCAGTAGACCGCATCTTCGAATCTTCCGGCCAGGGCACAGAAGAAACGATGCGAGTCCTTCGCAGCGGGACATACGCCTGGCCAGGAGACGGGCCGGAATGCACCAAGCGGTGCTCCACATCTTCGCTGCGGTGGCGAGGGTCCGCCATCGCAGCTGGATTTCCACGCGCTCCAGCGTCAGGATGCTGAGACCGCCGTCCCGACGCGGAGCGCACAAGTCCTTCAAAGGGACTCGGGGCCTCCCCTTGCCCCAAAGAGCGATGCGGAGGAGGTCCTTCGTCCGCTTTTTCGATTCCACGGGGGCGGGGCAAACAAAAAGCAAGGGGCGGAGTATGGGGGCCGCGAAGGCGTTCCAAACCGCGGCCCGTTCCGGCAAGTGAAACTTGCCTTCCAGGAACGGGCCGATCGCCGTCTCGACTTTTTGGAGGCAGCTGGACCACGCTTCCGCAGGGGAGAAGTCCCCCAACGGCACACCGAGGTACTTGATGCACCTCACCGTGGGGATCCCCAGACGGACCCAGTCCTGCTGCCCTGCCCACGTCGCTCCAACTGGCAACACTGACGACTTCGCCCTGTTAACCTGTAATCCGGCCCCACGGCTAAGCAGGTCGGAGAAATCTCCGACCGCCTTCGCCGGGGTGGACATAGGTAAGAGGAGCAGAAGATCGTCGGCATACGCCGCTACGGCTGGCGTGCCGGGGCACGAGCTCGGCAAGGGTGCCAAAGTCACCCTGTACGCTCTCAGCACCAAATCAGCGTAGGTGCTAAAAAGGAGGGGGCTGAGGCTGTCGCCCTGCCTTATGCCCCGTCGCACCGGCACGCCATACACCTTTTGTCCACTGAAAGTAATTGAGATTATCGCGTTCCGCCAGCAAGAGCGCAGGTAAGAAATCAAGGAGGGTGGGAAGCCCATGCGACCCAGGAGCTCCAAGAGGAGTTCCTGGTCAACACAGTCGAATGCCTTATGGAGGTCGACTGCGATCGCTAAGGCCCCCTTTCCTGCATGAGGTTCCCTACCCTGTCCCACTGGCGGCTTCAAAGTAGGGTTGCAAATTTTCCCTTCCCCTTCTTTATTACTCCGCTGCGCGTGCATCCATGTGCTCGCGAAGAAGAGGTTGTCCTCCATACTTCGCCCGGGAACAGCGTTTGTCTGCTCCGGGCTAATTATGGAATTGGACACCTGCCCCAATCGCGACGCCCACAGCCCGGCAATCAACTTGGCGTCCGTGTTCACAATCGTGATCGGACGCCAGTTGCAAAGTTTCCTGAGGTCTCCTCCCTTCGGGAGGAGCCTCACCCTGGCTGACCGAAACGAGGCGGGAACATCGCCTTCGTCTCGGATTCGCCTTGTTAACTCGAGCACCAGGGGCGCCAGCTCGTCCGCGAAACTCTGAAAGAACTCCGCGGGCAAGCCGTCCTCCCCTGGCGCCTTACGCCTCTTGAGCCTTTTGATATTGGCGAGAATTTCACCGGTCGTGAAAGGCTCATCGAGGCTTTCTCTCTTCTCCTCCCCTATCGCCACGGAACCACTCATGAGCAATCGCCGCGAGGCGTCTTGTTCGGGTGGCGTTTTGGCGTAAAGGGAGGAATAAAAACACCGCACGAGATTCCGTACCGCAGACGCTGACGAACGTTCCCGACCCAGGTCATCCAGCATGCTGGCTGACCCGGATTGCCAGGCTTGTCGCTCGGCTCCGGCGCGGTATTGGGCCAGGCGACGGACATTGGGGTTCCTCTCGTGACGACGCGCGTGCAAATACGCGCGTTCGTTGCGAGCCCCTTCGCCGAAACCCCGCTGTGGAGAGCGGACGTGCTTTTCCTGCGCTCCGCCTGCGTGGCAAAGCGAGTGTTTTTTCTTCTTTAGTGATTTGTGCGTGCACATCGTCGGTGTCCGATGGCAGCGTTGCCAGAGGACACCGCGATGGAAGTAGGCATGATGGAGGCTTGTTCGTCCCCACAGCCTACTGGATCAGGGGCATCCGCCCCGGAATCGTCCCCGGCGACACCGAGGTCATGGAGCGCCATGGTGGCCGTGCCCAGCGTGGAAGCCATGGCCGAGATGGAAGCCTACAAGAAAGCGGGGTATAAATCCTCTCAAGTTTACAAGGTAGGCAACCTTTTCGATGGGCAAACTGCACGCGCCTTTACGAAGGCGCTGCAGAACGCCAATATTTTCGAAAAAGATCTCGACGGCCTCTGCGTACTCAGCGGCGGGCAGCGGGTCGAGGTGGTATGCAAGGATATCACCTTGGCCCGACACCTGATCACCGACCCGCTGATCGTTGATGGTCGGAAGATCTTGCTTCTAAAGATGGAGCGCTCGGTGGTGGTCCACCTCACTGGGATCCCCAGTCGCATGACAAGGTCAGCGGTTCGCGAACAGTTAGAAAAGCACGCAGAAGTGCACGCGTTGTGGCCGAAGTCCACGATTTTCCAAGGCTACAATAGCCTTTTCGGAGTTCAAGCTGCGGCGCGTATCACAGTGAAAGAGGGTGGTGCGCTTCCCCACAAGCTGGAGGTCTGCCAAGAAGCGGTGGACCTCTGGTACGTGGGAAAACGCTAATTTTGTGGCTACTGCAATGCAGTAGGGCATCTACGAAAAAGGTGCCCGAACATTGTGTGCCACCTATGCGGCGAAAAGGGTCACGTTCGGCGCGTGTGCCCCAAGCGCCCCACCCCGGGGCCCCCTGCCGCCAAAAAGGCGCAGGGAAAACGTGGAAAGCTGGTAGAAAGACCAGCTCGCGAAAATGGCCGTTCCCAACTGCCAGCCTCCCTTCCTCCCGTACATACGTCGGAGGAAATAGCTCCCGTGGACGCGGGAATGGAGGAGGGTTGGCAGCTGGTTCAGGCCAGAAAAGAGAAAAAAAAGAAGGTGATGATAGAAGAAAATTCGGAGAAGAAAACTGCCGGCAACAAGAAGAAAAAAGCCGCGCCGCTTTCAAAACAAAAGCTCCGCGAATGCTCGGTGGCACTGGAACGCTTAGCCGTTCCTGCCGAGTCCGCCCGCGGCAATGTTCGCGGAACAGCTGATGCGGACGCGATGAATACTCGCGTGGACGAGCCCAATCTACGTGTAGAGGGTGAGACGCGAGACTCGCGCGCCGACAGCCAGGACGCCGCGCTCGATAAAGTCGCGGAGGAGCCCGCGGCAACGTTCGCCGTCAACGATGACGCCGCGCTCGATAAGGTCGCGGAGCAGCCCGCGGCAACGGTCGCCCCTGGCGAAGACGCGGCCTTCGAGAAAGCGGCGGAGGAGCTCGCAGCAACGCTCGCCGAGCGCGAAACCCCGTCGCGCAAGGGCGTACGCAGGTCGGCTCCGACGAAGAAGGCCCCCGCAGGTGAGTGCGACCTGGGGGCCGGAAGCGGATCCTCCTCCTCGGAGGCATCCCCCAGGAAGTCGGGACGCAAGTCCCAGAAACCCAGGAGGCGCCTCCCCTCCACCAGCGAGGAGGAGAAACCGGAAGGAAGCGGCAGCGTGGGAATCCCGGAGGGGGAATACCCACGCCCGGAAGCCGTCGAGTCGGTCACCCCCATGGAGGAGGGAGAGCAGGGGGGTGAAGTCCTCCCTGCAGTCGCGAAACCTGAGCAGCCCGAACCCATGGAGGAAGGCGAAAAGGTAGGCGCGACTCCACGTGCGGGTGATCCGGCCGACGCGCCGGCACCGATGGAGGAGGAGGAAAAGGTGCCTTCAGTACCTGTCCCTCCTCCTCCTCCACCTAGCGTCCCGTCCCAGCAGGTGGCGGACGCCGCATCGCCGTTTTCCCTGGACTAACACCTGGGCTCGCCAGTCGCCGTCGGATTCGCGCCGCCTGTTGGAACGTCAACGGGCTGCGCGACGACGGCAACAGGCGAGATACAGCCGACACCCTGCGTGAGCTCGACCTGGCCCTGCTGCAGGAGATCCACGTGATCACCGCGGCAGACGCCCAGGAAATCGAGACGATCGCGGGGGGTCGGCTGTATAGGCGATGCGGCCTCCGCAACACCTGCGGGGTCGCGTTCTTCGTGAAGCCGGCCATCGACGCTGCCGTAAAGGGCGTGCGGTTTGATGACGACGGTCGGATCGGTCAGCTGATTCTCAGCTGGTCCGACTCGATCGACTTAATCGTCACAAACGTGTATGGCCCCAGCGGCAAACAGGGTTACCGCGACCGCACCAGGCTGCTGGAAACCCTGAAGCGCGACTGGCTGGCGGATACCAATGTGCAAAAGGCGCACCTGATAGCGGGAGATTTCAATCTCCGCCTGCTAACAGGTGAGCCGGAAACACAAGTGAACGCGATGAACGAGTTGTGCGCTGCCATGCGTACGCGCAACTTGTTCGCGGGTGAGAAAGGAATGGTCCGCAGCATCGACCACGTCTTCCTGGACGCTGACCTGTGTTCACGCGTCGGCAAACGGGGGAGGGTTGTGTCGACGTTGTCGGACCATTCCCGGCTAATTTTCGAGATGCGGCCTCGCGACGAAGGACCGCCATCCAGGGATTGGCGTCTGCCGGGGGACTGGACGCGACTCTCAGGTGCGAAGGAACACCTTCGCGAATACCTTAGAGGCGTCACGCTCCGGAATCTCCAGGACTGGGACCTTTTTAAGGAATCGGTCCGCGAGTTCTGTGAGCAGTTTTCCCTGGATCGCCTGCCCCCCGGATTCGGCGAGGGTGCTCGCAACCATCGGGCCTATTTACAGGCTCGTAGGTACGAGAGAACCCCTAATGTTTGTCGCCTGGCCGAGTACCGTGCCGGGGCCAAACGCCAAACCTGGCAATACGGGTCGGCCAGCTTGCTGGACGACCAGTGCCGGGAATGTTCGTCCCCGGCGTCGGTACGGCATCTCGTGCGGAGTTTTTATTCCTCCCTTTACGCCAGGGAGCCCCCGGATCGAAACGCCTCTCGGCGCTTGCTTCCGGATGGCACCCCGGCAATAGGGGAGGAAGAGATGGAAAGCCTCGACGAGCCTTTTACCACCGGCGAAATTCTCGCCGGTATCAAAAGGCTCAAGAGGCGGTTAGCTCCAGGGGAAGACGGCTTGCCCGCGGAGTTCTATCAGAGCTTCGCGGAAGGGCTGGCGCCCCTGCTGCTTCAGCTGACAAGGCTGATCCGAGACGAAGGCGATGTTCCCGCCTCGTTTCGGTCAGCCAGAGTGAGGCTCCTTCCGAAAGGGGGAGACCTCAGGAATTTGAAGAACTGGCGTCCGATCACAATCGTGAATACGGACGCCAAGTTGATAGCAGGGCTATGGGCTTCGCGTCTGGGGCAGGTGGCAGAATCCGTAATTAGCCCGGAGCAGACTTATGCTGTTCCCGGGCGAAGTATGGATCCCAACCTCTTCTTCGCAAGCACATGGGTGCACCTGCAGAGAAGAGAGAAGAAAGGGATAGGGAAAGTCGGCAACCCCACATTGGGGCCGCCAGCCGGGCTGGGAAGGGACCCCCGGGCAGGGAAGGGGGCCCTAGCGCTCGCAGTCGATCTCCACAAGGCGTTCGACTGTGTAGACCAGGAACTCCTCTTGGAGCTCCTGGGTCGCATGGGCTTCCCACCCTCCCTGATTTCCTACCTGCGCTCTTGCTGGCGGAATGCGATGATTACCGTCTGTTTCAGTGGACCGAAGGTGTATGGCGTGCCGGTGCGGCGGGGCATAAGGCAGGGCGATAGCCTCAGCCCCCTGCTCTTTAGCACCTACTTTGAGTTGGTGCTGAGAGCGTACAGGGTGACTTTGGCCCCCTTGCCGTGCTCGTGCCCCGGCACGCCCGCCGTAGCAGCGTACGCCGACGATCTTCTGCTCTTGTTGCCAATGTCCACCCCGGCGAAGGCGGTCGGAGACTTCTTCGATCTGCTCAGCCGCGGGACCGGACTGCATGTTAACAGGGCGAAGTCGTCGGTTGTGCCAATAGGTGCGGCGTGGGCAGGGCAGCAGGACTGGGTCCGTCTGGGGATCCCCACGGCGTGTTGCTTCAAGTACCTTGGTGTGCCGTTGGGGGACTACTCCCCTGCGGAAGCGTGGTCCAGCTCCCTCCAGAAAGTCGAGACGGCGATCGGCCCGTTCCTGGAAGGCAAGTTTCACTTGCCGGAACGGGCCGCGGTTTGGAACGCCTTCGCGGCCCCCATCCTCCGCCCCTTGCTTTTTGTTTGCCCTCCCACCGTGGAATCCAAGAAAAGGACGAAGGACCTCCTCCGTATCGCCCTTTGGGGCAAGGGGAGGCCCCGAGTCCCACTGAAGGACTTGTGCGCTCCGCGTCGGGACGGCGGTCTTGGCCTCCTGACGCTGGAGCGCGTGGAGAAGCAGCTGCGGTGGCGAACCCTCGCCCTCGCAGCGAAGATGTGGTGCACCCCTTGGTGCACTCCAGCCCGCCTCCTGGCCAGCCGTGTGTCCCGGTGCGATGGACTCGCGTCTTTTCTTCTCAGCCGTGGCCGGAAGATGCGAAGATGCGGCCTACTGCTCGGGCGCATGGCAACATTGGCCAAGGAGAACAGCTGGATGGTTTGCTGCCCCGCCAACTCCCCCGCCTGGCTGGAGGAAAATATTGGAACATGGGCAGTGGTTAACAAGACAAGCCACGAGACGTGGAATCGTCTCCGATGCGGCCCCTACGCCCGCTGCACGCTGCGGAATCTCCTGGAGAGTCCAGCAAGATGCACGTGGGCAGAGACGACCTGTCTAGCTACGGCGCTGCCCTTCCTGAAGAGGGCACTTCACAGCAGCCGGACGCCAAGGTGGCAAGTCTCCTGCTGCATCGAGGGACGCGAAAAGTTGATCAGCGGCTGGACAACAGGAGAACTGGCAGACGCCACGACCCCGAGCGTCCAGCCGCGAGGACTAAGAAGATGGGGCGAGCTGCTGGCCATCCCTATGGATGTGCTGAAGTGGCCCCCGCTTCTTCAGGAATCCAGGATCCTGCCTCTTAAGTGGAAAGAGTCGGCGTTGCTGTTGTTGCATTGGGGTTTACCCTGCAACGCACGCCGCTCTCACTGGACAAGAGGAGTTGTGGATCCTGCGTGTGTCAGGTGCGGAGAGCGGGAATCGCTCTCCCACCTTATTGTGAACTGTGCTGCCCTTCGTACCCTTTGGGAACGGTTTGGGACGATCCTCGGTCTCCCAACGGGCAGTTCCCCTAGTGGCGTTCTTCGGCCCCTCTTCGTGAAGGACGCTTTGCAGCCAGCCGCAGCCCTTGCAGCCTTGTGCTGCGTCCGAGGCATCGTGGCGGCATGGAGCGACACCAACAAGGAAGGAGTGGGTCAACACGCGAGGGATGTCATCCCATATGCCCAACGCTTCTTGCGAAGAGCTGCCGGATGGCCCCAACTGGGGAATATGAGACTGACCTCGAGGGCTTCGTTCGACGGATGGGCCCTCTCCACAGCGAGCAGTGATCCCTTCCCTGCCCTCCAACTTCTTTTTGTTTGTTTCTTTTTATTTTACCTTTTGTCTTATCCCCATCCCCCTTCGCTGTCGGGGAGTGCCACGCCGGGCTGCGTCCCGGTTTCCCGACAGGTCCTGTGCTTAGGGCCGTGGTGGGGCCTTGTACTACGCATGTAAAGTTTAATAATAAACGCCCCGGGCGTACCCGGGTTATAACGCCGTATCCCCGGGGCAGACGTTGCACTGGGAACTGTTCGCAGAACTCCCGGACCGAGTCCTTAAATAGGTCCCAATCCGCGAGACTCTGGAGGGTGACGCCTCGCAGGAATTCGCGAAGATGTTCTTTCGCTCCTGACAGGCGCGTCCAGTCCCCTGGCATACTCCAATCCCTGGATGGCGGTCCCTTGTCGCGCGGGCGCATCTCGAATACTAACCGGGAATGGTCCGACAGCGTCGATCCAAGTGTCCCTCGTTTTCCGACCCGTGTGCACAGGTCTTCGTCGAGGAAGACGTGGTCCACGCTGTTGACCATCCCGCTTATTTCTGTCAACAAGTTGCGCGCGCGCATGGCGGCGCACAACTCGTTGATCGCGTTCCCCTGTGCTCCGGGCTGATCTGAGAGCAGACGGACGTTGAAATCCCCTGCTATCAGATGCGCCTTTCGCACGTCCGCGTCCACCAGCCATTCGCGCTTTAAGGTTTCCAGTAACGCGTTGCGCTGCTGGTATCCCTGTTTACCGCTAGGAGCGTACACATTGGTGACGATGAGGTCGATCGAATCGGACCATCTGAGAATCAGTTGGCCGATCCGTCCGTCGTCCCCAAAGCGCACGTGCTTCACGGCCGCGTTAATGGCTGGCTTTAGGAAGAACGCGACCCCACAAGTGTTGCGGGCGCCGCATCGCCAGTACAACCGCCCACCCGCGATCGTTTCGATCTCCTGAGCGTCTTTTGCGGTGATCACGTGGATCTCCTGCAAAAGCACCAGGTCGAAATCTCGCAAGGTGGCGGCTGTATCTCGTCTGTTTCCGTCGTCGCGCAGCCCGTTAACATTCCAACTGGCCGCGCGGATCCGACGGCGACAGGCGAGTCCAGGTGTTATTCCTGGGAACCTGGCGGTGGTGCTCCCGCCACCTTTTGGGGCGGGTCGCTGGACGGGGTTGGCGTCTTGCCCACCAACTCCCCATCCTTCTTACGTGCCGACGTCTCCGGCTGCCCGTGCGAAGGGGGTGTTGTTCGTACCTGTTGGCCCACATCCATTGGTGCGGGTGGTTCAGGTTCGGCGGTTTCAGAGGGCATTGCTGACCCCTGGTTACTCTCCTCCATTGGAGTCGCCTTCTCATCGGCTTCCGCACGTGGGTAATGCCCGACTTGGGCTCCCACGCTGTCATCCACTGGTTCCTCCTCCATTGGATCCCCCTCGCGCGGAGGCGGAATGCACCTTCGAGGTTTCTGGGATTTTCGCCCCGCTTTCCTTGGTGGTGCTTCCGCAGAGGAGGATGCACTTCCGGCCTCCCGTTGCGACTCACCTGCGGGGGCCATTTTAGCCGCTGCCGGCCTATGCAACCCCTTTCGCGAAGGGTTCTCGCGTTCGGCAAGCGTTGCCGCGAGCTCCTCCGCGGCCTTCTCGAAGGCTGCGTCCTCCGTTTCGGCGCTTTTGTCGTCCGGCTGACCCTCTTCGCAAGCAGGGGGTGGGTTTTCGCGCGCATTTGTCGCGGCGTGAAAATCGATCGAAGCCGTATCGCCTGCGGTGGTGTCGGCGGGAACGTCAATGCGCTCCAGCGTAACCGTGCATTCTCGGAGAGTTTTTACGCGCGACACGGATTTAGCTTTTGTTCCTGCCGCCGCCTTCTCTCCTTTCTTCGGGACATGCTTGTCCTTTTTCTCTTTTTTGGCTTTGACTAGCTGCCAGCCCTGTTCTCTCTCTGCGGTCTCGGGAAGATTTTTCTCCGATGCCGCGCTGGGAGCTTGGGTTATTGGCAGCTTATCTCGGCCAGTTTCACGGTTCTGCAATTTTTCTTTCCCCGCGCGTTTCCCTTGCGCCTTTTTGGCGGCCGAGGGAATCGGGGTGGGACGTTTAGGGCACACGCGACGGACGTGTCCCTTCTCCCCGCACAAGTAGCATACGATGTTTGGGCACCTCTTTCGGATGTGTCCGACCGCATCGCAGTAGCCGCAATACCGTGGCTTGCCCGCATACCAGAGGTCTACCGGTTCTCCCGCGACCTCAAGTTTGTGGGGTAGCTTCGCTTCGTCTTTTGGGGTTACACGTGCCGCGGCGAGGCCCCCGAAGTGGCGTCCGTAGCCCTCAAAGATTGTGGGCTTCGGCCACAGCGCGTGTACGTCCCCGTACTTGCTTAATTCGTCCTTCACTGCAGTGCGCGTCATGCGCTTGGATATTCCTGTCAAGTGGACCACAACCGAGTGGTCCATTGACACCGGGAAGATCTTTCGGCCGTCCATGATCAGCGGGGTATTTATAAGGCGATCGGCTAGGCTGATGCTCTTGCACACCAGCTCAACCCGCTGCGCCCCGCTGAGCACGCACAGACCTTCCAGATCTTCCTCACGGACATTAGCATTTTGAAGCGCTCTGCTGAAAGAGCGCGCCGTGTTTCCTTCAAACAAAGGGCCTACCTTGTATACAAGCGATGGCTTGTATTCAGAGGCCCGATAGGCGGCTTCCTCGGCCATGGCCTCCGCACTGGGGGCGGCGACCATTTCACTCCAAGTCTTCGCCGGCTGCGAAGACGTTCCAGGGACTATTGCCCCCATAGCTGTAGGTCTTGTGGGAGGACTTGCCTCCCCCACAACTACATCCATCGCGGTGTCCTCTGGCACAACTGCCATCGGACACCGACGACCCACACTTTACACCTGACTACACTAAAAAACTCCGGGTGCTTCCCAGACAAGCGCTGGCGGAGCGACCAAAAAACACGTCCACCCACACCGGCTTTCGGCGGAGGGCTGAGGAACGACCGGGCATACCACCACGCCCGTCTTTACTCTAGGACTCCCGACGTTCGACGCCTGGCGGAGTATAAAGCTGGGGCTGAGCGACAGACCTGGCAATCCGGGTCGCCCAGCTTGCTGGACGCCCAAGGTCAAGAATGCTTAGCTCCGGCGAGAATAAACCGCATCCTGCGGGACTATTACTCCTCTTTGTACGCGCGTAGAACAACGGAGCGCGCCGTGGCGCAGCGCTTGCTGCCGCAAGGCGCCCCCGCGCTGCAGGAGGAGCAGGCACATGAACTCGCGGAGCCTTTCTCGATGGCGGAGATCGTCTCCGCCATCGGAAAGCTTCGAAAGAGAAAAGCACCAGAAGAAGACGGTCTGCCCGCGGAGTTCTACCAAGGCTTCGTGGCGGAGCTGGCCCCCCTGGTGCATCGGCTATGCATGCTGATCCGAGAACAAGGGGACGTTCCCAAATCGTTCCGGTCAGCTAGAGTACGTCTCCTGCCGAAAGGAGGAGACAATCGCAACGTAGGCAACTGGCGTCCCATCACAGTAGTGAATGCGGATGCGAAGTTGCTTGCCAAGCTTTGGGCTGAGCGACTGGGACGGGTGGCGGAATCCGTGGTGAGTCCGGAGCAGACATACGCTGTTCCCGGACGAAGCATGGAGGCCAACCTGTTCCTCGCCAGTACATGGTGGCAGTTGCAACAAAGCGAAGACCAGGGAGGTCAAGAGAATCCTGGATTCTCCTCTGACCAGGGAGGCGACGCCCTTCATGGAAGAGCCGCGCCCGGTGCCCTTGCGGTCGCAGTCGATCTGCGTAAAGCGTTCGATTGCGTCGACCAGGAACTGCTTCTGGAGCTCCTGGAACGCTTGGGATTCCCGGCCGTCTTCCGGGCTTACGTGCGCTCCTGCTGGCGCTTCGCTCTAATCAACATCTCTTTTAGCGGCCGGCACGTGTACGGCGTGCCGGTTCGGCGTGGCATAAGGCAGGGTGACAGTCTGAGCCCCTTGCTCTTCAGCATCTACTTCGAGCTGGTGCTGAGGGCATACAGGGAGACTCTGGCAACCCTGCCAAGCTCGTGTCCCGGCACGCCTGCCGTGTCGGCAACGCCGACGACCTTCTGCTCCTGCTCCCCGGGTCCACCCCGGCGTCGGCGCTCGAAGATTTCTTTGAGTTGCTGCGCCGCGGGACGGGCCTCGAGGTGAACAGAGAGAAATCCACAATCGTTACAACATCACCACAACTATTCAACCATGCGGCGTGGGCCGGACGGCCGGACTGGATCCGCTTGGGGATCCCCACGGGCAGGTGCTTGAAGTACCTTGGCGTTCCGTTGGGGGACTTCTGCGTTGCAGAAGCCTGGTCCGACCGTCTCCAAACGGTGGAGTTGGCGATCGGCTCGTTCCGGAACGGCAGGTTTTACTTGCAGGAGCGGGCCGCGGTGTGGAACGCGTTCGCGGCCCCCCTCCTTCGCCCCTTACTTTTTGTTTGCCCCGCCCCTCCCATCATACAGAGACGGACCACAGCCCTCTTGAGGACTGCCCTTTGGGGCACAGCGAGGTCGCGAGTCCGATTGAAAGACTTGTGCGCTCCACGCAGGGATGGTGGCTTGGGCCTCCTTACGTTGGAGCGCATCCAACTTCAAACAACAATTCGAAAGTTAGCCCTGCGGCTAGCTTATGGATGACGCCATTGTGCGATCCGGCACGGCTCCTCGCCAGAAGAGCGACCGGCTGCGAAGGATTGTCCTCGATCCTCGTGGCCTACCAGCGCAGCCTCTCCAACTGTGGTCCCGATTTGCGCCTGATGGTCGCCCTGATGAGGGAGAATACCTGGATCTCCTGCATCCCCGCGAACTGCACTGCCTGGCTTCAGGAGTCAGCTTCCGCGTGGGCTAAGATCAACGGCACGACCGAGGCGGAATACAACTGCCTACGACGAGGACCGTACGCTCGACAGCCGCTGCAGGATATTATCAACACGCCCCGGAAGTTTCTGTGGGCTTCTTTCAGCCCCCTTGCCCCCGTTCTGTCCTCCCTGAAAAACACTAGGAGCAGCAACGAGCTGGCATCGTGGGAAGTGTCCTGCCTCATCCGAGGCAGGAAAAAACCTTTAAAGGCGTGGACGACTCGGGAGCTCACGGACGCTGCTACCCCGATCGTCCCGCCTCACGGACTTGCTCGCTGGGGAGAGCTGCTCGCAATACCTCCGGAGGAGGTGAAGTGGCCCCTAGCGTGTTGGGATTGCGCCACACTTCCGTTGAAGTGGCAGGAGACGGCGTTGCTATTTCTGCACTGGGGACTGTTGAGCAGAGCACGCCTGTCTCACTGGACACTGGGAAATGTGGATGCCCGCTGTGTCGAGTGCGGAGAAAGAGAAACCTTCCCGCATCTTACCCTCGATTGTGTCGCCCTGGATGGACTCTGGAGTCGAATCGCCCCAATCCTCCACCTTCCAGTAGGCGACCCTAAGGAAATTTACCGTCGCCTCTTTCTGCGTGACGGCCTGCGCCCCGCTGCGTCTCTAGCAGTCCTCTGCTGCGTGCGCGGCATTGTGCAAAGGTGGCACGCCAGAATAAGAGGCCCAAGATGCAGGGACGCCATCCACTGGACGACGATCTCTTTTGAGACGGCGACAAGGTGGCGTCTACCTTTCAGAGTTAAAACAGAACTTGACTGCATCCTGAACAGGATGCGGAGGACCGACCCAGGCGCTCAGTGATCCCTTCCCTGCCTTCCCCCTCTCCCCATACAACTGTTTCCCTCCCCGTTATCTCTCTTTTTGTTTGTTTTTGTTTTAGTATTCCCTTCCCATGCGCCTCGGGAATGGACCTAACCGGTCTATGCACCGGCAACAGACACGTCAACCAAGGTGGGAAAACCAAGTGTTTCCCACAATTAACTTTTGAAAGACTTTATTATCTAATTTTTGTAGAAAATTAGAATAATAAATGCCCCGGCATATCCGGGTGGCAAACTTCGGCTGCAGCCGAGCATTCCTAGCCAGCGTCATCGAGCAGAGAAGTCGCTCCAGACTGCCAAACTTGGCGCTCGGCCCTGGCCTTGTACTCCGCCAGACGCCGGACGTCCGGGCGTCGGGAGAAGGTACGAGCCTGCAGATAGGATCTGCTGTTCGCAACACCCTCCCCGGAGCCGCGAAGAAGAAGGTGGAAGAGGAACCGGCAGCAGAACTCGCGGACCGATCTTTTCAGATCGTCCCAGTCCTCGAGTTCACGCATGGCGAAGCCCCGGAGGTGTTGGCGAAGATGCACCGCCGCCTCCGAATTGCTAAGCCAGTCGGCCGGCAACCTCCAGACATTCATCGGAGGCCCTTTGCCAGGCGGGAAGAGCTCTAACTCCAGACTCGGATGATCCGAAATCGCGGACAGCAGGCACCCTTTCCGACCTACTCGTGAGAGCAGGTGTTCATCGAGGAACGCATGGTCCGGCGATCTCTCCATCGCGTGCTCACCAGCAAGCAAGTTTTGCACGCGAACGGACGCGCATATCTCGCTCACCAGTTGCTTCTCCCTCAAGCGGCATCTCTCCTCTGTTAGCAGGTGGACGTTAAAGTTTCCTGCAAGGAGGTGCGCCACGTTAGGGCCGGAATCAGCGAGTCAGCGGTTGCGCCAGCCACCCAGGTATGCAAGTCGCTGGGCGTAATGCCGGCCGCCACTCGGCGCGTTGATGTTCGTAACGACCAGGTCGATCGATTCGGACCACTTCAGGACAAGTTGGCCCACACGACCTTCCTCGTCGAAACAAACGTTCGGCATCGCCTCCGCCACCCTGCCTCGGACGAGGAACGCCACTCCGCACGTGTGCGAGGAGCCTTGCCGCCAGTGTAGCGTCCCGCCCGCGCGCTTTTTCAGATCCGATGCCTGCCGTACGGTGATGCTATGTATCTCCTGCAGCAGCACCAGATCGAACGCGCGCGAAGCGTTGGCTAACGTCCGCCTTTTGTCAGCACCACGTAGCCCGTTGACATTCCAACAGACCACGCTGACGCGACGAGCGGACGCGAGTCCACGCATCACTGCTGCGGACATGACGGCGTGCTCCTCGCCCCGTCCGGCGAGAAATCAGCTGGTAGGAGAGCGGATTGGGAAGCGAAATCGCTTCCGTTCGCCGCCACATCGCGCTTAGCTGAGTCCTGGGAGCCGAGGATCTTCTCCTCGGTCTCCGTGCAAGAGCCGCAACCGCCTCCGGCAACAGGCTCGTGCTTTCGCACTTTAGCCCGGCGCGCTATCGGCTTACCCCGAGATGCGCGCTTTATTTGTTTGCACTCGGACTCCACCTCGGAGTCCGAGTGCCTCGCGCGAGACTGGCGTTGTGCCAGTCTCTTTTTGTTGCGCCAGGTGGAGGCTTGCCCTGCCCGCTCAGGGATCGTCGCAGTCGCCAACGCAGCTCCCAGGGCTTTGGACATCCCGCCTTCCTCGCAAGAGGAGGGCTCCACCACACCTTAATCTTACCAGCAGCAATGCCTGGAATCTCCACCTGCAGTCGTCTGCGCATCACCGTTTCGAACTTGAACGGCATGACAGACGTCGGCAGTAGACGAGACGTGGCCGCCCTTCTGGAGTCCTACAACCTTGCGCTGCTGCAGGAGATCCACGTGATCTCTGCAAAACAAGCGCAAGAGATCGAGCGGATCTCCGGAGGGCGGCTATGGTACAGGTGTCGAAGAGCGAAAAGTTGCGGTGTAGCCTACCTGCTTCGGCCAGCCGTCGCGGCCGCGGGTCGGAGCGTGCGGTTCGACGATCACGGTCGTGTCGGCCAGCTGACTCTTAGGTGATCCGACTCGATCGATCTGATCGTCACGAACGTGTACGGTCCAAGCGGCGCGGACCCGATGATAAGCAGGGCGAGGAAAGAGTTTTTCCTTGCCCTCCGCGAAGACTGGATGACGGAAGCAGGCGTGCGGAATGCCCATCTGGTTGCAGGCGATTTCAACGTTCGCCTCAAAGCAGATGGGCAGAATCCCGAGCGTGACATGGTCAACGAAGTGTGCATGGCAATGCACACCTGTAATTAGTTGGCCAGTGCACCGGGGATGGATGACAGCATTCACCACGTATTTCTTGAAGAGCACCTGTGCTTTCGCGTAGGCAGACGCGGCAAGTTACCGTGCGAGCTGTCCGACCATCAGCCGCTAGTCCTCGAGATCCGTCCGCGCGACAGGGGCCCCCCCTCGTCAGGGTGGAGTCTCCCAGGGGACTGACTGAAGCTCCCGGACGCGGCGGAACATCTCCGCACGTTCATACGGAGCTTCAGGCTGCGAACATCCCAGGATTGGGACCGCTTCAAGCGGTCGCTCCAGTAGTTCTGCGACCAGTTCCCTCTGCACCGCCTACCTACGTGTTTTGGGACCGGGGTCCGTAACTGAAGAGCCTACCTGAAGGCCCGTCTTTACGTCAGGACCCCCGACTTCCGCATGCTGGCGGAATACTAAGCGGGTGCCGAGAGGCAAGGCTGGCAGTCCGGATCGGCCAGCTTGCTGCACGATCAGGGCGAAGAACATTCGGCACCCTCCCAAATCCGCGGCCTGCTGCGGAGTTACTTCTCCTCCCTGTATGCCAGGGCACCTCCGGAGAGGAACGTCCCACCACTTCTTCTTCCGGAAGGCGCTCCAGCGATCGGGGAGGAGGAGAGAAAGACCCTCGAGGAGCCGTTCACGATCGATGAGATCCTCTCGGCCATCAGAAAGCTCAAGAGGCGCAAGGCTCCAGGGAAGGACGGCCTGCCCGCGGAGTTTTACCAAACTTTCGCGGCTGAGCTTACCCCCCTGGTACAGCAACTCACCTTGCTGATACGCGAAACAGGTGAAGTTCCCTCCTCCTTCGTTCGGCAAAGGTGCGGCACCTCCCTAAGGAAGGAGACCTGAGGAGCATGAACAACTGGCGTCCCATCACAAAAGTGAATGCAGACGCCAAGTTGCTGGCTAAGGTTTGGGCAGAGCGGTTAGGACGGGTTGCCAACATCTTCATCAGCCCGGAACAGACATATGCTGTTCCCGGGCGAAGCATGGAGGCGAACCTGTTGCACGCTTCCACCTGGCTAGCGCTCCAACATGAAAGGAGCTTGGTGCGAAGCCGGAATTCCTGTGCGTGCGCCGGCAAGGAATTGGATGGTCGGGTGGATGAGGGAACCCTTGCGGTCGCAATCGACTTGTAGAATGCATTCGATTGCGTCGACCAGAATCTCCTTTAGATTCTGGAACGCTTGGGCTTCCCGGCCTCATTAGTGGCCTATCTGCGCTCCTGCTTGCGCGACGCGCTGATCAACGTTTCTTTCAGCGGGCAGACCGTGCACGGCTTGCCGGTGCGGCGTGGTATAAGGCAGGGAGACAGCCTGAGCCCCTTGGTATTCAGTACCTACTTTGAGTTGGTACTGAGAGCGTACAGGGGAACTCTGGCGCACCTGCCGCTCGACTGTGCCGGTACGCCGGCCGTTTCAGCGTACGAGGACGATCTTCTGCTGCAGCTCCCTATGTCCACCCCGGCTTCGGCGGTCGATGAGATTTTCGACCTGCTGCTTCGGGGAACCGGACTTACCGTGAACGGGGCGAAGTCGTCCGTGATGCCAGATTGTGCGGCGTGGGCAGGGCAGCAGGACTGGTTCCGTTTTGGGATCCCCACGGTGAGGTACTTCAAGTACCTTGGTGTACCGTTAGGAAACTACTCCCCTGCGGAAGCGTGGTAATGCTGCTTTCAAAATGTAGAGACTGCGATCGGCCTGTTTCGAGGCGGCAGGTTTCTCCTGCCTGAACAAACCGCGGTTTGGAACACGTTCGCGGCTTCTCTCCTCCGCCCCCTGCTTCTTGCTTGCCTCCCCACAGAGAGGATCAAAAAGCGGACAAACGACCTCCCCAGTATCGTCCTTTGGGGCAACGGGAGGGTCCGAGTCCGGTTAAAGGACTTGTGCGCTCCGCGTCTGGACGGTGATCTGGGCCTCCTGACGCTGGAGCGGCTGGAGTTTCAGCTCCAGTTCCGAATGTCGGCACTTGTTCCAGAGTTGTGGTGCACCTGTTGGTGCGTCCCTGCACGTCTCCTTTTCGAGCACGCTACCGGCAAGCCGGAACTCACGTCGTTTCTCGCACTCCGTTGCCGCGTCAACCGATGCGGACTTCAGCTACAGGGGGTGGCTGCGCTGTCACGGAATGACCCAGGTATTGTCACCTGTCGCCCTTTGAACGGTAGTGCCTGGTTGCAGGAAACCGTTCGAACATGGGGACAGTTCGGCATGCAACGCTCCCAACAGGAACGAAGGTTCCTGGTTGGGGGTTACAGAAGTTGCACGCCCCGCGAGATCCTGGAGAATTCAAAGAATAGCTCGTGGGCCGGAAGAAACCCCTCGCTGCTGCGCTGCCCTCCCTGATGGAAGATCTGGACAGCGATGTTGCGGCGAAGTGGAAGGTTACAGTGAGAATCTCCGAAAGGGAGAAGAAGATAGGAGAGTGGAAGACGGTCCAGTTAACAGACGCTGCGACCCCGAGTACGCCTCCCGATGGACTTCTACGCTGGGGAGTGCTGCTCGACGTTCCCAATAAACGTTTGAAGTGGCCCCCGGTACTAATGAACACCTCCACGCTCCCCTTAAAATGGCAGGAGTCGGCAATCCTGTTGTAGCACTGAAGACTCCCCTGCAACGCCCGCCGGCACCACTGGACCTGGGGAGCGGTGGACCCCAATTGCGTCAGGTGTGGGGAACTGGAGTCCCTCCCCCAGCTGCTAGTGGATTGTGTTGCCCTTCGGCCCCTTTGATTCCTCTTTGCCGCTGCCTTCGGAATCCCCTGAGCAACCCCAGGGACGCTCTGAAAGCACTCTTCGTTGCCGACGTTCTTCGGCCAGCGGCCTCGTTATCAGCCCTGTTCTGCCTACGCGGGATCGTCACCGCTTGGAGCAAGGCTACGGGAGGACAACGCGACCAGGGTGCCATCCAGCCAGCCTCCCAGTTCCAGAGGAGGGCGTCCCGATGGCCTTACCTGGATCCAGGAATACAGAAGGAGCTTGCCGGCATCCTGCAAGGGATGCAACGGCACCACCAGCAACTGTGATCCCTTCCCGTACCCTCCCAGTTTTTTCTTTTCTTTTTGTTTTGTTTTTTGTTTTTCCCCTTTCCCCCTGCTGCCGTGTTGGACCGTATGATCTGCGAACCGGTGACCTGGCAGGCTATGTGTTTCTTCGTGCGTAGCTGGAGCAATGGTCCAGCCGCTGCACGTCTTTGTGGATGTTTATTTTATAATAAACGCCCCAGCGAAATCCGAGTAAAAATAGAACGCCTTGCGGAGATCGACCGCCACCGTCAAGGCACTTGGCGCTTCCTCAGGTAGAATAAAGCGACGCGTATCGTCTACAGCCGCATATGCGGTTGCCTGGCTGTCGTGCGCTACGCAACGTTGCATCTCGAGCCACGTGCGCGCGAAGAACAATTTCGCCTCCTTGGACCGCTCGGGAACAGCGTAAGACTGCTCCGGACTTACAACGGATACAGCGATCCTGCCTAGGCGCGCGACTCACAGCCTCGAGAACAGCTTGACGTCCGCATTCACCAAGGTGATGGGACGCCAGTTGCTTAAATGGCGCATGTCTCCGCTTTTCGGCAAGAGACGCACCCTTGCTGAGCGAAACGATGTCAGGACATTGCCAGTCTCTCGCATCAGTGTAGAAAGCCTCAACACCAGAGAGATTAGTTCCGCCGCGAAGCACTGGGAGAACTCATCAGGGAGACCATCCTTTCCTGACGCCTTGCGCTTCTTGAGGCCCGCTATGCCGGAAGATACTTCTTCCGCCGTGAAGGGCAAGTCAAGAGTGACGCGTTTCTTCTCGTCGACCGCAAGGGAATCCGCCGGGAGAAGCAGCTCCGAGAGACTGCGTTCCGTCGGCTCCCTAGCGTACAACGAGGAGTAATAGCGCTTTAGGAGGCAGCGAATTTTGGCCGCATTCGAGCACTCCCGGCCCTAATCGTCGAGCAGACAAGCCGCTCCTGACTGCCAGACCTCGCGCTTGTCTTTGGCCTTTTACTCCGCAAGGTACAGGACGTCCGGGCATCGGTAGAATTGGCGGGCATGCAGAAACTCTCTGCTGTTGGCCACGCCTTCCCCGAAGCCACATATAAGCAGGCGCAAGAGGAACCGGCTGCAGAACTCGCGGACCGATCTTTCCAGATCTTCCCAGTCCACGAGCTCTCGAACGGTTAAGATCCAGAGATGCTGGCGGAGGTGCTCCGCAGCCACCGGATTTCTCAACCAGTCATCCAGCAACCTCTAGACGTGCGTCCGAGGGCCCTTGCCAGGCGAAAGTAGCTGAAACTCCAGCCTGAAGTGGTCGGAAAGCTCCGACGGCACAAGACCTCTTCGGCCCACCCGACAATGCAGGTGATCGTCGAGGAACACATGGTCCGGGAAAGCACGCATTCCGGGATCGTCGGCCAGCAAATTCGAGGCGTGCACCGACGCGCACACCTCGTTCACCAGCCGTTTCTCCCGGCGACGGTGAGACTCCTCCGATAGCGCGTGGACGTTGAAGTCCTCGGCTACGAGGTGAGCAGAGTCGGGGCCGGAGTTTCTGAGCCAGCGGTCGCGCAGTCTCTCGAGAAACTCCAGTAACTCGGTGTGAACCGCAGAGCCGCACGGCGCGTATACGTTCGTAAGGACAAGGTTGATCGATTCCTACCACTTGAGAACAAGTTGTCCCACACGAGCTTCCTCGTCGAAACAAACGCTCCGCACCGCTCCCGCCACCCTGCCCCGGACAAGGAATGCGAATCCGCAGGTATTCTGGGAGCCTGACCTCCAATGGAGCGTCCCGCCTGCGGGAACTTGCAGATCGGCCGCTTGCTGCTCGGAGAGTGGTGAATCTCCTGCAGCAGGGCCAGATCGAAGTCGCGCAAGACGTTGGCAACCAATCGCCTCTACTACTTGTCCTGCAGCCCGTTGACGTTCCAACAGGCCACTCGGACGCGACGGGAAGAAGCGAGACCGCGCATCGCTGCTACGGAAGTGGAGGTGCGTTCCTCGCCCCGTCCGGCGAGGCATCAGCCTGGAGCACGGCGGATAAGGTAGCGCGAGCGCTTCCTGTCCCCGCCGCGCCGCTCGCGGCTGGCTCGGTGGAGTCGAGGACCATTGCCTCGGGCTCCGTGAAGCATTGGGAACCGTTGCCGGCATCAGGCTCTTGCCTGGCAAGTTTTGGCTTGCGCGCAGCCCTGGCCTTGACCGGGGCTTGGCGAACATTAGCGCTGCCTTCGGACTCCACCTCGGAGTCCGAAATGCGCCCGCGCGGCGGGCGTTTCGCCTGCCTCTTTTTTTGCTGGCAGTCCGGAGCTGGTCCAGCGCTCTTAGAGGGTGCCTTCGTCGCCGATCCCCCTTTCGGGGTGACGGCTCTGGCGGCTCCCCTCTCGCCGCGGTTGTTTGCGGCGGCGCGCGCGGCGGCAGCAGAGGCTTTCCCTTGCGCCTTTCTTGGCGCGCGGGGTTGCCTCTTCACCCCGCCTACCTTTTTGATCGGGAAGTGGGTAGGATCGCGCGGTTTGCGCTTCTTCTTTCTTCCCCCAACAAAGGTCGAGCCATCCTCGCCGCCTTCCAGTTTGCCTCTGTTGGACGCGAGGGCTTCCAGGGTCCTTCGCATACTTTCCAAGGCCTCGAATAGGTCGAAGGAGGCCAGTGTTTCCTTCGCCACGTCTGCCTTTCTCACCTGCTTACCGCGAGGTGCGGACAGAGTGACGGGATTCTCGGAGGTCGCGCAAGGCTTTTCCACCTTTGCTGACGTTAGGTCCTCCGTGGCCGGCTTGCCCGCCGTGGGCAAAGGGGCGCGCGACCCCTTTTTCTACGCTCCGGTTGACTTTCCGGGCGTGGCACCGCTATTTCGCTCCGGAGCGAGAGCGGACGGAATCGGCGGTGGTTTTGCTGCCTGCCCGATGTTATCGGCGGTCTGGGTCGTTCGGGGCTTTACTGCAGCAGCTTGCTGAAGCGTTTTGTGTTTTCTTGCGGACTTTTTGTAAAACATTGCTCCGAGGATTGCCTGCGCAAGCGGACTGTTCACTTTTCAGGTGCAAATCATTGTTCGCGCCGGATTTCTTCCCTGACGACGGGGCGGATGGTGTCGGCGCGGACGGCGATTTTGCGGGGAGGTTTCTTGCCCTCCTCTTACGTTATAGCTCGGTGCACTCGTTAATCGAGTGGCCGAGCATCTTACTGTATCGGAAACGGCGTGTTGGGTACTTCCGTGGACGGTAACTCTTCTTCCCGCAGTTGCCGCAAGGGGATGTTTGCCCGGCAAACCGGAGATAGACGACGACGTCACCGAGGAAGATCTGCGAAGGCATGAGCCTCCGGTCGTCCATGGTGACGCGCGCCGTCGCGATTTATACCCGGATGTGCCAGGGCATTTCCTTCCTTGAAATAAAAATACATGAAATGTCGCGTGGCGAACTGAAAGGTTCACCACTCCAAAACAGCTTGCTGGTTACCGACTCGATCACGGAGAGGTCCTCGCGATGCGCGGGTATGGGGAATAAAGAAAAACAGAAAGAAACAAGAAGTTCAAATGTGGGAAGGAAACAAATGTTGTAGGGGTGGGAGGGCGGGGAAAAGATCACGGTGCGCGTGGAGAGGTCCTCTAGATTCTATTCAGGAGCAGCACAAGCTGAGTCCTTACAGCGCTTAAGTGGCGCCACTTGTAGACACTGCGCGCGAAACAACGAGTCCGTCACCCTGCCGGTTGCCACGACGAACCGGCACGCCGAACACGTGCCGGCCGCTGAAATCAATATTGATGTACGCGAAGCGCCAGCAAGAGCGCAGGTAGGCCAGGAAGACGGCCGAAAATCCCAAGCGTTCTAAGAGCTCCAGAAAGAGCTCCTGGTCGACGCAGTCGAAAGCTTTACGTCGGTTAGAGCGGAAGTGTTTCCTCGGTGCTCCTCGTGCCGGGAACCGTCCCTAGGTGTAGGCTTCGTGTGTGGTGGTGGTCGATCAGGCAGCAATGCCTGACACGACCAGCAGTGCGTGTCAGGGGGCGGTTGCAACGTCGCCTCCTGAAGAAATGGAGTGCCAGGTGGCGGCGGCAACGTCGCCTCTAGAAATATTGGAGTGCCAGGGGACGGCGGCAACGTCGCCTTCAGTGGCGAAGGAGGTGGGGCGTCCGCCTTCACAAAACCGGTCCACGCTGCAGCGCGGGCGTGGAGCGCCGTCGTGTCGGCGCCATCGCCTGCAGCCGCGGCGGAATTATCAGCCTATGTGGAAGAGGGGTATAACCCATCACTATTCTACAAGGTAAGAAATTTCTATTCTGCTGAGAGTGCGCGCGCCTTTTCGAAGGGGATGCGCGCTCTCGATGTTTAAGAAGAAAAGCTCTGCGCTATGACCATTCGTAGCGGGGGGCAGTACGTAGAGGTGATCTGCAAACATGCAGATCTGGCCCAACGTCTGCTTAAATCCCCCGTGGTAATGGGGACACGCAGGCTCCTTCCCGTTACGGCGGATCACAGTATGGTGGTCCACCTTTTAGGAGTTACCGCGCGGATGCGGAAAGAACAGTTACGCGCCGCGTTGGGAAAAGAAAGAACGGTCCATGCAGTATGGACCAAGCCTAGTACTTTCGAGGACTATACCACAGTTCAGTGCGGCCTCACGGCTGCCCGTGTAACCGTTCGGGAGGGCTCTACCCTTGCCCACAAACTGGTGGTCGGCGGAGAAAGCGTCGACCTCTGGTACGTGGGGAAGCCCAAATACTGTGGCTTCTGCAACACGTCGGGACACCTCAAAAGGAGGTGCCCCAACGTACAGTGCCTGGTATGCAGGACAATGGGCCACACAAAGGAAGTGTGTTGACAATCCGCTGTGCGCGTTGTTTCCGCGAGAAACCTAAAAAAACGCACGGGGCTGCTACAGAAAAGGCTGGCGGCGAAGGCTGCGGCTCAAGCTGTGCCATCCACTCCCGTGGTCCAGGCCTCAGCCGACACCCCGGCAGCGAATGCCAAAAAGATCGACAAAAGCAGTCAGGTGTCGGAATGGCAAGAAGCCACAGCGAAAAAGAACAAGTCGAAGTAAGAACGACGAATTGAAAAAAAGCTCGCCTACCAAAATAAAAAACAGCAGGTTAGAGAGAATTTAAAAGAATCCAGGGTCGTCGTAAAACGCGTTCCCGCCGAACGCCGCAAGGAAGAAATCGCTGCTACCGACGAGCAACCCACTGTTGAAAATGTCAACAGCGTGGGGAGCGAACCGGCGGAAGCGTCCGTCATCGAGACCGTGATCGATGACGCCGTCCTCGAGCGTGCGGCGGAGAAGCTGGCTGCATCGTTGAGGCCAGACTCCTCCAAGGCTAAAAAGAAGGCAGTTAGGCGTCCAGCCTCCACCGAGGAGTCGGTAACTTCCGACCCCGAAGCGCAGGCCGGAAACCAAGTTTCCATCTCCGCGGCACCCCGCCGGAAGGCTGGAAGAAAGTCCAGCAAACCCCGGAAAGCCCCTATCCAGAGCGAAGGCGTGGAGATGACTTCCGACTGCGAGGGTGCCATCAGCGTGGGAGGATCCCGGGAATCGTCACCCGAATAACCACCACGCACAGACACGGAGGAGATGGAGGAGGTTGAACCCGGAAAGGTACCCAAGGTGCCTGAGGAGGCCGAAACCCTAATGGTCATCTCACCCGCCTCGGAAGAGGAGGGATCCACCACACCGTCATCTTCCCGGCAGTAATGCCGGGAATCTCCTTTCGCCGTCGTCTGCGCATCGCCGTTTGGAACGTGAACGGCATGACAGACGCCGGCAGGAGACGAGAAATGGCCGCCACTCTAGGATCGTTGGACCTTGCGCTGCTGCTGGAGATCCATGTGATCTCTGCAGAACAAGAGCAGGAGATTTCTCAACCGGTCACGCCGAACGTTTATTCCAGATAACATAACGTGAAAAAGCAATTATACAAAATATACCAGTTGGGAACCAAACTCACAACCGACGACTGAACAAGAATGAATGTAAAATTGCTGGCACGCAGGCCAGAGTAACAGTTTTGTGAACGGTGTGGAAGGGCGGGGAATACAAAGAAACCAAAATAAAATAAAAACAATGAATAAGGAGGACGGGATAAGGGTCTTTGGGATCGCTCTGGAACACACGGGGATAAAAGCATGGACACCGGAAATTTTACCGAGCGAACGGGGACGAGGTATGAGTGGGCGAGAGGTCGCAGGGGTCACCGGATTACGCCGTTCTCAAAGGTCTGTATAAATGCGATATATGCCGGTGATGTCATCATTCACCTTGTCACGAAGTTGAGACCACCTTGAAGCCTTCTCCAAAAATTGAGCTGCAAGCAGGTGAGCCTCCCTTCGCTGCGCTGACAACTCCAGTGCGTAGCGGGCCTTCACAATGGCGCGAACGGAACACATGGTTGCGACAATCGCGCCAACCGAAAGTCCATTTCTGCTGCAGAAGCGCCGCAGCACATCAATGGCAGTGCCTCCTTGTGGCATGATGGCCGAAGTGAGCCTTCGCCACAGTTCCCGGAGGGCACCGCAGTCCAGAAAAAGGTGCGGAAAATACTCGATCTCTCCGCACCTTAAACAGTTTGGCAAAGCAGCTGCCCCGGAAACGATGCTTCGCTGCCTATTACAGTGAAATGCACAATGTAAATCTTGCTTCCACTTAAGGGGGAACACGGAGCTGTCCAAACAAACGGGGGGAACCACTATCTCTCCGGGGGGCACACTTAAATGTTCGCTCCACCGAAGCAGTCCCTTCGCCCGATTCCGAGGTGTGGCGGCTTGCACCAGCTCATTTGTCGTCCAGCTGCCGAGGAGCTTACTGATTCCCGCTATTTTGCAGGAGAACTCCCATTCCGCCGGTAGGCAATTGTCGTTGATTGCCATGAGGGCGGACAGCGCTGCGGCGAGTGGTGTGGCGGCCAGACGATCCGACAACTTCTGGTCCTGCATGACTTCCATTTGATGACTGAGGAGAAGTCGCAGGCGTCGAAGATCTTCCGTGCGCGTTCCTTCGGAAGCTGCCCACGATGAAAAAGATTCCTGCCGCCATGTATTAATGTTCATGGGGCGGCAGGAGATCCAGCTTTGGGCTTCCAGCAGTGAGGACAGCTGCCTCAGCGGGAAGGCAATCCCTATTCTGGTGTGCCGAAAGTGGGGTAGCAACGAAAGCAGTCCCTCGCTTCCCGTGCAGCGCCTCAGTATAAGGCGTGCGGGTAAGCACCACGGCGTACACCACAGCTTGGCACAGAGCCGCAGCATGCAAAAATGCACCTGCAGTTCGATGCTGTTTAAGTCGAGGATGCCCAAGCATGTATCCTGACGCGGCGCCACCAAGTCTTTAAGTCTAACACGGGATCTTGCAGCGCCCCACAACGCTTTGCGTAGAAGGCGCTGCGCCCAGACTTTGACTTCCTGGGGGGGTGGACAAACAAAAAACAGGGGGCGGAGGAGCGGGGCAACGAAGGTGTTCCACGGGCACGCCCGTTCCGGCAAGACGAACTCGCCTCCAGAAAACGGGCCAAGTGCACGCTCTGCCTTCCGAAGGCAGCCCGACCACGCTTCTGAGATGCAGAAGTCGCCCGACGGCACGCCAAGGTACCTGAGGTACCTGCCCGTGGGGATCCCCAGATCGATCCAGTCGGAGTGCTCCTCCCACGTCGCACCCACCGGAACAACCATAGACTTACTCCTGTTAACGCTCACGCCCGCACCGCGACGAATCAACTCAAAGAAGTCTTCAAGCGATGTCGCCGGGGTGGACATGGGCAACAGAAGAAGCAGGTCGTCGGCATAGGCTGCCACAGCAGGCGTACCTGAACAGGAGCTCGGCAGATTGGCTAGCGTCATCCTGTAAGCCTCCAGCACCAATTCAAAATAGATGCTGAGGAACAGGGGGCTTGAGCTGTCACCCTGCCTAATTCCTCGTCGTACCGGCACGCCGTAAACGCGACAGCCACTGAAAACAATGGATGTAATCGCGTGGCGCCAGCAGGAGCGCAAGTACTCCAACAGGGATGCCGGAAGTCCCAGACGTTCTAAAAGCTTAAGAAGAAGCTTTTGGTTCACGCAATCGAAAGCTTTGTGCAGATCGACTGACCCGGAAAGGCTCCCTGTATCTCCCTTTGCGTCCCGCGCCTCCGTCGGTGAGAGATCGAAGGCGTCGCTTCCGAGCGACGATCCACCGCCACACGATGCTGCAATTGCAGCCATGTGCGGATGAACAAGAGATTCGCGTCCATGGACCGCCCAGGAACAGCGTACGTCTGCTCCGGACTTACCAAGGATTCCGCGATCATACCCATCCGCTCCACTTTAAGTTTCGAGAACAACTTGACGTCCGAATTCACTAATGTGATCGGACGCCAGTTGTTCAGTTGGCGCAAATCTCCGCCTTTCGGCAGTAGACGCACCTTCGCTGAGCGAAACGAGGCGGGGACATCGCCCGAGACTCGCATCTGCGACGAGAGATGGAGCACCAGGGGGATGAGCTCCGCCGGAAAACACTGAAAAAATTTCGCGGGGAGCCCATCTTCGCCTGGCGCTTTTCGTCTCTTGAGCCCCGAGATGGGCGAGAAAATTTCCTCTGCCGTGAAGGGCTCATCAAGACGCGCGCGTTCCTCCTCGTCTACAACAGGTGCATCAATCGGCAGAAGCAGCCGGGAAAGGCTGCGTTTCGTCGGTGCCTCTGCATACACTGAAGAGTAATAGCGCCTGACTATCCGTCGCAGGTCGGCTGGAGCCGAGCATTCCTTATCCTGGTCGTCGAGCAGAACTGTCGCCCCTGACTGCCAGACCTGGCGCTCCGCCTTGGCCTTGTACTCCGATAATCGACCAACGTCCGCGCGCCTGGAAAAGGAGCGGGCCTGCAGAAAATCTCTGCTGTTGGCTACGCTCTCTCCGAAGCCGCGCGGAAGCTGGTGCAAGGGAAACCGGCAGCAGAGTTCGCGGACCGATCTTTTCAGATCGTCCCAGTCTTCGAGCCCACTTATGGCAAATCCGAGGAGGTACTGGCGAAGATGCTCAGCCGCCTCCGGGTGGCTTAGCCAGTCTCCCGGCATCCTCCAAAAACAGTTTGGAGGACCCTTGCCTGGTGGGAGCAACTCGAACTCGAGCCTGTTGTGGTCTGAAAGCACGGACGGCACGGGACCTCTCCGACCCACTCGAGAGAGCAAGTGTTCATCAAGGTATACGTGGTCCGGCGTTGCCGTTATAACAGGGTCGCTAGCGAACAAGTTGCACGCGTGCACGGACGCGCACATCTCTTCCGCTAGCAACTTTTCCCTTTTGTGGGATCTATTCTCGGAAAGCAGGTGGACGTTAAAGTCCCCCGCAATGAGATGGGGCACAGTAGGGTGAGATCGAGTGAGCCACTGGCTTTGAAGGGTACCGAAGAGCTCAATCCTTTCGGCCCATCGTCCAGCACCGCTCGGCGCGTACACGTTGGTTACGACAAGGTCGATCGAGTCGTACCACTTGAGTACAAGCCGTCCCACTAGGCCATCCGTGTCGAAACGAACTCTGCGCACCGCTCCCGTCAAAGTTCCTCGCACGAGGAAAGCGACGCCGCACGTACGTGCCACGCCGCACCTATAAAGTAGCGTTCCGCCCGCGCGCCGTTCGATTTCCGCAGCCTGCTCTCCGAAGATGCTGTGAATCTCCTGCAGGAGCGTCAAGTCGAAGGCGCGCAGAGCGTCAGCCACTAGTCGCCTCTTCTCCTCGTGTTGGAGCCCGTTGACGTTCCAAGACATTACGGCAACACGACGAGAAGACGCGATTGCCCTCATCACGGCTGGGAAAGCGAGGTCGTGTGCTCGCCTCACCCGGCGAGCGGGCAGTAAGCAGCACGACGGGCTGGAGGGCGCGGTCTCCAACGGCCTCTACTGCGCTGCACGTAATCGGGTGCTCCTCCCCGAGTGCAGAACCTGTGGGTTCCGGGGTGAGCACTCGCCGTTCCGCGGCGAGTGTGTCACGCCTCAGGGCTTCAGCCCTGCGGGCGCTGGCTCCCGCGCGATTTACGCGTCGTTCAGCTGCGTTATCGGACTGCTTTGCGGAGTCTTATGCTCGCTCGGTCGACGTGCGCTTGCATCCGTCCGATTGCACCGGAATGGTCTTCTCGGCGGTCATAGAAGCGGACTTGCACGCGCTGAAGGCGCTGGCTTTTTCCTTGGAAGAGTCACAAGCCGCGCGTGTTTTCGTATTCACGCGACTGCTCTTTCCTTTGGAAGAGCTCAGGGATGGTGGTTGCGGAGCTTTTTTTGGAGATTTTTCTTTCCTCCTCTCCACAACCTTCCATTCGCCTTCGCGATTTTCGGAGGCTTCCACGGCAGTAGTTGCGGAAACCTCCGGGATTTTCGCTGCGTTCTCTGTGGGCGTTGCTTTCGCTTCGCCTTTAAAAAACGGCAACGGAGTCACCTTCTTGACTGTCGGGAGATTGCTCCTCTCCTGCCGAGTCGGCGATGGGGCGACTGCATGCAGTGTGCTTTTGCTCGTCGCGACGCTGCTTTTTACGGCTTTCGTAGCCTTTGCAGAGGGGCCTGCGCTGCAGTAAGGCTGTCCGGAACTCGGAAGGGACAACGGAACGGGGCAAGAAGTCTTCGCACTGTTGCGATCTTCCTGTTTTCCTACCTTTCCCTCCTGGGTGTTACGGAGATTCCCTTGTTCCAGGCTCGGAAAGGTGCCTGCGAGTTCGGCAGAGAGGGAAGGCACGGCACGCGTCAAACCCTCGCGCCCCTTTTTAATTGGCTTCCTTGCCGTGACTTTCCCCTTTCGGGGAGTTGCGGTCGGGGATGCTTTCTTTTCATTCGCGGATCGCTCGTGGTTTTTTGCGAGTTTTTGCGAACGACGTTTTTTATTTGCCGCTGCGGCTTTTCGTGCAGTGGTCTCTTGAACCCGACGAATTTCCGCTGCGGCTCTTTTTCTTGCAAGTAGCGGGCACTTTTTGATTTCGTGCCCGGAATCTTTGCAATAGCGGCATCTTGGAGAGGGGCACTCTTTAATTCGGTGCCCCTCGTTGCCGCACTGCTCGCACGGGCGAGTCTAGCCTATGAAACACAGGTCAACGACCGTGCCGTTCACCTGCAACTGCTCAGGCACAACACGCCTGTTCGCGACGGTTATCCGCGCGGAGGCTTGTCCAATGTGGACAGAGGGAAAATCCTTAAGAGGATTTGGCCTCCTCCGCAGAGCGTGCACGGTGGCGAACTTTGCCAGCACACTTACGACATCGCGGTCGGAGATTTCCGGTTCGATGTCGCACAATTGAACGACAAAAGAGTCTTCCATCGCGCTAGGTAGGACCTCCTTGCCATTGATGGTCAACGGCGTACGGAGGAGGCGCTGCACAAGAGCTGCGTTCTTGCACCGAATCTTCGTATATTCCATCCTGCCGGCAGGCATCATGGCAAGGAGTTCCTCCTCGCAAACGCCTATCCGGACGAGCTCATCATTGAGCTCACGACCGATTCTCCCGTTAAGTGGCCCACTGACCTTATAACGGAGTGCAGGCATGTATCCTGATGACACATATGCCTGGAACTCCGCATCGCAGGGTCCTGGTCTTTGGGAGGTAACGGCGGCGTAACTCCTCACCGGGGGCGAGGAAACCATTACGGAGGATGCGGGCACTTCAAGTGCAGCTGAAGTGCATCCAGTGGCTTGTTCCTCCACACTATTTTGTGTACTGGCCATGTTGCACTATGCTACCTGGCAGATTGCACAAAACACACAAGTGCGAGCAAAACCGCAGGCACAAAGTTGCCCGATCGTTGGCGCGGATAGACACGGAAACACGTCTGCACTGTACGAGCGCAAGAGATCGAACGCATCTCCAAAGTGCGGTTGTGGTATCGGTGTGGAACATCGAGAAGTTGTGGTGTTGCCCACCTGCTTCGACCCGTCATGGAGGCCACCGCCCGTGGAGTGCGGTTCGACGATCACGGTCGTGTCGGCTAGCTGACACTCAGTTGGTATGACTCGATCGATCTGATCGTCACGAACGTTTGCGCACCGAACGGAGCGGACCTGACGAACAGGAGGGCTAGGAAAGAATTTTCGCTTCCACCTGGCTAGAGCTCCAACACGAAAGGGGCTTGATGCGCACCGGGAATTCCGGTGAGTCCGTCAGTCATGCGACGGATGTTCGGATGGGGGAGGGAGCACTTGCGGTCGATGTCGACTTGCGTAAAGCATTCGACAGCGTCGACCAGAATCTCCTGCTGGAGCTTTTGGTACGCTTGGGCTTCCCGGCCTCATTATTGGCTTATCTGTGCTCTAGCTGGCGCGATTCGCAAATCATTGTTACTTTCAGCGACCATACTGTTCACGGCGTGCCGGTGCGTCGTGGAATTCGGCAGGGAAATAGCCTGAGCCCCTTGCTCTTCAGTACCTACTTTGAGTTGGTACTGAGAGCGTACAGGGAAACTGTGGCGCAACTGCCGCATGAATGCGCCGGTACGCCGGCCGTTTCAGCGTACGCACACGACTTTCTGCCGCTGCTCTCTATGTCCACTTCGGCTTCGGCGGTCGAGAAGTTCTTCGACATGCTGAATCGATGAACCGGGCTTACGGTAAAAATGGCGAAGTCGTCCGTGATGCTAGATGGTGCGGCGTGGGCAGGGCAGCAGGACTGAATCCGTTTGGGGATCCTCACGGTGAGTTACTTCAAGTACCTCGGTGTGCCGTTGGGAAACTACTCCCCAGCTTACGCCTGGTACGGCTGCCTTCAAAAAGTAGAGACGGCTATCGGTCCGTTCCGAGGCGGCAGGTTTTTCCTGCCTGAACGGACCGCGGTTTTGAACAGGTTCGCAACTCCTCTCCTTCGTTCGCTGCTTTTGGTTTGCCCCCTTACAGAGGGGATCAAAAAGCAGACGAAGGACCTCCTCCGTATCGGCTTTTGGGGCAACGGGAGGGCCCGAGTCCGCTTAAAGGACTTATGCGCTCAGCGTCGGGACGGCGGTCTCAGCATCCTGACGCTGGAGCGCGTGGAAATCCAGCTGCCATGGGGACCCTCGCCATCGCAGCGAAGATGTGGAGCACCGCTTGGTGCATTCCGGCCCGCCTCCTGGCCAGGCGTGTGTCCCGCTGCGAAGGACTCGCATCGTTTCTTCTGTGCCCTGGCCGGAAGATTCGAAGATGCGGTCTAATGCTCGGCCGCATGGCAACCCTGGCAAAGGAGAACGACTAAATGGTTTGTGGCCCTGCCAACTCCTTCGCTTGGCTGGAAGAGACTGCTGGCACCTGGGCTAAGCAGAACCAAAGGTGCGAAGACCGGATGAACTGCCTGCGAGTCGGCTTATACGCTCGCCGCACTCTCCGTGAAATTCTTCAATTTCCACCGAGTTGCACGTGGGCGGAAGGCACACCCCTTTTTACGGCGATGCCCTTCCTCCAAAGGGCGCTTTACGGAAGCCAGAAGCCAAGGTGGCAAGTCTGCTGCCGTATCGCAGGCAGAGAGAAGATGATGAGCGGCTGGACCATGGGAGAGTTGACAGATGCAACGACCCCTAGTCTCCAGCCGCGTGGATTAAGAAGATGGGGCGAGCTGCTCGGCATTCGATTGGATGACCTGAAGTGGCCCCCGGTTCTACTTGGATCCAGGATTCTCCCCCTGAAGTGGCAAGAATCGGCGCTTCTTTGGCTGCATTGGGGTCTACCCTGCAACGCGCGCCGCTTCCACTGGACGCGGGGAAGAGTAAATCCTGCGTGTGCCAGGTGTGGGGAGCGGGAGTCGCTCCCCCACCTCTTAGTTGAATGCCCTGCCGTCCAGATTCTTTGGGATCGTCTAAAAACGGCCCTCCGGATACCGGATGGCGGCAATGTTGAATGTATCTTCAGTCTTGTCTTCGTACGGGACGCTCTCAGTCCAGCCGCAGCCCTGGCAGCACTTTGCTGCATTCGTGGTATCGTGGCGGCCTGGAGTGATGCCGAAGATGAAGACTGCATCGTGAGAGAAGTCATCGAGTATGCTTCGCGCTTCCTGCAGAGGTACCCGATGGCCCCATCTAGGAAAGCTGAAAATGGAACTAGAAGGCATCCTGCAGAAGATGGGCGCTCCCAGCAGTTTTCTGTGATCCCTTCCCGGCCCTCCAAACTTTTTTTTTTTTGTGGTTTGTTTTTCTATTTTCTTTTATTTTTCTTTTTTCCCCCATCCCCCTCCACTGCCGAGGAGAGCCACACCGGGCTGCGTCCCGGTGTCACGGCAGTTCCGGCATTCCGTGGCCGTCAGTGGGGCCTTGTACCACGTTCTGTATTGACCGTTGAAATGTTTTTAATAAACGTCCCGGCGTATCCGGGTGACATCGCCGAAGCCCTAGGCGACTGGACGTGTTTTTCCTTCGCTCCCGAGTGAGTCGAAAGGAAGCGGTTTTTTCTTGTGCTGTTTGGTGTGGAACATCGTTGGTGTCCGATGGCAGCGATGCCTGAGGACACCACGATGAAGGTAGGTGTGAGGGAGGCTTGCCCACCATCACACCCTACAGAATCAGGGGCGTCCGCCCCGGAATCGCCCTCGCCGCTCAAGGCGAGGAGCTGGAGCGCCATGGTGGCCGCGCCAAGCGCGGAAACCATGCCCGAGATGGCGGCCTACCGGGCAGCTGGGTACAAGCCCAGCTTGGTTTACCAGGTAGGCAATCTCTTTGACGGGCGAACTGCACGCGCTTTTTCGAAAGCGCTGCAGAACGCCAACGTGTTGGAACAGGACCTTGACGGTCTATCCGTGCTCAGCGGGGGTTAGCGCGTCGAGGTTGTCTGCAAGGACATCACCTTGGCGCAGAGCTTGATTACCACCCCGCTGAACGTGGACGGACGCAAGATCCTACCAGTCACGATGGACCGCTCCGTACTGGTCCATCTGACAGGGATCACCAGCCGCATGACGCGGTCTGCGGTTGGTGATCAGTTAAGAAAGCACGGGGATGTTCACGCGCTTTGGCCAAAGGCCACAATCTTCGATGGCTACGATAGCCTTTTCGGAGGGCAGGCCGCCGCGCGCGTGACGGTGAACGAGAGTGGGCTTCCCCACAAACTAGAGGTCAATGGCGAAGTCGTAGACCTCTGGTACGTGGGGAAACCCCGCTTTTGTGGCTACTGCAATGCAGTAGGACACTTGCGCAAGCAATGCCCGAACAATGTGTGCCACTGATGCGGGGAGAAGGGCCACTCACGCCGCGTATGCCCTAAACGCCCCACTCGGGTGCCGCCTGCTGCAAAGAAAGCACAGGCAAAACGCGGTAAACTGGTCGGAAGACCAAAAAGAGATACTGGCCGGCAGCAGCTGCTAGCCCCTGTTCCTCCCACACAGGCATTGGAAGAAAAACCCTTCGAAGACTCGGGAGTCCAAGACGGCTCGCAGCTGGTCAAGGCCAGGAAGGAGAACAAGGTGCCCCGGCGGAAACCGCAAAAGCGGTAAAAAAGACAGCCGGCAAGGCGAAAAAACCTGGGCCGCGCTCTAAGACCATGCGGGAGTGTACGGTAGCACTGGAGCGCATAGCCTTTCCCGAGATTGCCACCCTGGGCGACGAGCCTTTCCTCGCCGTTTGCGCCACGCCCGAGGTTCGCGACGGCGAACCCTCTGTTTACATAGAGGGTGAGTCGCGCGAAATAGCGACGGTCGAAGCCGAGGACGCCGCGTTCACTCAGGCGGCGGAGGAACTCGCGGCCACGCTGGCGGAGCGTGGGAACCCCTCAAGCAAGGCCGTGCGAAAGCCGGCTTCCGCAAAAAAGGCCCCCACAGGTGAGTCGGACCTGGGAGACGGAAGTGCATCCTCCTCCTCGAAGGCACCCCCCAGGAAGTCGGGACGCAATTCCCAGAAACCCAGGAGGCGCCTCCCCTCCACCAGCGAGGAGGAGAAGAAGGAAGCTACCCGTAGCGTGGGAATCCCGGAAGGGTAACTCCCACGCTCGGAAGCCGTCAAGCCGGTCACCCCCATGGAGGAGGGTCAGCAGGGGGGCGAAGTCCTCCCTGCAGTCGCCGAGCCTGAACAGCCCGCCCCCATGGAGGAGGGCCAACAGGTAGGTGCGACCCCACCTGAGGGTGACCCGCTCGACGCGCCGTTACCGATGGAAGAGGGGGACCAGGTGCACGCAACGCCTGATTGTCCTCCTCCACCTAGCGTCTCGCCCCAACAGGTGGCGGACGCCGCATCGCCATCTTCCCAGGAGTAACACCTGGGCTCGCCAGTCGCCGTCGGATTCGCGCCGCCTTTTGGAACGTAAACGGGCTGTTCGACGACGGTAACAGGCGAGATACGGCCGACACCCTGCGTGAGCTCGACCTGGCCCTGCTGCAGGAGATCCACGGTATCACCGCGGCAGACGCCCAAGAGATCGAGACGATCACGGGGGGCCGGTTGTATTGGCGGTGCGGCCTCCGCAACATCTGCGGGGTCGCGTTCTTCGTGAAGCCGGCCATCGACGCTGCCGTGAAGGGCGTGCGCTTCGATGACGACGGTCGGGTCGGTCAGCAGATTCTCAGCTGGTCCGACTCGATCGAACTGATAGTCACGAATGTGTACGCTCCAAGCGGTAAACAGGGATACAGCGACCGTACCAGGCTGCTGGAATCCCTGAAGCGCGACTGGCTGGCGGACACGGACGTGCGGAAGGCTCATCTGATAGCGGGAGATTTCAATCTATGTCTGCTAACAGGTGAGCCAGAAACACAAGAGAACGCGATGAATTAGTTGTGGGCCGCCATGCGTGCGCTCAACTTGTTCGCAGGTGAGAGGGGAATGGTTCGCAGCATCGACCACGTCCTCCTCGACGCTGACCTGTGTTCACGGGTCGGCAAGCAAAGGAGGGTTGCGTCGATGTTGTCGGACCATTCCCGGTTAATTTTCGAGATGCGGCCTCGCGACAAAGGACCGCCATCCAGGGACTGGCGTCTGCCGGGAAACGATACGCGACTCTCAGGTGCGAAGGAGCACCTTCGCGAATACCTGAGAAGCGTCACGCTCCGTAATCTCCAGGACTGGGACCTTTTTAAGGAATCGGTCCGCGAGTTCTGTGAGCAGTTCCCCCTGGATCGCCTGCCCCCCGGATTCGGCAAGGGTGCTCGCAATCATCAAGTTTATTCACAGGCACGTAGGTACAAGAGAACCCCTAATGTCCGTCGCCTGGCCGAGTACCGCGCCAAGGCCGAACGCCAAGCCTGGCAATCCGGGTCGGCCAGCTTGCTGAACGACCAGGGCCGGGAAAGTTCGTCCCCGGCGTCGGTACGGCATCTCGTGCGGAGTTTTTATTCCTCCCTCTACGCCAGGGAGCCCCCGGATCGTAACGCCTCTCGGCGCTTGCTTTCGGATGGTGCCCTGGCAATAGGGGAGAAGGAGATGGCAAGCCTCGTCGAGCCTTTTACCACCGGCGGAATTTTAGTTGGTATCAAAAGGCTCAAGAAACGTAAAGCTTAAGTGGAAGGAGGCTTGCCCGCGGAGTTCTTTCAGAGCTTCGCGGAAGAGCTGGCACCCCTGCTGCTTAAGTTGATCAGGCTGATCCTAGACGAAGGCGATGTTCCCGCCTCGTTTCGGTCAGCCAGAGTGAGGCTCCTTCCGAAACATGGAGACCTCAGGGATTTAAAGAACTGGCGTCCGATCACGATCGTGAATACGGACGCCAAGTTAATGGCAAAGCTATGAACTTCGCGTCTGGGGCAGGTGGCAGAATCCGTAATTAGCCCGGAGCAGACTTATGCTGTTCCCGGGCGAAGTATTAATTGCAACCTCTTCTTCGCAAGCACATGGGTGCACCTGCAGAGAAGAGAAAAGAAAGGGATAGGGAAAGTCGGCAACCCCACATTGGAACCGCCAGCCAAGCTGGGAAGGGAACCCCGGGCGGCGAAGGGGATCCTAGCGCTCGCAGTCCATCTCCACAAGGCGTTCGATTTTCAACCGGATTTCGCCGGGGCGTTTATTGAAAAATAAACTTTTACAAAGACGTGCGGTGGCTGGCCCATTGCTCCAGCCACGCACGAAGAAACAGAGCCTGCCGGGTCACCGGTTTGCAGACCGCTACGGTCCACCACGGCAGCAGAGTGAAGGGGGGAAAACAAATAACAAAACAAAAAAGAAAAGAAAAGTGGGAGGGTAAGGGAAGGGATCACAGTTGCTGGTGGGGCCGTTCCATCCTTTGCAGGATGCCGGAGCTCCTTCTGTATTCCTGGATCCAGGTGGGGCCATCGGGACGCCCTCCTCAGGAACTGCGAGGCTTGCTGGATGGCACTCTGGTCGCGTTGTCCTCTCGTAGCCTTTCTCCAAGCGGTGACGATCCCGCGTAGGCAGCACAAAGCTGCTAACGAGGCCGCTGGCCGGAGGGCGTCGGCAACGAAGAGGGCTTTCAGTGCGTCCCTGGGGTTGCCGCAGGGGATTCCAGTGGCCGCAACAAAGGGGAACCAAAGGGGCCGAAGGGCAACACAATCCACTAGCAGGTGGTGGAGGGAATCCCGTTCCCCAAACCTGACGCAATTGGGGTCCACCGCTCCCCAGGTCCAGTGGTGTCGGCGGGAGTTGCAGGGGAGTCCCCAGTGCTGCAACAGGAGAGCCGACTCCTGCCATTTTAAAGCAGGGCGGAAGTGTTCATGAGCACCGGGGACCACTTCAGATGTTCAATGGGAACATCGAGCAGCGCGCCCCAGCGCAGAAGTCCATTGGGAGGCGTACTAGGGGTCGCTGCGTCTGTTAACTGGCCCGGCTTCCACTCTCCTATCTTCTTCTTTCCGGAGATTGTTACTGTGACCACCCACTTCGCCGCAACATCGCTGTCCAGATCTTCCATCAGGAAGGGCAGCGCAGCAGCGAGGGGGGTTCTTCCTGCCCACGCTCTCTTCTTTGGATCCTCTGGGATCTCGCAAACCGTGCAACTTCTGTAACCCCCAAACAGGAACCTTCGTTCCTGTTGGGAGCGTTGCATGCCGAACTCTCCCCACGTTCGAACGGTTTCCTGCAACCAGGCACTACCGTTCAACGGGCGACAGGTGAGCAATCCTGGGTTTTTTCGATACAGCGCAGCCACCCTCCCTAGGTAGTGTCCGCATCGGTTCACGCGGCGACGGAGTGCAAGAAACGACGTCAGTCCGGTCTTGCCGGTGGCTTGCTGGAGTAGGAGACGTGCAGGGACGCACCAACAGGTGCACCACAACTCTGGAACGAGTGCCGACAAGCAGAACTGGAGCTGAAGCTCCAGCCGCTCCAGCGTCAGGAGGCCCAGACCACCATCCCGACGAGGAGCGCACAAGTCCTTTAAGCGGACTCGGGCCCTCCCGTTGCCCCAAAGGGCGACACGGAGGAGGTCCTTCGTCCGCTTTTTGATCCTCACTGTGGGGGGGCAAACAAAAAGCACGGAGCGGAGGAGAGGAGCCGCGAACGTGTTCCAAACCGCGGCCTGTTCAGGCAGGAATAACCTGCCGCCTCGGAACGGGCCGATAGCCGTCTCTACTTTTAGGAGGCAGCCGGACCACGCTTCCGCAGGGGAGTAGTCCCCCAACGGCACACCAAGGTACTTGAAGTACCTCACCATAGGGATCCCCAAACGGACCCAGTCCTGCTGCCCTGGCCACGCCGCGCCAACTGGCATCACCGACGACTTCGCCCTGTTCACCGAAAGCCCGGTTCCCCGATGCAGCAGGTCGATGAACTCCTCGACCGCCGCAGCCGGGGTGGACATAGGGCGCAGCAGCAGAGGGTCGTCCACGTATGCTGAAACGGCCGGCGTACCGGCACAGTCGTGCGGCAGGTGCGCAGGAGTTCCCCTGTACGTTCTCAGTACCAACTCATAGTAGGTACTGAAGAGCAAGTGCCTCAGGCTGTCTCCCTGCGGGATCCCACGCCGCACCGGCACGAGGCGCACGGTCTGCCCGCTAAAAGTAACATTGATGAGCGCGTCGCGCCAGCAGGAGCGCAGATAGGCCACTAATGAGGCCGGGAAGCCCAAGCGTTCCAGAAGCTCTAGAAGGAGATTCTGGTCGACGCAATTGAATGCTTTTCGCAAGTCGATTGCGACTGCAAGGGCTCCCTCCCTCACCCGACCATCCAACTTCTTGCCGGCGCACGCACCGGAATTCCGGCTGCGTACCAAGCTCCTTTCATGTTGGAGCTCTAGCCAGGTGGATGCGTGGAACAGGTTCGCCTCCATGCTTCGCCCGGGATCAGCATATGTCTGTTCCTGGCTCATCCAGATGTTGGCGACTTTTCTCAACCGCTCTGCCGAAACCTTAGCTATCAGCTTAGCGTCCCCATTCACTATTGTGATGGGACGCCAGTTGTTCATGCTCCTCAGGTCTCCTCCCTTAGGGAGGAGCCGCACCTTTGCCGAACGAAACGACGCGGGAACGTTACCTTTTTCGCGTATTAGCAAGGTGAGTTGCTGTACCAGGGGGGTAACCTCAGCCGCGAAAGTTTGATAAAACTCCGCGGGCAGGCCTTTCTCCCCTGGAGCCTTTCGCGTCTTGAGCTTTCCGATGGCCGAGAGCATCTCGTCCATCGTGTAAGGCTCGTCGAGGGTCTTTCTTGGCTCCTCCCCGATCGCTAAAGCGCCTTCCGGAAGCAAGAGTCGTGAGACGTTCCTCTGCGGAGGTGCCCTGGCATACAGGGAGGAGTACTAACTACGCAGCAGGCCGCGGATTTGGGCAGGTGCCGAGTGCTACTGGCGCTGATCGTCCAGTAAGCTGGAAGAACCGGACTGGCAGGCTTGCCTCTCGGCTCCCGCTTTGTATTCCGTTAGCCTGCGGACGTCGGGGGTCCTGGCGTTACGACGGGCCTGCAGGTAGGCTCGTTCGTTATGGACCCCGGTCCCAAAACCCGTAGGCAGGCGGTACAGAGGGAACTGGTCGCAGGACTCCTGGACCGACCGCTTGAAGCGGTCCCAATCCTGAAATGTTCGCAGCCTGAAGCTCCGTATGAACGTGCGGAGATGTTCCGCCGCGTCCGGGAGCTTCAACCAGTCCCCTGGGGGACGCCACGCTGACGAGGGGGGGCCCCTGTCGCGCGGATGGATCTCGAGGACTAGCGGGCGATGGTCGTACAGCTCACACGGTAACTTGCCGCGCCTGCCCACGCGAGGGCACAGGTGCTCGTCAAGAAAAACGTGGTCAATGCTGTCTTCCATCCCCGGTGCACTGGTCAACAAATTACAGGTGTGCACCACCATGCACACCTCGTTGACCAGGTCACGCTCGGGATTCTGCCCATCTGGTTACAGGCGAACGTTGAAATCGCCTGCAGCTAGATGGGCATTCCGCACGCCTGCATCGGTCAGCCAGTCTCGCCGGACGGCAAGGAAAAACTCTTTCCTCGCCCTACTGTTCATTAAAACCTTGCCGCTCGGTGCTTACACGTTCGTGACGATCAGATCGGTCGAGTCGGACCACCTGAGAGTCAGCTGGCCGAAACGACCGTGCTCGTCGAACCGCACGCCCCGAGCCGCGGCCTCGACGGCTGGCCGAAGCAGGTAGGCGACTCCGCAACTTTTCGCTCTCCTACACCTGTACCATAGCCGACCTCGGAGATCCGTTCGATCTCTTGCGCTTGTTCTGCAGAGATCACGTGGATCTCCTGCAGCAGCGCAAGGTCGTAGGACTCCAGAAGGGCGGCCATGTCTTGTCTCCTGCCGGCGTCTGTCAAGCCGTTCACGTTCCAAACGGCGATGCGCAGACGACGGCAGGAGGAGATTGCCGGCATTACTGCTGGGAAGATTAAGGTGTGGGGAGTCCTACTCTTGCGAGGCATGCGGGATGTCCATGGGGGTTTCAGCCTTCTCAGGCACCTGAGGCACCTGAACGGCCTCCACCCCCTCCATCCCCTCCATGTCCGCGCGTAAGAGTCTCTCGGGCGATGGGTCCCGAGGGTTTCCCACGCTCATGGCGCCCTCGCTTGCGGAAGCCATCTCTTCCCCTTCGACGGGGGAGACGAGATTCCTTGGCTTTGTGGACTAACGTCCAGCCTTCTTGCGCGGTGCCGTGGAAACGGAGGCTGCGCTTCCTGCCTCCACCTCGGGGTCGGAAGTGGGGGACTCCTGAGGGGAGGACGGGCGCCTTAAGGCCTTCTTGCCAGCCTTGGAAGGTTCTGGCTGCAACGAGGCTGCCAGTTCCTCCGCGGCTCGCAGCGAGGCCACGTCATCGATGGCGGTGTCGATGGCGGACGCCGCCGCCGGCTCGCTCCCCTCGCTGTTGACTGTGTCAAAAAAGGGGAGGACGTCGCAAGCGGTGACTTCTTTCCGGCAGTGTTCGGCAACATCGAGAACGCGTTCCACAACGACGCTGCACTCTTCTATAGTCGCGCTACCCTGCTCTTTCTGCTTCTGTTGGTGGGCGATTTTCTTTTCCATCCTCCTCTCCTTCTTTGATTTTTAGTCCGTTGCCACTTGCAACCCAGTCTCCTGAATGGCTTTCTCAACTTTTTCGGCGTTGGTCGCCGGGGTCTCGGGTGCGGCCTGGGTCTTGGGCGCGGGTGGCACAGCCTTCGCGGCAGCTTTCGCCGCCAGCCATTTCTGCAGAAGCCGGGCGCGTTTTTTAAGGTTTCTCTTGGAAACCACCCGCACTGCTGCTCTTGGGCACACCTCCCTCGTGTGGTTCATTGTGCCGCATACTTGGCACTGCACGTTGAGACACCTCTTTTTGAGGTGGCCCGACGTATTGCAGAAGCCACAGTATTTCGGCTTCCCAACATACCAGAGGTCGACTGTTTCGCCTTCGACCACCAGTTTGTGGGAAAGAGTGCACCCCTCCCGAACGGTCACGCGCGCAGCAGTAAGGCCGTGTTGCAGCCCCGTTTAGTCCTCGGAGGGACTGACTTTCGTTCACTGCGCGTGGACCATTTCGTATTCTTCTAACGCGGCACGAACCTGTTTCTAGCGCATCCGCGCGGTAACACCTAACAGGTGGACCACCATGCTGCGGTCCGCCTCAATAGGGAAGAGCCAGCGCGTCCCCATGACCACGGAAGTTTGAAGCAGTCGTTGGACCAGCTCTGCATGTTTGCAGATGACCTCAACGTAGTGACCCCCGCTGCGGATGGTCATAGCGTTGAGCACCTCCTCTTTCACATCGAGAGCGCGCATGCCCTTCGAGAAGGCGGTTGCGCTCTCTAAAGAATATAGATTGCCTACCTTGTAGAACAATGAGGGGTTGTACTTCTCTACATAGGCCGACAATTCCGCCGCGGCTGCAGGCGATGGCGCCGACACAACGGCGATCCACGCCCGCGCTGCAGCGGGGACCGATTCTGTGGGGGCGGATGCCCCCACCTCCATCTCCTCTGGGGGATTACGTTGCCGCCGCCCCCTGGGTCTCCATCGTCTCTGAGGGCGGCGTTGCCGCTGCACCCTGGCCATCCCTGGTGGACGCGTCAGGCATCGCTGCCTGATCGACCACCGAATTACACGTCGCTTGCACTGGGGGAGAGTTCCTGGCACGCGGAGCACCGAGAAAACACGTCCACCCTGGAGCGCACAAGGCAGTCGACAGTGTGGGCGAGGAACTCCTCTTGGATCTCCTGGATCGCATGGGCTTTCCACCCTCCCTGATTTGCTACCTGCGCTCTTGCTGGCGGAATGCGATAATTACCGTCTCTTTCAGCGGTAACAAGGTGCATGGCGTGCCGGTGCGGCGGAGCATAAGGCAGGGAGATAGCCTCAGTCCCCTGCTCTTCAGCACCTACTTTGGTTGGTGCTGAGAGCGTACACGGTGTCTCTGGCCCCATTGCCGAGCTCGTGCCCCGGCACACCCGCCGTTGCAGCGTACGCCGACGATCTTCTGCTCTTGTTGCCAATGTCCACCCAGGCAAAGGCGGTCGGAGACTTTTTCGATCTGCACAGCCGCGGGACCGGACTGCAGGTTAACAGGGCGGAGGCGTCGGTTGTGCCAATAGGTGCGGCGTTGGCAGGGCAGCAGGACTGGGTCCGTCTGGGGATCCTCACGGCGAGGTGCCTCAAGTACCTTGGTGTGCCGTTGGGGGACTACTCCCCTGCGGAAGCGTGGTCCAGCTGCCTTTAAAAAGTCGAGACGGCGATCGGCCCGTTCCTGGAAGGCAAGTTTCGCTTGCCGGAACGGGCAGCGGTTTGGAACGCCTTCGCGGCCCCCATCCTCCGCCCCTTGCTTTTTGTTTGCCCCTCCCACCGTGGAATCCAAAAAGAGGACGGAGGACCTCCTCCGTATCGCCCTTTGGGTCAAGCGGAGGCCCCGAGTCCCACTGAAGGACTTGTGAGCTCCGCGTCGGGACGGCGGTCTTGGCCTCCTGACGCTGGAGCGAGTGGAGAAGCACCTGCGGTGGCGAACCCTTGCCATCGCAGCGAAGATGTGGAGCACCCCTTGGTGCACTCCGGCTTGCCTCCTAGCCAGCCGTGTGTCCCGGTGCGATGAACTCGCGTCTTTTCTTCTGAGCCGTGGCCGGAAGATGCGAATATGCGGCCTACGACTCGGGCGCATGGCAATATTGGCCAAGGAGAACAGCTGGATGGTTTGCTGCGCCGCCAACTCCCGCGCCTGGCTGGAGGAGAATATTGGAACGTGGGCAGTGATTCACCAGAGAAGCCACGAGACGTGGAATCGTCTCCGCTGCAGCCCCTACGCCCGCTGCATTCTGCGGAATCTCCTGGAGATTCCAGCAAGATGCACGTGGTCAGAGACGACCTGCGTAGCTACGTCGCTGCCCTTCCTGAAGAGGGCACTTCACAGCAGCCGGACGCCAAGGTGGCAAGTCTCCTGCTGCATCGAGAAACGCGAGAAGTTGATCAGCGGCTGAACAACAGGAGAACTGGCCGACGCCACGACCCCGAGCGTCCAGCCGCGACGATCGTTAAGATGGGGCGAGCTGCTCGCCATCCCTAGGGATGAGCTGAAGTGGCCCCCGGTGATGAAAGAATCCAGGATCCTGCCCCTCAAGTGGCAAGAGTCGGCGTTGCTTTTGTTGCACTGGGGTCTACTCTGCAACGCACGCCGCTTCCACTGGACGAGGGGAGTTGTGGATCCTGCGTGTGTCAGGTGCGGAGAGCGGGAATCGCTCTCCCACCTTATTGTGGACTGTGCTGCCCTTCGTCTTCTTTGGGAACGGTTTGGGACGATCCTCGGTCTCCCAACGGGCAGTTCCCCTAGAGACGTTCTTCGGCCCCTCTTCGTGAAGGACGCCCTGCAGCCAGCCGCAGCCCTTGCAGCCTTGTGCTGCGTCCGAGGCATCGTGAAGGCATGGAGCGACACCAACAAGGAAGGAGTGGGTCAACACGCGAGGGATGTCATCCCATATGCCCAACGCTTCTTGTGAAGAGCTGCCGGATGGCCCCAACTGGGGAATATGCAGACTGACCTCGAGGCCTTCGTTCGACGAATGGGCCCTCCCCACAGCGACCAGTGATCCCTTCACTGCCCTCCAACTTCTTTTTGTTTGTTTCCTGTTTTTTTTCTTTTTGTCTTATCCCCATCTTCCTTCGCTGTCGGGGAGTGCCACGCCGGGCTGCGTCCCGGTGTCCCGACAGTTCGCGTGTTTACGGTCGTGTTGGGGCCCCGTACCACGCATGTAGAGTTCACAAATAGACGCCCCGGGCGTACCCCGGTGACAACGCCGAAGCCCTTGGCGAGTGGACGTGTTTTTCCTTCGCTCCAAAGTGAGTCGGGAGGAATCGGTTTTTTTTTTGTGTGTGTTCGTGTGGAACATCGTTGGTGTCCGATAGCAGCGATGCCTGAGAACACCACGATGGAGGTAGGTGTGGGGGAGGCTTGCCCACCCCCACAGCCTACAGAATCAAGGGCGTCCGCCCCGGAATCGCACTCGCCGCCCAAGGCGAGGAGCTGGAGCGCCATGGTGGCCGCGCCGAGCGCGGAAACCGTGGCCGAGATGGCAGCCTACCGGGCAGCTTAGTACAAGCCCAGCTTGGTGTACCAGGTAGGCATCTTATTTGACGGAAAAACGGCACGCGCGTTTTCGAAAGCGCTGCAAACCGCCGGAGTAAGAGAACAAGATCTTGACGGTTTGTCCGTTCTCAGCGGAGGTCAGCGAGTCGAGGTGGTGTGCAAGGAGATGACCTTGGCTCAGACTCTGATCACCAACCCGTTGAACGTCGACGGCCGCAAGATCTTGCCGGTGACGATTGACCGCTCCGTGGTGGTCCATCTCACTGGAATAACAAGCCGTATGACTCGCTCTGCGGTAGCACAAGAACTACGGAAGTTCGGCGAGGTGCACGCGCTGTGGCCTAAGCCAACAATCTTTGGAGGCTTCAATAGCCATTTCGGAGGCGAGGCTGCAGCGCGGGTAACCGTGAGTAAGGACTGTGGGCTTCCCCACAAGCTGGAGGTCGCGCAAGAGAGCGTGGACCTCTGGTACGTGGGAAAGCCCCGGTATTGCGGCTACTGCGATACCGTAGGACACATTCGCAAGAGGTGTCCTAACATCCAAAGCCACATGTGCGGGGAGAAGGGCCATGTTCAAGGTGTGTGCCCAAAACTCCCCACCCCGGTTTCTCCTGCCGCGAAGAAGGCGCAGGGGAAACGCGCAGTAAAGGTCACAAGACCTAAGGCGGACGCTGGCCTGCTGAAGCTGCCAGATCCTCAACCTCCAAAAGAAAAGACGGAAGATAAACCTTCCCAATAGTAGGAAGGAAAAGAGGGCTGGCAACTTGTAGCAGCCAGAAAAGAAAAAAAAGCTCCTTTAAAGGAGAAGAAAGAGAAGTCGACCGGTAAAACGAAAAAACTCGTGCCGCGTTCGAGAACCTAACGCGAGTGCACGGTGGCATTGGAACGTATCGTCGTTCCTGAAGATGCCACCCGCGTCGACGAGCCTCCCCTCGCCGTTTCCGTCGCGCCCGAAGATCGCGACGGCAAACCTTCTGTGCAAGCAGAGGGTAAGCCGCGCGACGCGCTGGTCGACACCGAGGACATTACATTCTCAAAGGCGACGGAGGAGCTCTCGGCCACGCTGGCGGAGCGTGAGAACCCTTCACGGAAGGACGTGCGGAGGCCGGCTCCCGCGAAAAAGGTCCCCACAGGTGAGTTGGACCTGGGGGCCGAAAGCACATCCTCCTCCTCGGAGGCAACTCCTGGAAGTCGGTTCGCAAGTCCCAGAAACGCAGAAGGCGCCTCTCCTCCACCATTGAGGAGGAGAAACAGGAAGTCAGTGGCAGCGTGGGAAACCTGGAGGGGGAACTCCCACGCTCGGGAGCCGTCGAGCCGTCCACCCCCATGGAGAAGAGTGAGCAGGGGGGCAAAGTCCTACCTGCAGTCGCCGAGCCTGAACAGCCCGCCCCCATGGAGGAGGGCGAACAGGTAAACGCGACCCCACCAGAGGGTGAACCGCTCGAGGCGCCGTTACCCATGGAGGAGGGGGACCAGGTGCAAGCAGCGCCTGACCCTTTTCCTCCACCTAGCGTCCCGCCTTAACAGGTGGCGGACGCCGCATCGCCATCTTCCCAGGAGTAACACCTGGGCTCGCCAGTCGCCGTCGGATTCGCGCCGCCTGTTGGAACGTCAACGGGCTGCGCGACGACGGTAACAGGCGAGATACGGCCGACACCCTGCGTGAGCTCGACCTGGCCCTGCTGCAGGAGATCCAAGGTATCACCGCGGCAGACGCCCAGGAGATCGAGACGATCGCGGGGGGCCGGTTGTATTGGCGGTGCGGCCTCCGCAACATCTGCGGGGTCGCGTTCTTCGTGAAGCCGGCCATCGACGCTGCCGTGAAGGGCGTGCGCTTCGATGACGACGGTCGGGTCGGTCAGCAGATTCTCAGCTGGTCCGACTCGATCGAACTGATAGTCACGAATGTGTACGCTCCAAGCGGTAAACAGGGATACAGCGACCGTACCAGGCTGCTGGAATCCCTGAAGCGCGACTGGCTGGCGGACACGGACGTGCGGAAGGCTCATCTGATAGCGGGAGATTTCAATCTATGTCTGCTAACAGGTGAGCCAGAAACACAAGAGAACGCGATGAACGAGTTGTGGGCCGCCATGCGTGCGCGCAACTTGTTCGCAGGTGAGAGGGGAATGGTTCGCAGCATCGACCACGTCTTCTTCGACGCTGAACTGTGTTCACAAGTCAGCAAACGAGGAAGGGTTGCGTCGAAGTTGTCGGACCATTCCCGGTTAAATTTCGAGATGCGGCCTCGCGAAAAGGGACCGCCATCCAGAGATTGGCGTCTGCCGGGGGACTGGACGCGACTCTCAGGTGCGAAGGAACACCTTCGCGAATTCCTGAGAGGCGTCACGCGACAGAATCTCTAGGAATGGGACCTTCTCAAGGCCTCGGTCCGGGAGTTGTGCTAACAGTTGCCCCTGGACCGCATGCCACCCGCATTCGGCGAGGGTCCTCGCAACCATCGGGCCTATTAACAGGCTCAAAGGTACGAGAGAACCCTAAATGTGCGTCGCCTGGCCGAGTACCGCGCCTGGGCCAAACGCCAATCCTGGCAATCCGGGTCGGCCAGGTTGCTGGACGACCATAGCCGTGAATGTTGGTCCCCTACGTCGGTACGGCATGTCGTGCAGAGTTTTTATTCCTCCCACTACGCCAGGGAACCCCGGATCGAAACGCCTCTCGGCGCTTGCTTTCGGATGGCGCCCCGGCAATAGGGGAGAAGGAGATGGAAAGCCTCGACGAGCCTTTTATCACCGGCGAAATTTTAGCCGGTATCAAAAGGCTCAAGAGGCGTAAAGCTCCAGGGGAAGACGGCTTGCCCGCGAAGTTCTTTGAGAGCTTCGCGGAAAAGCTGGCACCCCTGCTGCTTATGTTGATCAGGCTGATCCGAGACGAAGACGATGTTCCCGCCTTGTTTCGGTCAGCCAGAGTGAGACTCCTTCCGAAACATGGAGACCTCAATTAGTTAAAGAACTGGCGTCCGATCACGATCGTGAATACAAATTCCAAGTTGATAGCAGGGCTATGGGCTTCGCGTCTGGGGCAGGTGGCAGAATCCGTGATTTGCCCGGAGCAGACTTATGCTGTTCCCGGGCAAAGTATGGATGCCAACCACTTTTTCGCAAGCACATGGGTGCTCCTGCAGAGAAAAGAGAAGGAAGGGATAGGGAAAGTCGGCAACCCCCATTGGGGCCGCCAGCCAAGCTAAAAAGTGAACCCTGTGCAGGGAAGGGGGCCCTAGCGCTCGCAATCGATCTCCAAAAGGCGTTCGACTGTGTAGACATGGAACTCCTCTTCGAGCTCCTCTGTCGCATGGGCTTCCCAACCTCCCTGATTTCCTACCTGCGCTCTTGCTGGCGGAATGAGATGATTACCGTCTCTTTCAGTGGTAACAACTTGTATGGCGTGCCGGTGCGGCGGGGCATAAGGCAGGGAGATAGCCTCATCACCCTGCTCTGAAGCACCTACTTTGAGTTGGTGCTCAGAGCGTACTGGGTGACTTTGGCACCCTTGCCGAGCTCATGCCCCGGCACGCCCGCCGCAGCAGAGTGCGCCGACTATCTTCTGCTCTTGTTGCCAATGTCCACCCCGGCAAAGGCGGTCGGAGACTTCTTCGATCTGCTCAGCCGCCGGACCGGACTCCAGGTAAACAGGGCGAAGTCGTCGGTTGTGCCAATAGGTGCGGCGTTGGCAGGGAAGTAGGACTGGGTCCGTCTGAAGATCCTCACGGCGAGGTGCTTCAAGTACCTTGTTGTGCCGTTGGGGGAGTGCTCCCCTAAGGATGCGTGGTCCAGCTGCCTCCAAAAAGTCGAGACGGCGATCGGCCCGTTCCTAGAAGGCAAGTTTCTCTTGCCGGAACGGACCAGGGTTTAAAACGCCTTCGCCACTCCCATCCTACGCCTTTTTCTTTTTGTTTGCCCCCATAACCATGGAATCGAAAAAGAGGACAAAGGTCCTCCTCCATATCGCCCTTTGGGGCAAGGGGAGGCCCGAGTCCCACTGAAGGACTTGTGCGCTCCGCGTCGGGACGGCGGTCTTGGCCTCCTGACGCTGGAGCGCGTGGAGAAGCAGCTGCGGTGGCGAACCCTCGCCATCGCAGCGAAGATGTGGAGCACCCCTTGGTGCACTCCGGCCCGCCTCCTGGCCAGCCGTGTGTCGCGGTGCGATGGACTCGCGTCTTTTCTTCTGAGCCGTGGCCGGAAGATGCGAAGATGCGGCCTACTGCTCGGGCGCATGGCAACATTGGCCAAGGAGAACAGCTGGATGGTTTGCTGCCCCGCCAACTCCCCCGCCTGGCTGGAGGAGAATATTGGAACGTGGGCAGTAGTCAACCAGAGAAGCCACGATACGTGGAATCGTCTCCGATGCAGCCCCTACGCCCGCTGCACGCTGCGGAATCTCTTGGAGAGTCCATCAAGATGCACGTGGGCAGAGACGACCTGCCTAGCTACGGCGCTGCGCTTTCTGAGGAGGGCACTTCACAGCAGCCGGACGCCAAGGTGGCAAGTCTCCTGCTGCATCGAGGGACGCGAGAAGTTGATTAGCGGCAGGACAGCTGGAGAACTGGCCGTCGTCACGGCCCCGAGCGTCCAGCCGCGAGGATTAGCAAGATGGGGCGAGCTGCTCGCCATTCCCATGGATGAGCTGAAGTGGCCCCCGGTGATGAAAGAATCCAGCATTATGCCCCTCTAGTGGCAAAAGTCAACGTCGCTTCTGTTACAGTGGGGTCTACCCTGCAACGCGCGCCGCTTCCACTGGACGAGAGGAGCTGTGGATCCTGCGTGTGCCAGGTGCGGGGAGCGGGAGTCGCTCCCCCACCTTATTGTGGATTGTGCTGCCCTCCGACTTCTTTGGTAGCGGTTCGGGACGACCCTTGGGCTCCCTAGGGGCAGCACGCTTAGAGACGTTCTTCGGCCCCTTTCCGTGGAGGAAGCACTGCAGCCAGCCGCAGCCATCGCAGCCTCGTGCTGCCTCCGTGGCATCGTGGCGGCATGAAGCGACGCCAACAGCCAAGGAGTGGGTCCACAGGCGAGGGATGTCATCCCGTGTGCCCAACGCTTCTTGCGGAGAGCTGTTGGATGGCCCCAACTGGGGAATGTGCACACAGACCTCGAGGGCTTCGTTTGACGGATGGGCCCTCCCCACAGCTAACAGTTATGCCTTCCCTGCCCATGAACTTCTTTTTGTTTGTTTCTTTTTTCTTTTTCTTTTTGTCTTATCCCCATCCCCCTTTGCTGTCGGGGAGTGCCACGCCGGGCTTCGTCTTGGTGTCCCGACAGGTCCTGTGCTTACGGCCGTGGTAAGGTTCCGTACCACGCATGTAGAGCTTACAAATAAACGCCCCGGGCGTAGCCGGGTGATAACGCCGAAGCTCGGCGGAAAACGTTCCAGGGGAAACTGGTCGCAAGATTCGCGGGCTTAGCACTTCATTTCGTCCCAGTCCGCGAGCGTCTCAAGATGGAATCCTCGCAGGAAGGCGCGCGGATGTTCCGCCGCTCCTGCGAGGCGCAACCAGTCCCCCGGCAGGCGCCACGTTTTCAGGGGAGGGCCCTTGTCGCGTGGATGTTTCGAGCACGAGCCGTGGATGGTCGGACAGCTGTGCCGGGAGCGTTCCTCGAGTTCCCACCAGCGTGCACAGGTGGTTGTCGAGAAACATGTGATCGATGTTCCGATCTCTCCCGGCATCACCGGCCAACAAGTTGCGCGCATTCATTGCTGCGCACAACTCGTTGACCAGTTGTGCTTGACTGCTGGGCGCACCTGCCAGCAGGTGGAGATTGAAGTCGCCCGCGATGAGGTGCGCCCGCCGTACGCTTGCTTCAGCCAACCAGTCTCGCCGCAGGGATTCGAAGAACGCAGTGCGTTCCTCGGCCCTGTGGATGCTCACCGGAGCGTACAGGTTCGTCACCACGAAATCGATCGAGTCGGACCACTTGAACGTAAGCTGCCCAACTCGACCTTCCTCGTCGAACCTCACGCTGCGCAATGCGTTGTCGACGGCTGGCTTAAGCATAAAGGCCACTCAGCCAAAGCGGTCGTTTCCGTTCCACCACAGAAGCCGCCTTTCCGCGATTCTTTCCATTAACTGGACTTCTTCTGCTTTGAGAACGTGCGTCTCTTGCAGGAGCACCAGGTCGAAGTCTCGCAGTATGGCGGCTACGTCTCGCCTCTTACCGTCGTCGCGCAACCCGTTGACGTTCCAACAGGTGATGCGCAAGCGGCGGCAGGAGGCGAGCCCACGCATTGGTGCGTTAATTGTGGGGTGGTGGAGGCCTCCTTCGTTGCGGGAGGCGGCTTGTTGGCGGCCGTAGCGACGGTCGGCTGCTCACACGGGAGCACGTCGTCCACAGCGACTTCCATGGGGCTGGCTTCCGAGACACGGATCAAAGAGGGGTCGCGTGGCGCAACGCACATTTCCTCCTCCTCCGTGCCCGAGGACATGGTCTCCTCCACCTGCGGAGGGGCGACCCGTCTCGGGCAACCGGTCTTCTTGCCAGCCTTCCTCTTCGGCGCTGCTGCGGAAGTAGAACAACCGGCTTCGGTTTCGGACTAAAAATTTTCGTGGGCCCTTCAGCTTTGCCGGTCGTCTCAAGGCCTTTTTCTCGGCCTTGGCAGGCTGCCGTTACATGGCTGCAAGATCTTCCGCGACCTGCGCGAAAGTCGCGTCGGTTTTACGCGCCGCCTCCTCGCTTTCCGCACAGACAGTCGCTTTCAGCCGGCCCGCGCGGAGGCTACGTCATCGATGGTGGTGTCGATGACGGTCGCCGCCGCCGGCTTGCTCCCCTCGCTGTTGACAGAGTTAACAGATGGGTTGTCGTCGGTAGCGGCAAGTTCTTTCTTGCAGCGTTCGGCAACATCGAGAAAGCGTTCGGCGACGATGCTGCACTCTTTAAATATCGCGCTACCCTGCTCTTGTTTCTTCTGTTGGTTGGCGATTTTTTTTCCCATCCTCTTCTCCTTGTTTGATTTTTCGGCCGTTGCCACTTGCCACACGTTCTCCTGGCCGGCTCCCTCAACTTTTTCGGCGTTGCTTGCCGGGGTCTCGGTTGAACCCTGGGTCTTGGGCGCGGGTGGCACAGCCTTCGAGGAAGCTTTCGCCGCCAGGCTTTTCTGCAGAAGCCGTGCGCGTTTTTCAAGGTCTCTCTTGGAAACCAGCCGCATTGCTGCTTTTGGGCACACATCCCTCGTGTGACTCATTGTGACGCATGCTTGGCACTGCACGTTTAGACACCTCTTTTCGAGGTGGCCCGACGTATTGCAGAAGCTACAGTATTTCGGCTACCCCACATACCAGAGGTCGACTGTGTCGCCTTCGACCACCATTTTGTGGGGAAGAGTGCAGTTCTCCCGAACGGTCACGCGTGCAGCCGTGAGGCCGTGTTGCAGCCCCGTGTAGTCCTCGAAAGGACTATCTTTCGTCCACTGCGCGCGCACCGTTTCAAGTTGTTCTAGAGCGGCGCGAACCTGTTCTTTACGCATCCGCGCGGTAACACCTTACAGGTGGACCATCATACTGCATTCCGCCGTAATAGGGAGGAGCTTGCGCGTCCCCATCAGAACGGGGGTTTTAAGCAGTCGTTGGGTGAGCTCTGCATGTTTGCGATGACCTCAACGTACTGACCCCCGCTGCGGATGTTCATAGCGCTAAGCTCCTCCTTTCACATCGAGAGCGCGCACGCCCCTCGAAAAGACGCGTGCGCTCTCTAGAGAATAAAGGTTCCTACCCTGTAGAACAATGAGGGGTTGTACCCCTCCTCTACCTAGGCCTACAATTCCGCCGCGGCTGCAGGCGATGGCACCGACACAGCGGCGCTCCACGCCAGCGCTGCAGCGGTGATTGATTCTGTGAGGGCGGACGCCGCCACCCCTATCGCTTCTGGGGGCGACGTTGCCGTCGCCCCCTGGCTCTCCATCGCCTCGAAGGGCGGCTTTGCCGCTCCCCCTGGTCAACAATGGTGGTCGCGTTGGGCATCGCTGCCTGATCGACCACCGAACCACACAACGCTTGCACTTGAAGAGACTCCCTGGCACGAGGAGCAACGAGAAAACAAGGCCTCCCTGGAGCACGGAAGGCGTTCGACTGCGTGGACAAGGAGCTACTGTAGGAGCTTCTGGGTCTCATGGGCTTCCCACCCTCTCTTTTCTCCTACCTCCGCTCTTGCTGGCGGAATGCGTTAATCAAGGTCTCTTTCAGCGGAAAACGTACGGCCTTCCGGTGGCGCGGGGCATACGGCAGGGCGAGAGTCTGATTCCCCTGCTCTTCAGCACCTACCTTGAGATGGTGCTGAGAGCGTAAAGGGTGTCTTTGGCTGCCTTGCCTAGCTCGTGCCCAGGCACGCCTGTAGTAGCTGCGTACGCCGACGATCTTCTGCTGATGTTGCCCATGTCCGCCTCGGCAGTCGCAGTCGAGAATTTCTTGGATCTGCTGAGCCGTGGGACTGGATTGCAGGTTAACAAGGCGAAGTCGTCGGTGGTACCGTTCGTTGCGACGTGGCATGGACGGCCTGACTGCATCCGCATGAGAATCTCCACGGTCAGGTACCTGAAATACCTGGGTGTCCCGTTGGGGGAATTCTGCCTCGCAGATGCCTGGTCAGGTCGTCTCCAAAAGGTAGAGTTTGCCATCGGTCTGTTCCTGGAAGGCAAGTTCCTTCTGCCGGAACGGGCCGCGGTGTGTAACGAGTTCCCGGCTCCCATCTTCCGCCTCCTGCTTTTTGTGTGCTCCATCCTCCGTGACCTGAAGAAGAGGACTGAAGCCCTTCTCCGCATCACCCTCTGATGCAGTAAGAGGCCTCGTGCACCTCTTAAGGACACATGCGCTCCTTGTCGGGACGGTGGTCTTGGCCTCCTGACGTTGGAGCGCATGGACATACAGCTGCGATGGCACACCCTAGCCATCGCAGCAAAGACGTGGAACACCCTCTGGTACGTCCCGGTTCGCATTCTCGACAGCCGTGTATCGAGGACGCTAGGACTCGCTTCTTTCCTTCTGTGCCCCGGTCGGAAGGTTAGGAGATGCAGCCTTCTCCTTAGGCGCATGGAATCCCTGGTGAGAGAACGGTTGGACGGTATGTAGCTTCGCCAACTCCTCCGCTTGGCTTGTGGAATCCGTTGGGACGTGGGCCAGGCTAAACCTCCAGACTAACGTGTCTGGAACCGCCTGCGACTCGGCTCCAACGCCTGCTGCACCCTACGGACCACTCTGGAGTGTCCCGCCAGGAGCACGTGGGCAGAGAACACCCCTTTGGCTTTCACGCTGCCCTACCTACGAAGGGCTCTAATCAGCGGCCGCACGCCGAAGTGGCACGTCTCCTGCCGGATCGCAGGCAGGGAAAAAGAAACTGAGCGGTTGGAACATAAACGAACTGGCAGATGCCACGACCCCGAGTGCCCTTTCGCATGGAATTGTTAGATAGAACAAGCTGCTTGGCATCCCAACGGATGACCTCAAGTGGCCCCCAGTATTAATCGGATCCAGGCTTCTCCCGCTAAAGTGGCAAGAGTCCGCACTGCTGCTGTTGCACTGAAGTTTACCCTGCAACGCGCGCCGCTTCCACTGAACGCGAGGAAGTGTAAGCCCTGAGTGTGCCAGGTGTGGAGAGCGGGAATCGCTCCCCCAACTTCTAGTCGACTTTGCTGCTGTCCGACCCCTGTGGGAACAGTTCGGCAGGACCCTCGGGCACCCAATGGGCAGCGCGCCCAGAGACGTTTTTGGGCCCCTCTTCGTGCGGAACGCCCTGCAGCCCTCCGTAGCCCTCGCAGATCTCTGCTGCATCCGGGGCATCGAAACGGCCTGGAGCGACATTTGCGACGAAGAAGTGGATGTTAACGAGTGGGAATTCATCCCGAAAGCTGTGAGCTTCATGCGAAGAGCTGCGAGATGGCCCCATCTGAAACAAAGGCAGAAGGACCTAGAGGGCATCCTCTGGAGAAGGGGTCGTTCTCCTAGTGGATAGTGATCCCTTTCCCTCCCTCCAAACTCCTTTTGTTTTTCTTTATTTCATTTTTTTTTGTTTTCTCCCAAACTTCCCTCCACTGCCGAGGAGCGTCACGCCGGGCTGCGTCCCGGCGTCTCGGCAGGTCCGTTGTTGTGCGGCCGTTAGTAGGGCCTCCTTCCACGTTTTTGTAGGGTGTCAATAAACGCCCTGGGCGTACTCGGGTGGCAACACGAAATCCCCGGGGCAAGCGGTCTACAGGGAACTCCTCGCAGGACTCGCAGATTGAGGCCTTCATGCGGTCCCAGTCTTGAAGATTTTGGAGGATGACTCCACCCAGTACTTGGCGGAGATGTTCCGCCGCATCTGAGATGCGCGTCTAGTCCCCCGGCAGACGGCACGCCCTGAATGGTGATCCTTTGTCGCGAGGCATAACCTCTACTTTCATCCGGAAATGGTCCGATATCGTCGACGGAAGTTTTCCTCGTCTGCCGACCCGTGGGCACAGGTCGTCGTCAAGGAAGACGTGGTCTACGCTTTGGACCATTTCCGGTAGGTCCCCCAACAAGTTGCGCGTGCGCATAGCAGCGCACAGCTCGTTGGCTGCATCTTTTTGCCCGCAAGGCACACCTGAGAGCAGGCGGATGTTGAAATCCCCACCGATCAGATGCACTTTGCGTACCTTTCTATCCGCAAGCCAGTCGCGCTGGTTTTATTAAAAAGGCGACGCCACTGGTGTTCCCAGCGCCGTATCTATAAAACAGACGACTCCCTGGGATCCTCTCGATCTCCTGGGCGTTCTCCGCGGTAATCACGTGGATCTCCTGCAGGAGCGCCAGCTCGAAGTCACGCGGGGTGGCGGCCGTGTCCCGTCTGTTGCAGTCGTCGCACAGCCCGTTCACGTACCAACGCGCCACGCGTACTCGACGGCGACAGGTGAGCCTAGGTGTTTTCCCTGGAAAAGTTGCAATGGAGCTCCCGTCACCTGTTTGCGCGGGAAGGGTGGAGGAATGGGATGACTGCGCACCGGTTCTCTCTCCTCGATGGGGGCCGATTCGTCGGCAGCGCTGGACGGCAGGGGGCAGCGGTTGTTAACCGTCTGCTCCTCCTGCTCCTTGGTTATCTCCTTAGCAGGTCCCATCGTTTGGAAGGGGGGGGCAATCACTAGTCTTCTCCCCCTCCTCCAAGCTGGTCTCCAGGTGCTCGGTAGCGGAGGCTGGGAAGACCCATTTCTCCTTTCCCACGATACCGGCTTTCCCCTCGGCTGCCGGTGCGTCCCCCTCCTTCTTTGTCGGGATGCGCCTCTTCGGATTCTACGACCTCCGTCCAGTCTTCTTCGGAGGTGCCTCGGCGAAGGAGCACGCACTTCCGGCACCGGGGTTGTGGTACCAGTCGGGAGTGCCCTGGTCGCGTCCGGCCATCGAAAGGCCTTTCGCCTTCCGTTCTCACGGTCCGCGAGCTCGGCAGCAAGCTCTTCCGCCGCCTGTTGGAAGGCGGCTTCCTGGATTGCGGCGAGCGCGTCTCTCGGCTCCCCCTCTGTTTGCACAGAGGGTTCGCCTTCCGCGATCACGGCTTCGGCGTCAACGAGGCGGGGGATATCTCACCCAGTGGAGGTCTCGGGGATCTCCACTCGCTCCAAAGCGACCGAACATTCGCGGAGCAAACCGTGGCGTTGCCTTCTATTTAAAGAAGTTTTCGAGGGTTTCGCTGTCGGTTCTTCGGTGGTTCGGCTTTTTTTACTTTTCCGCTTCGCTCTCCTCGAGTCCTCGTTGTCACCAGCGTCGTCAGGAGTTTTCTCGAACGCCGTTTGCTGGGAGCATTCGAACTCTGGCTTTTTGCTTGGCCTTTTCTTTGCTTCTGTGGGCTTGTTTGTTTTCTCAATGCGTTTCCCTTTAACTTTTTTCAAGGCAGAAGGAGCTGGAGGCTCCCGCTTCAAGCACACTTTCCGGAGGTGGCCCTTCTCTCCGCAGTGGAAACACTGGATGTGAGGGCACCGTTTTTTCAGGTGCCCTGTTGCATCACAGTGCCCACAGTACTTGGGCTTACCCACGTACCAGACGTCGATCACCTCGTTGCCGACGTCTAGTATGTGGGGCAGCCTACCGTGTTTCTTGACGGTCACACGCGCTGCGGCCATGCCACTGAACAATCTTCCGTAACATTGGAAGACGTTCGGCTTGGTTCATACCGCGTGTACCGTTCCGAATTTACTCAATTTGTCCTTTGCGCCGCTTTTGGACATTCGGAGGGTTACTCCCGTAAGATGCGCTACCACAGAGCGAACCTCGGTTATCGGGAAGACCCTTCTGCCTTCCAGCTTAAAGGGGGTATTTAGCAGGCGCTAAGCCAAGCTTGCATCTTTGAAAGTTAGCTGCATCCGCTGAACCCCCCTGAGCACTGAAAGACCTTCCAGGTCCTCCTCTTTTACATCTAGCCGCTGCAACTCCCTCTCGAAGTTGCGGGTGGTATTCCCCACAAACAGATTATCTACCTTGTAAATCAAGGACGGCTTGTATCCTTGTTCAAGTTAGGCGCGCTGTTCTGCTAAGGCTGAAGTAGATGGCGCTGCAGCCACGGAGCTTCAGGTCTTCGTGGATGGAGCAAACGGATCCGAAGACGCGTTTGACCCCTTTTTCAAGATTGCAGTTGCGCCCTTTTCCAAGGCGGCGGTTGTCCCCTTTTTCAAGGAGACGTTTGCGCTTTTTTCCAAGACCGCGGTTGTCCACTTTTGGAGGGGCGGTTGCGGCCTCTTGCACGAAGGCGGTTGCACACTTTTTTGAAGTGGCGGTATTTTTCGTTTCCGGAGAGGCGGTTGCCCCCTTTTTCAAGGTAGCGGTTGCCTTCTCCTCCGTGGGGGCAGTTGCCCTCACCTCAATGGGGTCGGGGAGAGGAACAATCCTCTCCCTGCCGACATCCATCGCGGTGTCCTCAGGCATTTGTGCCATTGGACAGCGCAGATGCACCACACACAAACACTAATGAAAAGGAAAGCTTTACAACAGGCGCAAAGGAGCGCGTAAGCAACACGTTTGCACCCCAAGTCGATAGCCAAGCTGTGGGTGGAGCGTTTGGGACGGGTTGCAAACATCTTCATCAGCCCGGAAAAAACATATGCTGTTCCCGGGCGAAGCATGGAGGCGAACCTATTCCACGCTTTCACATGGTTAAAGCTCTAAGAAGGAAAAGGCTTATTGAGCAGCCGGAATTCCGGTGCGTACGTTGGTGAAAGGCGACACGGTCGGGTGGAGAAGGGAGCCCTTTCGGACGCTCTAGACTTGCGTAAAGCCTTCGACAGCGTCGAAAAGAATCTACTGATGAATCTTCTGTAACGCTTGGGCTTCCCGGTCTCTTTGTTGACCTACCTGCGCTCCAGTTGGCGCGACGCGCTAATTAATGTCTTTTTAAGCGGGCAGACTGTGCACGGCTTACAGGTGCGACGCGGTTTACGGCAGGGAGAGAGGCTGAGCCCCCTGCTCTTTAGCGCCTTTTCCGAACTGGTGCTGAGAGCGTACAGGGAGACTCTGGCGCACCTGCCGCGCGATTGTCCCGGTACGCCTGCGGTTTGGGCATACGCGGACGATCTTCTGCTACTGCTCCCTATGTCAGCCCCGGCTTCGGCGGTCGAGAAGTTCTTCGACCTGCTGCATCGGGGAACCGGACTTATGGTGAACAGGGCAAAGTCGTCCGTAATGCCAGTCGGAGCGGCGTGGGCAGGGCAGCAGGAATGGGTCCGTTTGGGGATCTTCATGGTGAGGTACTTCAAGTACCTTGGTGTGCCGTTGGGGGACTACTCCACTGCGGAAGCGTGGTCCGGCTGTCTTCAGAAGGCTCAGGCGGCGATCGGTCCGTTCCAGGACGGCAGTTTCTACCTGCAGGAACAAGCTGCGGCGTGGAACGCGTTCGCAGCACCCCTCCTTCGCCCCTTGCTTTTGTTTGCCCCCCCTCAGCGAAGTCAGGGAAAAGGACGAAGTTCCTCCTGAGGATAGCCCTTTGGGGCAGAGGGAGACCCCGAGTCCGTCTCGCGGACTTGTGCGCTTCGCGTCTTGATGGTGGTTTGGGCCTTCTAACGCTGGATCGGCGGAAGCTTGTGCTCCAGTTCCGGATAATTACCTTTATGGCAAAGAACTGTTGCACCCTCTGATGCGTCCCTGCACGCCTCCTCGTCGAACAGGCCACCGGCAACGCGGGACTCTCGTCCTACTTTGCACTCCCAAGGCCGATGTTCCACTGCGGAACCCAGCTTTGCCGGCCAAGCTCGTCAAAAACAACGCGGGATCCATCTTCGTACGCCCCGCAAACGGTCTTCCGGAGCTGCAGGAAACGTTTCGAACGTGGGCGATGACTTAGGAGCAGAGCGCGCAACTCGAGCGAATAGCAATAGTCGGGCTGCGCGCATATCGCAAGCTCCGAGAAATCGTCGAGGAACTCCGAAGGAGAGCGTGGGCACAAAGAACCTTCCTTGCCGCGGTACCGCCTACAATAAGGGAACCTCTAGGCAGCGACGTGGCGCCACAATGGTAGGTTAACTACAACATCGCCCGCAGGGCAAAGAAGATCGGGGATTGGAGAACGGGTCAGCTCACCAACGCTGCGACCGCGAGGACCAGCCCACACGGACTCTTGCGCTGGGGCGAGCTACTGGATGTTCCGAAGGAACATCTGGAGTGGCCCCCGGTGCTCTTGGACTCGCGCACCCTCCCCATGAAGTGGCAACAGTCGGCACTGCTTTTACAACCGGGTGCGCCGGGGCGTTTATTTCTTTAATAAAAAAATAAAATAAAATAAAAATAAACTAGCAAGTGTAGGGCTATCGCCCCTACAGTGTTCAGAACATGTTCTTGTGAACTCGCCGAGTGGGCAGCACGCAGGCTCCCAAGGTCGAATCGGCAGCGGAGGGGGAAGGGACAAATAGAAAAAAGCAAAAAGAAAACACTATTTACAAAAGCAGGGAGGGGTTGGGGAAGGGATCACGTTCCGCTGGAGACGTCCTGTACATCCTTTGCAGGATGCCGGCAAGTTCAAACTGCATGTGTCCCAGATGGGTCCATCTGGCTGCCGTCCTCAGGAAGCGCAGGGCGTAGCACAAGATGTCCCAATCGTTCGGTCCACCAGTGGCGGTGCTCCAAGCCGCTACAATCCCTCGTAGGCAGCAGAGGGCTGCAAGGGCTGCGGCAGGCGAAAGGGCGTCGCGCACGAAGAGGCGCTTTGAAACGTCTCTGGGATCGTGCAAGGGTGCACCATCGGCTGTTGCAAAGCGCAATCACAGGGGCCGGAGGGCAACACAGTTAACGAGCAGGTGCGGGAGAGTTTCTCGTTCCCCGCACCTGACACAGTTTGGGTCCACAACCCCCCTCGTCCAATGAGAGCGGCGGGCGTTGCTGGGGAGTCCCCAGTGCAACACCAGGAACGCCGACTCCTGGCACTTTAGGGGGAGGGCCCGAGTATTCCTCAGCACTGGGGGCCACTCGAGTTCATCCCGCGGGATGCACAGCAGCTCGCCCCAACGCAACAGTCCTCTCGGTGGGGAACTTGGGATCGCGGCATCAGCAAGCTGACCCGTGGTCCAACCACCTTGTTCTTTCTCAGTGTCGCTGATCGTACACCGGACCTCCCACATGGCCGGCTGGCTACTGCCCAGATGTTCCTTGAGGTGGGACAGAGCTGTGGCAAGGGAGGTCCTCTCAGCCCACGCACTCAAGGCAAGCTGCACGATGATGTCCTGCAGAGAGCGGCTCTTATGATAGGAGTGCAGCATTCGCTGCCGCAACTCCGGGCTCGCTTCCTCGATCTGGGCTGACGTGCGAAGACCTTCCTGCAACCAGGAAGTGCCGTTCGCGGGCCGGCAGGAGATCCAGGTGTTCTTCCTGGTCAGCTTCGCCACTCGCCGAAGAGCCAGTCCGCAGTGGAACAGGTACCGGCGTTTGCGGCGCGCTAGGAAGGTAGACTGTCCCGCGCAGCCGCCGACTCGCTGAACCAGGCATCGTGCAGGCTCGCACCAGCTGGCGCTCCACAACTTCGCCACTAGGGCGATTGTTCGGAACTGCAGCTGCACTTCGAGGCGCTCCAGCGTGAGGAGGCCAAGGCCCCCATCGCGACGAGAGGCGCACAAGTCCTTCCAACGCGCGCGGGGCCTTCCTCTGCCCCAGATGACGATTCTGAGGAGGTCCTTTGTACGTGTTCTCACACCACGGGGTGATAGACAAACAAAAAGCAAGGAGCGAAACAGGGGGGCCACGAAAGTGTTCCACAGCACGGCACGTTCCGGCAAGAAAAACTTGCCATCCAGGAACGGGCCGATCGCTCTCTCGGCCTTTTGGAGGCAGGAAGACCATTGTTCCGTTGGGAGTAGTCCCCCAACGGCACACCGAGGTACTTAAGGTACCGTACCGTGCGGATCCCCAAGCAAGACCAGTCTAGCTGCTCTGCCCACGAGGAACCGACTGCAACAACGGACGACTTTCCTCTGTTCACCTCCAGTCCTGTCCCGCGACGCAGCAGCTCGAAAAAGTTTTCGATTGCCGACGCCCAGGTGGACATGGGGAGCAGCAGCAGAAGATCGTCCGCATACGCCGCCAAGGCCGGTGTACCTGGGCACACGCGCGGCAGGCGACCAAGAGTCTCCCTGAATGCCATCAGCACCAACTCGAAGTAGGTGCTGAAGAGCAAGGGGCTCAAGCTATCACCCTGCCGTATCCCGCGGCGCACCGGCACACCGAACACGTTCCTTCCCCTGAAAGAAATGTTGGTCAGCGCGTCGTGCCAGCAAGAGCGCAAAAAGGCCAATAAGGATGCCGGGAAGCCCAAGCGCTTCAGAAGCTCCAGCAGGAGCTCCTGGTCGACACTGTCGAATGCTTTCCGCAAATCGACAGCGACCGCGAGGGCCCCTTCTCTCTCCCTACTATCCCGCGAACCACCAGCGGACGTCCTGCAAATCGGGCTGCCGACCTTGTTCCCTCCATTCATTCTGGTTCTTTGAAGTTCGAACCAGGTGTTCGCGAAGAGCAGGTTGGCGTCCATGCTTCGCCCGGGAACAGCGTAGGTCTGCTCCGGGCTGATGAAGCTTTCCGCCACCCGCCCCATTCGCTCCGACCATAGCTTCGCAACCAGCTTGGCGTCCGCGTTCAGTACGGTAATCGGACGCCAATTGTTGAGGTTCCGTAAGTCTCCTCCTTTCGGTAGGAGACGCATACGTGCCGATCGGAAGGAGGCGGGAACGTCTCCTGTCTCCCGGATCAGCAGCGTTAGCCGCTGCACCAGGGGAGCCAGCTCCGCCGCGAAGCACTGAAAAAACTCCGCGGGCAGGCCGTCTTCCCACGGTGACTTCCGCCTTTTGAGCTTCCCTATTGGGGTGATGATTTCACCCATCGTGAAAGGCTCGTCCAGGCGTACTCTCTCTTCTTCCCCGATCGCCGGAACACCGTCCGGAAGCAAAAATTGGGAAAATTCCCGGTCCGGAGGCACCCTGGTGTACAAGGAAGAATAATAGCCGTGCACTAGGCTACTCACCTCTGCCGGGGCCGAGTGCTCTTGGCCTTCGTCGTCCAGCAGGCTGGGCGACCCCGATTGCCAGGCCTGCCGCTCGGCCCCGGCTTTAAATTGCGCCAGTCTTCGGACGTCTGGTGTTCGGGAGTAACGACGGGCCTGCAGGTAGGCCCTATCGTTCCGAACACCTTCTCCAAATCCTTTCGGGAGACGGTCCATGGTAAACTGTTGGCAGAACTCTCGCACCGAGACTTTCAAATCGTCCCAGTCGTCGAGCGTCTGCAGGCTGAAACCTCGCAAGAACGCGCGGAGGTGTTCCGCTGCGCCTGGCTTGGTCAGCCAGTCCCCCGGTAGACGCCACGCCTGCGCGGGGGGCCCCCTGTCGCGCGGGCGAATGACGAGTTCCACACGGGAGTGGTCGGAGACTGCGGACTGTATCTTACCTCGCCTTTACACGCGACAGCGCAGGTGATCGTCGAGGAAGACGTGGTCCACGCTCCGTTCCATCCCGGTATCCCCGGCTAACAAGTTGGATGCGTGCACCGCAGCGCACATCTCGTTAACCGGGGTGGCCTCTGTCCTCGCCGCACCTGATAGCAGGCGAATATTAAAATCGCCGGCTATCAGGTGCGCCGTGCGCGCGCCTGCCTCCGACAGCCAGTCGCGCTTGTACGCACGGAAAAACGCCGTCCGTGCCACGCGCGCGTGACCGCCGCTCGGCGCGTACACTTTCGTGACGACGAGATTGATGGAGTCGGACCACCTGAAGGTGATTTGCTCGACCCGACCTGCCTCATCGAAACGAGCTTTCCGCACCGCGCGTTGTAAGGCAGGCTTCAGAAGGAAAGCGACCCCGCGCGTACGGCGGTGGCCGCATCGCCACATAAGCTGACCACCTGCTCTCCGTTCGATCTCCCGCGCATGTTCTGCGGAAATCTCATGGATCTCCTGCAGCAGCACGAGGTCGAAGGCTTGCAAGGTGGCAGCTATGTCTCGTCTCCTGCCGTCATCGCAAAGCCCGTTGACGTTCCAGCTGGCGATGCGTATTTGACGCCAGGTGGCGAGTCCCGGCATTACTGCTGGGAAAGTGATGCTGCGTCTCCCGCCTCACCTAGGGGCGGGACGCCGTCTTTCTCCTGTGCGGTGGGGGGCGGCTCGACGACCCCCTCCGTCTCCATCGGCTCCGTCTCGACCGATCGTGGGAGTTCAGGACTCGTGTCCATCTCTCCCACGCTCGCCGCACCCTCGTTTCCGGAGGATTACCCATCCTCGGAGGAGACGATCCTCCTCGGGTTACGGATTTTCCTTCCGGTCTTCCTCGGGGGTGCAGATGCGGATGGTGCGTGTCCGGTCTCCGGGTCCGAGTCCGAGGTCCCGGTCCCCTCCTCTCGGCCGGACGTCGAACGGCCTTCTTCCCGACCTTTGCGGGAGGCTGCTGACTGGCGGCGAGCTCGGCGGCGGCTTTTGCAAAGCCCGCGTCATCGCGGCTCTCCCCCTCGCCGCAGCCCTCGGACGCTGTTTGCACAGCGACGGGGCTGTCAGCGTTGTTGCACACGGCAACGTCCTGTTCGCACGGCACTTCGGCGTCTGCAAGGCGCTCCAGTGCGACCGTGCATTTTTTCAGTCCCTGCTTTTTCGCGGGTTTCGCGGATTTTGCAGGGACTTTATTTTTATTATTTACGTCCTTTTTTTCTTTCTTTTTCTTTGGACTGACCTTTTGCCAGCCAGGCTCTTCTCCTTCCACCTCGGTTGCCTGTGTTTCTGCAGACGCGGTGGTCGGGATGCCCTTTTTGGCTGCCTCCGGGTCAACCGTATTTTCAGACGGCGGCCTGGTCTTGCCAGGCTTCTTGCTCGCGTTCGTGCCGCTCACGGCAGCAGCCGGCGCGCGCGAAGTCTTTTTGGGGCACACTTCTTCCGTGTGCCCGATTGCCTCGCACTTGCGGCAGGTGATGTTGGGGCAGCGTTTCTTCACGTGCCCTGTACCATCACAAAACGCACAGTATTTGGGTTTCCCCAGATACCAGATGTCGACAGAATCTCCGTCGACTACTAGTTTATGGGGAACCCCAATGTCCATATTCACAGTCACACGTGCCGCGGCGAGTCCGCTCAGGAGTCCGTCATAAGTACGGAACCTGTTGGGCTTCAGCCACAGCGCGTGTACGGTGCCGAATTTGCTGAGTTCAGCCCTAACGGCAATCGGTGACATCCGCACGGTGATTCCACGGAAATGGACAACTATTAAGTTGTGCACCGGGACAGGGAAGATCTGGCGGCCCTCGACCCTGACGGGGGTTAGCAGCAGTCTTTGCGCCAACCCTGCTTCTTTGCAGGTCAACTCGACATGCTGTCCCCCGCTGCGGATGGAGAGACCCAGTAGATCCTCCTTGTTAACGTTCAAACGGTGGAGCTCCTTCTCGAAGGAGCGCGCCACACGGTCATCAAACACCCGGCCTACCTTATACAGCAGACTCGGGTTGTAGTTGTAGGCCTTGTAGGCCTGGGCCTCGGCGATGGCCACTGCAGATGGCGCGGCGACCTCGGCGCTGTAGTCCCTCGCCGGCGCGGGGGACGAAGCCTTCGGGGCAGGTGCCCCTATCTCAGGGGTACGGGGGACGTTCGCCCGGCCCCCACCCCACATTCACTAGTGGCGGGATCAGGCATTTCTGCCATCCCCCGACCACTGATGCACCGCACTACACCAATAAAGTCGAGCGAGTCAGGAGCGCGCAGAGAACACGTCTGACCGTCGGCACTGCTGGTGTTGCATTGGAGTCTTCCCTGCAACGACCGCCGACACAACTGGACGCAGGGGGCTGTCAACCTTAATTGTGTCAGGTGCGAAGAGAGGGAATACCTCCCCCACCTGTTAGTGGATTGTGTTGCCCTCCGTCCCTTGTGGGAACGCTTTGCCGCAGCCGTGGGAATTCCCGGAGGCTACCCCAGAGACGCTTTGCGCTCCCTCTTCGTCCGTGACGCTCTGCTTCCGGCGGCCGCGCTTGCAGCTCTGTGCTGCCTACGAAAGATCTTCGTGACCTGGAGCGAACCGACGGAAGGGTCCAGCGACAGGGATGCCACGGTGTACGCCGCCCGTTTCCTGAGGATGGCGACGCGAAGGACCCATCTGAAATCCACCATCCAGCAACAGCTTGCCGGCATCCTACAGAGGATGACGGACCTTCCCAGCAGACAGTGATCCCTTCCCGCTCCCTCCCCGGTGTCGGTTTATTTTTTTTCTTTTTGTTTGATTCCCCTCTCCCTCTGCTGTCGAGGTCGACCGCGCCGAACTGCGCACCGGTAGCCCGGCAGACTGAATGTTTCCAGGGCGTGACTGGACTACTGTTCCAGTCACAGTATAGATAAATTCACTTGAAAAAATCAACGTAACGGCGCAACCAGGTTTAAAGCGAGACTCTGAAGCATCGTACGGACGTGTCTCTTCGCTGCTCCTAAGTTTTTTTTGCGCTGGTGCTTTTGCGTGGTGTGTGTGGAGGATAAAGCAGCAATGCCTGATTCCACCGCAGGTAAGGATCCGGGGGCGATGACCCCACTGCCCCCTGAGAAGATAAGAGTGGGGGCTCGCCCACCAGTGAGGGCTCCCGCCAGCACACATGCGCTTTTGGCCCCACCGAGTGCTTCGAACGCCGTGGCTGCCGCACCTACGCCAGCGGCTATGGCGGAGATGCGCGCCTACCCGGAAGAGGGGTATCAACCTTCCTCCTATACAAGGTATGCGGTCTACATCATGCTGAGAACGCGCGCGCCTCCTTGCAGGCGATGCGCGCTTTCGTCGTACATAACTAGGAGCTTCTGGCTATGTTCGTCAAAAGCGGGGGTCGATTTGTGGAAGTTACCTGCAAGGAGACAACTCTTGTGCAGAGACTTCTGCGGACCCCCGTAATTATAAGCAGCTGCAGGCTTCTCCCAATTACAGAAGACCGGTCGGTGATCATTCACCTGACCGGTATTACGTACCGAATGACGGAGGAGGCCGTCCGGAACGAAATAGAACAATTTCCAACTGTCCACGCGCTGTGGGGAAGGCCTCCTTCTTTTATTGATTACGACGGGGTGCGTGGTGGCCTAAGTGCAGCGCGACTGACCGTTCGCGAAGGTTGTGAATTTTCCCACACACTCACCGTCAACGGTGAATATGTTGACGTGTGATACGTGGGGAAATCCAAGTTCTGCGGCTGCTGCAGCAGCTTTGTTCACCTTAAAATGAGGTGTCCGAGCGTGCAGTGCCAGCAGTGCAAAGAAGCACGGCACACCCGTCTGGTGTGCCCCCAAAACTCAGTCCGCGTCGCGTCCGCAAAATACGCGAGAAAGCGCGCGTCAAAGAAAAAAAAGAAGCTGGCAGCTCGTGCTGCTGCTAAGGAGGACACCTTCGTCACCAAGGCAAAGGCCAGTTCCGAGAACTTGGCAAAAACGCCGAAAAGGTCGAGGGCGAGGGTCAAGAGCCAGGGTGGCAGAAGGTGGACCCCAAGAAAAACTCCCATAAGAAGGGAAAGAACGTGACGAAACGGAGCGAAAGCGCTCCGCGCCGCGAAAAAACCAAAAGCTGCTGCGTCGTTGTACAGCCGATTCCCGCCATCGACGAATGCGGCGCTAATGAACTCGCTGCTGCCCCTGTTCAACCCTCCGTTGACAAAGACAACAAGGAAAGGAGCGAGGCGGCGGCGTCCGAAATCGAGCCCTCGCTCGATGACGTCGCCTTCGAGCGCGCCGTGGAGGAGCTGGCTGCCTCGTTGCACCCAGAACCCTACAAGCCTGGCAAGAAGGCTCTAAGGCGTCCGTCCTCCCCTCAGGAGTCCCCCACTTCCGATCCCGAGGTGGAGGCCGGAAGCGCACCCTCCGTTTCCACGGCACCCCGCAAGAAGGCTGGACCTAAGTCTACAAAGCCGACGAATATCGTCTCCCCCGTCGAAGGAAAAGAGATGGCTTCCGGAAGCGAGAATGCCATGAGCGTGGGAAACTCGCAGGACCTTTTGCCCTAGAGACTGCGGCGCTTGGACACGAAGAAGATGGAGGAAGTGGAGGCCAAACAGGTGCCTCAGGTGCCTGAGAAGTCCGAAACCCCCATGGACATCCCGCCCGCCTAGCAAGAGGCGGGCTCCCCACACCTTAATCTTCCCAGCAGTAATGAACGGAATCTCCTTCCGCCGTCGTCTGCTCATCGCCGTTTGGAACGTGAACGGCATGACAGACGCGGGCAGGATACGAGACATAGCCGCCCTGCTTGAATCCTTCGATCTTGCGCTGCTGCAGGAGACCCAAATGATCTCTTCAGAACAAGCGCAAGAGATAAAACGAATCTCCGTAGGGCGGCTATGGTATAGGTGTGGGAAACCAAAGAGTTGCGGTGCTTCTTACCTGCTTCGGCCAGCCGTCGAAGCCGCGGCACATGGTGTGCAGTTCGACGATCACGGTCGTGTCGGCCAGCTGACTTTCAGGTGGTCCGACTCGAGCGACCTCATCGTCACGAACGTGTACGCACCGAGCGGCGCGGTCCTGACGAACAGGAGGACGAGGAACGAGTTTTTCCTTATCTTCCGGCTTGACTGGCTGACCAAAGCAGGCTTGCGGAATGACCATCTGGTTGCAGGCGATTTCAACGTTGCGCTTGTGTGTCGCGCTGCACCGTCGTAAGGATGAGCTGTGTGCAAGACAACGTGGAAGTCGTGAAACCAATGGTTCAGGAACTTCTCCCAGCTGCAACGATGGCGACAACCAGTGCGAGCCCCGCGCAACTGCTCATGAGCTTCGCGGAAGTGGCTGCATCTGCGGCCGTGCAAGAATGCCTCCCGACCAAGCGGATATGCAGGCATATGTAGCCTAGGGCTACATATCTTCTCTCCGCTACAATGTAAGTGGGGTAGGCAAGGCAAGAGAAGAATTCGCGGACGAACATTTCCGTGTTGGAATGCGAGAGGAGGAACTCAAAGCACTCATGCCTCTTCCAGCATTGGGCAATGTCAAGGTCCGATGAAAGAAGGCTGAGCTTGTGCAGCGGCTCCTCCGACAGGGTAACCCTGGACCGCTGGTGGATCCAGCTTGTCGTCTCCGGCGGGACAGCAAGCATCCAAGGGATCACCAGGATGGACCCGTCCTGCTAGAGTTCCCTGCTTCTCGGCACGATCTTGATTTGGTGCTTCCGCACCAGCCGTTGCTTCCTCCTCCAGGTCGGGTCGATTGTTATCCATTCCCCTACATTGCCTAGCAGCGCAGTCATCAGGCTTTTCGAGTTGTTCAACAACAACGCGTAGGCCCCGTGCGCCGCATACGGCAAGTCATCCCAGTTAGTGGCAGAGTTCAGGATGTGTCGCTTATCCATGATTTCTATGGAGTGTGCAAGCGACTTCATCCCGGAAACGCCTTCTTCCCTGGGAAGACACAGGGGTTTTAGTCGGACTCTTGGGCGATAGTGGCCCCACAGTGTTTTTCACTGCAGCTTGTCGTACTCCCTCGTGGTGTCCTTGTTCATCCTCGCGAAGGCCGCCCCGAAGAGCACTTTTGGAAGGAGTACTCCGTTCCATATGTTGGCCTTTCGCTTTATTCCAAGGTCCGTTCGGGTGTACTTGGCTGCTTCCTTGGCCGTTTTCCCTAGGATCTCGGTCCACAATAGCTTCGACGCGTAGACGACGCCAATGTAGACACCCAGGAACTTGGCCTTGTCCACCGTTCGGAATCCTCTCCCCGCTAGAGCGGAGAGACCGAGGATTCCAACAGGCAAGAGCTGCCTTTTCTGGGCGTTGTTCTTTAGGCCCAGGTATTGATCCATCAGGTCTACCACATCCAGAAACGCTAGTTGATTTCTCTCTCCCTTGATAAAGAAGAGTAGATCATCAGCGTATGCCAGATGGGTAAGACGCTGGCCATCGATTGTTATGCCTTGCAGTCGTCCGCTTTTCTCGACAAAGGACGACAATGCCTCCATGTAGATAACGAACAGCATCGGACTTTGCGAATCGCCCTGCCGGACTTCCCGTTCCATCCGGATAGCAGCCGTCTCCTGGCCGTTAATTTTGATTCGCCAGTACTGGTTCTGGAGTACCACCCTCACGAAGCTGCTGAAGTGTTCCGGAAGGCCTTGCTTCTCCTGAACCTTCAGCAGCATCCCATGGTCGATGGAGTCGGAAGCCTTCTCCATGTCAGTGAACACCATCGCCAGGTTCTCGCCGACGTATCGGCTGAGTCCTACGGTGGCCTGGGCCCACTTGACATTGTCCTACATGTGACGTCCAGGGACTGCTCACGTTTGGACCGGAGAGATGAGCCTCGACATGACCTTGCCTAAACGGTTGGACCAGATCTTCGCCAACCACTTGGCATCCGAGTTCAGGATCGAGATTGTCCTCCATTGTGCGACCTACGTGAGGTCGCCTCCTTTTGGCAACAATCTCATCCTACTTTCGTAGAAGGACTGTGGAAGTCTTCCTTCTAAATGGATGCAGAGGGTCAACTGGTTGAACAAGCGCAGGTAGGCATGCAGGTACCGCTGATAGTGAGTGATGGGTACGCTGTGAGGGCCCGCTGCCACGTCCTTGCGTAGTTGACCAAACGCATTCTTCACATCGTCATCGGAGAATTCCTCCTTTAGTCTGTTTCGCTCGAGATCGTCGGTCCTCTTCTCGAGGTAGCCCAGAAAGGCCTGTTGATAAGAGCGACAGAGATGTTGTCGCCTGAAGTGTTTGGTGTAATGCCTGTGAAAGGCATCCACGATTTCTTCGGACGACTGTCGCTCTTGACCGTCATACTGGATACAGAACATATCCGTTGCCAGATTTCTCTTTTCCAGCACGCCGACTTCCCCTTTTATGTTGTTGAAGACCTGCCGACTCTCGTACTGATCGAAGTCCTTTGAGATTGAGCGATCTTGGATGTTCAGGTCCCGGTACGCCTCCTGCCTCAAGCGCCAATCCTCGAATTGCATATTTGCAAACAGGTGTATCCTGTGTTGCAAGCTGTGTCTGTCGGTGACTCTTCTGATTTTTGTGGTCTTGAGAATTGTCACCAGGACCTCCTGATGTCCAGGATGTGTGTCGAACCAGGCGGGCATGCTCAAGAGCGCCGCTTTAGTGCCTTGTCTTTGCCGAGGATTCTCCGTTCTTAAGGAAAACCACCCTAACGGGTGATCGAACAGAGTGGTCACTGTGTCTCGAAAACCCTGAATGCGTCGCCACATACTTGCGCAGTTGTGCAAAAGCAGTCTTTACCTCGTCTTTGTAGAATTCCTCCTCTAGTCTATTCCGCTGGAGGTCGTCGGTCCTCTTCTCGAAATAGGTCAGAAAGGCTTGTTGACTAGAGCGATAGAGATGTTGTCGCCTGAAGTGTTTCGTGTAATGCCTGTGAAAGGCATCCACGATATCTTCAACGACTGTCGCTCTTGATCGCGCAGGAGGAAAGCTTCTTTGGCAGTGTGGTGACGGGCGTACGAGCCGCTTCGCGTTCCTCGTAAGAGGAAAAATGGCGGAAGCGGTGCGTAGTGTTCGCTTTGATGACGACGGAGGGGTGGGCCAGCTTGTTATCAAGTGGTCGGAGTCCATCGATCTCTTCGTGACGAACATCAGCTCGCCTAGTGGCTCGCGCTACCTCGTAGATAGAATTGCGCTAATCGAGGATGTGAAATGCCACTGGTTCAACAACTCCGGCTCCCAAGTGGCGCACCTCGTTGCAGGCGACTTCAACGTCCACCTGCTCTCCGACGAATGGTGCTCCCTGAGGTAGCGAACGTCGGCCATCGAGTTGTGCGCGTCAGTACGCGCTCTCAATTTGATAATCGGCGTACCTGAGATAGAAAGGTTACCGGATCACATCTTTCTCGATGACAACCTGCACCCTCGTGTGGGAAGAAGGGGAAGATTGTCGTCCGCACTTTGTGATCATAACAGGTTGGAGTTCGAGCCCCTTCCGCCAGGCAAGGGGCCTTTGCTGAAAAACTGGAGGATGTCGGCGGACTGGCTTAGCCATCCGGAGGCGGCGGATCATCTCCGCCAGTACCTCCGGACCTTCGTCATCCGCGAACTCGCGGACTGGGATCATTCAAAAAGATCAGACCGCGAGTTCTGCTAACGGTTTCCCTTGCACCGGCTCCCGCGAGGCTTTAGAGAAGGGTTCGCCAACAGCAGTACTTTTTTGCAGGCGCGCACCTTTTCTAGACGCGCTGATGTCAGCCAGCTAGCGAAATACAAGTCGAGAGCCGAGCGACAGATCTGGCAGTCTGGAACATCTTGCTTGCTCGACGAGAAAGGCCTGGAGTGCTCGACACCAGCCGGTATTCGCCGCATCGTAAGGCGTCAATACTCCTCCCTATTCGTGGTAGCGCATACGGAAAATATTTTTTCGGAGATACTTATGTTCCAGGATGCTCTCGTTGTTAGGGAAGAGGAACGCGCATGTCTCGACGAGTCCTACACAGCAGAGGAAATTTCCTCCGCTATTGCGGGACTCCAGAGACGAAAAGCACCAGGTGAGGACGGGCTACCCGCGGAGTTCTATCAGAGCTTCTCGACGGAACTCGTCCCTCCGGTGTTTAGTCTCTCCCGTTGATGAGGGTCTCGGAGGATGTCCCCAATTCCTTCCTCTCAGCGAGGGTGCGTCTCCTGCCGAAAGGTGGAGACGAACGCCATCTCAACAACTGGCGTCCGATCATCCTGGTGAACTCGGACGTCAAGTTGTTCTCTATGCTGTGGGTTTCGCGGCTGGGGAGAATCGCGCAGTCCTTGGTAAGTCCGGAGCAGACTTACGCTGTTCCCGTGCGGTGCATGGGAGCAAACCTCCTGTTTGCCCGCACCTGGATGCAGCTGCAGGAGCGCGTAGCGCAGCAAAGCCGATCCGTGTCCAAGGCCGATGCAAAAGGCACACGGTATCGACAGTTGCGGAAGGGCGGTACGCCTGGTGCCTTGGCGGTCGCAGTCGACCTACACAAGGCGTTCGATTTCCTAAATCAAAGGCTCGTATTGGAGCTCTTGAAACGCCTAGGTCTTTCGGCGTATCTCCTGAAGTACTTACGTGTTTGCTAACGCCACGCGCTGCCCTGCATTTCTTTTAGCGGCTGCCACGTGTACGGTATTCCCGTGCGCAGGGGCATCACACAGGGTGACAGCTTAAGCACGTTGCTCTTCAGCATCTTCTCCAAACACGTGCTGAGGGCGTACAGGCTGACGCAGGAGTACCTGCATAGCTCCTGTCCGGGAACGCCTGCCGTGGCGGCCTATGCAGACGACCTGTTTCTTCAGCAATCCACGTCCACCCTGGCGGCGAGTGTCGGAGATTTCTTCGAACTGATTCGTCGGTTAGCGGGCGTAAGTGTGAACCGGAAGAACAGCGTGGTCGTACCTGTAGGAGCGTCGTGGGAGGTGCAGTTTGACTTAATCCGCCTGAGGATCCCAACGGCAGGGTATTTCAAGTACCTTGGAGTTCCGCTGGGCGACCTCGTGTCTGCCGAGGAGTGGTCGGACTGCCTTCAAAGGGCAGAGTTGGTAGCCCGCCCGTTCCCCAACGGCAAGTTCACCTTGCCGGAACAGGCAGCTATTTAGAACACCTTCGTGGCCCATCTCCTTCGCCTTCTGTTATTTGTCTTAAACTCAACCCTACACGGCCAAGGAGCTGGCAAAACGCCTGCTGAGGAACGCACTCTGGGGTCCGGCGCGATCCAGGATCCGCCTGAAAGACCTCGCAACTCCACGTCGGGATGCTGAGCTTGGCATCCTTACGATGGAGAGAATCAGACTGCAAGTGCAGTGACGGATGCTCGCACTGTGTGCTGAACTATGGACTTTCCCCCTGTGTGCACCTGCGCGCATACTCCTAAGAAGGTGTGCAGGCTGTGAAGGACTTCTTTTCTTGCTGCCTGACTTGCGTTACAGGAAACAGGGATTTGGCTATCCTCTGGGGCAAATCGCCTCCCTATTGGATGCCAATGCGTGGATTTCCTGCTGCCCGATGAAATACAATGCTTGGCGGCAGGAATCCATTGATTGTTGGGCTGTTTCCTTAGGAATGAGCCGTGAAGATCTCCGCCCCCTGCGTCGTTTTCAACCTTGGTCCCTTCAAGATGTCATGCAGGACGAGGTGAAGCTTTCCTCCCTGGACGCCACGTTCCTCGCAGAAGCACTCTCTACACTCAAGGATCGAGTTGACAGTAGCCAGCCGGCGAAGTGGGAGTTCTCTTGCACCATTGCAGGAAGAACAAAACCAGGTGGCAAATAAGCCACGAGCGAGATTGCGGATGCCTCCACTCCTCCTGCAACACCGAAGGGATTACCTCGCTGGGGAGAAGCACTAGGTGTTGCTCCCGAGAAACTTACAATCCCTTCTTGGTGTTTGGACGGTTCGGTGTTTCCCTTTGCATGGAAGCAAGACCTTTCGCTTTTTCTGCACTGGGGCTAGCGCTACAACGAGCGGCGCCACCGAGTTTCCGGTGGGGTGGCTTCTTCCTGCTGTGCACGGTGCGGGGCGACGGAGTCGTTCCCGCACCTTGTTATGGACTGCGGTGCCTCCCAGGAACTCTGGCGGAGGCGAAGAGCATCTCTCTTGCTTCCGGGGGACACCTCTAGAGAAGTGCTGCGACGCTTGTTCCAGCCACAAGGACTTTCAATGGCTGCGACGATTTCCACTGTTGGTTTTATCCGCGCCATCGTGACGGTCCGACACGTGCTGGAGAACACTGAACAGCAATGTTGTGTCACCAGGAAGGCAGCTGAATGCATCAGGTCGGTAGCTGGTTGGCGACACATATGGGAAGACACAATGGAGCAGCTAACCGGTATCCATCGCGGGATGAGCAACGGCTTAGAACGAAGAACTCGGTGATCCGCGTACATTTTATTTTTGATTCTTTTTTTTCTTTTTTGTTGTTCTTGTCGCATCCTTTTCCCTATACGCTCCACAGGGGTTTTGGTGCTGAAACTTATGAGATTCTTGGTGACTACGGAGCGTCGCCAACGTTCCCTGGCCCATCCTTCCAGTTGAAAATTCTTTTTTTTTTTTGGACTCTTATCAGTCCTCCGTGTTTCTCCGTTTTCCTGGCCTGCGTGCCAGTGGTGAATCTCCACTGCATGTCTACATAGTCGTGGGATGGAAACAACTGTTTCTAGCTCGTTTATATCAATAAACGTCCCGGCGTGACTGGGTAAAAAATTTCAACGTTCGCCTGAAACCAGATGGGCACAATAACGAGCGTGTCCTGATTAATGAAGTGTGCATGACGGTGCACACCTCAAAATTGCTGATCAGTGCATTAGGGATGGAAGGCAGCATCGACAACGTGTTTCTGAACGAGCAACTGTGCCCTCTCGTGGGCAGGCGCACCAAGTTACCGTGCGAGCTGTCCGACCATTGCTCGATAGTTCTTCAGATTCATCCGCGCGACAGGGGACCCCCTCCTCAGTGTGGCGTCTCCCAGAGGACTAACTGAAGCTCTCGGACGCGACGGAACATCTCCGCACGTTTATACGGAGCTCCAGGCAGCGGACACTCCAGGATTGGGACCGCTTGAAGCGGTCGGTCCAGGAGTTCTGCGACCAGTTCCTCCTGCACCGCCTACCTACGGGTTTTGGGACCGGGGTCCGTAACGAACGAGCCTATCAGCGGGCCCGTGGTTACGCTGGGACCTCTGAGATTTGCAGGCTGGCGCAATACAAAGCTGGAGCCGAGATGCAAGTCTGGCAGACCGCATCGTCCAGCTTGCTGGGCGACCAATGACAGGAGCACTCGTGACCCGCCCGAGACCGCGGCCTGCTACGGAGATACTACTTCTCCCTGTATGCCAGGGCGTGTACGGAGAGGCATGTCTTACAAATCCTGCTTTCACAAGGCGCTCCAGCGATCGGGGAACAGGTGAGAAAGACCCTCGCCGAGCCTTTCACAATAGACGAGATCCTCTCGACCATCGGAATGCTCAAGAGGCGCAAGACTCCAGCAGAAGACGGCCTGCACGCGGAGTTCTACCAAACTTTCGCGGCTGAGCTTACCCCCCTGGTACAACAACTCACCTTGCTGATATGCAAGACCGGTGACGTTCCCGCCTCGTTTCGTTCGGCATAGGTGCGGCTCCTCCCTAAGGGAGGAGATCTGAGGAGCATGAACAACTGGCGTCCCATCACAATAGTGAATGCGGACGCCAAGCTGATAGCTAAGGTTTCGGCAGAGCGGTTGAGAAAAGTCGCCAACATCTGGATCAGCCCGGAACAGACATATGCTGTTCCCGGGCGAAGCATGGAGATGAACCTCTTCCACGCTTCCACCTGGCTAGAGCTCCAACAAGAAAAGAGCTTGGTGCGCAGCTAAAACACTGGTGCGTGCGCCGGCAAAGGGTCGGATGGTCGGGTGGAGGAGGGAGCCCTTGCGGTCGCAATCGACTTGAGGAAAGCAGTCGATTGCGTCGACCAGAATGTCCTTGTGGAGCTTCTGGAACGCTTGGGCTTCCCGGCCTAATTACTAGCCTATCTGCGCTCCGGCTGCCGTGACGCGTGCATCAACGTTTCTTTCAGCGTGCAGACCGTGCACGGCGTGCAGGTCCGGCGTGAGATCCGAAAGGTAGACAGTCCTAGCTCGTTGCTCTTCAGCATCTTGTTTGAGTTGGTGCTGAGGGCGTACAGGCTAACGCAGGCGAACCTGCCGAGCTCTTGTCCAGGAACGCCGTCCTTGACGGCCTATGCTAACGACCTGCTTCTCGTTTTACCCATGAACACCTTGGCGTCCGGTCTTGAGGATTTCTTCGAACTGATTCGCCTGGGAGCGGGCATGAGTGTAAACCGGAGCAAGAGGGTGCTCGTACCTATTGGTGCGGCGTGGGGAAGCAGTCCGACTGGATCGGCCTGGGGATCCCGACCGCTCCGTCCACCCAATATCTGTCGTTACGCTGGGAAATATCAGCCCAGAGGGAGTGTGGTCGGACTAACTACGGAAGGCGATAAGTGCTCTGAGCCCGTTCCACCATGACAGATTCGTCCTGCCGGAGCGGTCCGCGATATGGAACACCTTCCTTTCCCCCCTCTTGCGTCCATTGGTTTTAGTTTGCTTATCCCTACTCGGCCAAGCACCAGGCGCACAGCCTATTTAATAACACTCTGTGGGGACCTGCCAGGTCCCGGATCCGTGTCAAGGACTTGTCGGCTGCGCGTCCAAATGCTGGCTTAGGCATCCTGACGCTGGAGAGAATGAAGTTGCAGGTGCAACTTGGGATGTTGGGTATGTGTGCCAACCTTTGGTCCACTCCGTAGTGCGCTCCCGCGCGCTTGCTTCTGCGGCGCTGCACAAGCAAAGATGGGCTTCTTCGCTGCGGCCGCACACGGAGCGCGTCACGAGAAGCTTCGGTTTCCCCTTGAAACCGCTCTACCTGCTCCTGGAAGCCCAGGAATGTATCTCCTGGCTCCCAACGAACTTTGAAGAATGGCGGCAGGAACCGTTGCATGGCTGGGCAAAGCACCAGGATGTTTCCCTCCAGGAACTCCGTTGCGCTCACCTATTTCCGCACTGTACGGTGAATGAGGTGTGCAACAGGCAGGAGAAATGGACCCGCCTGGCCCTTACCTCCCTCCCCGATGCACTGTCAGCCCTCAGGGCAAGAGATGACAGTTGCGAACCGGCGAGATGGGAGGTCGCATGCACTATCGCAGGAACAACGCGACCTATTGGCGGCTGGAGGACTTGCGAGCTGGCAGACTCCGCCACGCCGTTCCACGTTCCGAAGGGACTCCTTCGGTGGAGTAAACACTTGAGTGTGGTTCCAAAGAACTTGTGGTCCCTCCCTCCTGTTTGAACACTTCTGCGTTCCCTCTTTCGTTGAAGCAGGACGGAATCATGATTGTGCATTGCGGTGTTCACTCCAACCAGCGCGCGAACCTTGTTTCCGGGGGAGTCGTCTCCCCAAACTTTAAGCTGTGCGGGGAAGTGGAATCGCTCCCGTATCTGCTGCTGGACTGTGGTGCCCTTCTAAAACTGTAGCGGCGGCTGGCCTTAGCGCTTCTGCACCAGAGGGACACCGCAAGAGACTTGATGCGCCGCTTCTTCACGGCAGGCGGGCTGTCTTTGGCTGCTGTCGTTACAGCCGTGTGTTTCACCCGCGCCATCGACAAGTTCCACCGAGAGTTGGAGAAGCTGGCCATCCTTCGCCAGCCAACCGGATTAGGCAGGGCAAGCATGTCGTCGGCTCCCGAGTAGGACCACCTACCAGATAGCGTGAGGAGAGAGATCGCCGGCATCCATCGTCGGTTCTGAAAGGAAGGAACGGACTCACCAAAGACCCCTGTTCCCTTCCCTCCTTGTTTTTCTTTTTATGTTTTATAGTAGTGTATTTGTGGTCCCCTCCCTCCCGTTCCGGACTTTTGGCATACAGTCCTGCGTGTCGGAGATCCCACCCCCTTCGTCTCTGGTTTTTCCCTTTGTGCAGGAACTGTGTTGCCGGATAGTTTTTAATAAACGCCCCGGCCCACCAGGTTGATAAACAACCGACCCTTCGCGATCGATTCGAACTTCTGGACTTCTGCCACGGTGAATACCTGGATTTCCTGCAGGAGGACCTGGTCGAGCTCACGCAGGGTGTCGTTGTATCTCGCCTGTTTCCGTCGTCGCCCAGACCGTTGACATTCCAACAGGCTGCGTGAATCGGAAGGCGAGTGGCAGGCCCAGGTGTTAACTCTGGGAAAATGATGTTGCGGCGTTCAACAACTGCTGGGGCGGGACGCTATGTGGTGGAGGAGGGTCTGGTGCTGAAGGTTCCTAGTTCCCCTCCTACATGGGTAACGGCGCGCCGAGCGGGTCACTCGAAGGTGGGGTCGCGCCTACCTGTTAACCCTCCTCCATGGGGGTGGGCTGTTTCGGGTCGGCGACTGCAGAGGGGACTTCACCCTCCTACTCAGCTTCTTCCGTGGGGGTTGCCTGCTCCAGGGCTTCCGAACGTGGGAATTCTTCCTCCGGAGTTCCCACGGTGTCGACGGCTTCCGTCTTCTCCACCTCGTTGGTGGAGGGGAGACGCCTCCTGGGCTTCTGGGCCTTGCGTGCCGATTTCCTGGGAGGTGCCTCCGAAGAAGAGGATGTGCTTCCAGCCTTAGGTCGCACTCATCTGCGGGGGCGTTTTTGGCTGCAGCCGGCCTTCACACGGCCTTGCGTGAGGGGTTCTTACGTTCCGCCAGTGTGGCCGCGAGCTGCTCCGCCGCCTTTGCGAACGCGGCGTCCCCGGTATCGACCGGCGCACCGCGCGGCTCACCCTCTGTTTGCACAGAGGGTTCGCCGTCGCGAGCTTCGGGCACGACGGAAACGGTGAGGGGAGGCTGGTCGCCCCGGGTGGCATCCTCAAGAACGCTGACGCGCCCCAGTGCTACCGTGCACTCGCGGACGGTTTTTGAGAGCGGAGCAAGTTTTTTCGCCTTCCCGTCCGTCGTTTTCTCCGCCTTTTTTTCCTTGCTTTTTCTAAGTTCCTTTTTGGGGTCTTTCCTTTGTTTAACCTGCTTCCATCACTACTCCACTTCTGCGTCCTTTGGAGTTTTTTCTTCCGACGCCTGTTTATTAAGAAGAGGAGATAGCGGCTGGATCCTGCCAGTTTTCCGTTGCGGTCTTTCGAACTTTGCTATTTTAGCCTGCGCTTTTTTGGTAGCATGCGGAACCGGTGTAAGGCGTTTACGGAACACACGACGAACGTGTCCCGTAAACACGCACAAGACGCCCACAATGTTCGGGCACCGCTTGCGCAATTGTCCTACTGCATTGCAGTATTCACAGTAACGGGGTTTGGTACGTGGGGAAACCCCGTTACTCTGGTACGTGAGCAGAGGTCAACGGGTTCATTTGCGACCTTTAATTTGTAAGGTAAGCCACCTCCCTCTTTTACCGTGACAGGCGTTGCAGCCTGGCCACCGAAAAGACCATAATAACCTTCGAAAATTGTTGGCTTCGGCCACTACGCAAGCACTTCTTCATGTTTTTTTAACTCATCACCAACTGGGAAGCAAGTCATTCCGCTGGTGATTCCGAAGAGACGGACAGCTACGGAGCGGTCCATGGTCACTGACAAGTTCTTGCGTCTATCAACGATCAGGGGGCCGGTGATCAGGAGTTGGGTCAAGGTGGTGTCTTTGCATACAACGTCGACCCGCTTACCGCCGCTGAGGACGGAGAGCGCATCGAGATCTTGTTCTCTGACAATCGCGGCTTGCAGCGCCTTGGTAAATGCGCGTTCAGTAAGCCTATCAAAGAATGGATCAAACAACCCTACCTGGTATACCAGCGAGGGTTTGTACAGTGCTGCCCGATAGGCCATCTGGTCTGCCAAGGCTTAGGCGCTGGGCGCTGCCACCATGGCACTCCAAGTCCTCGCCTGGTTCGGCGGGGACGATTCCGGAGCGGATGCCCCTGATCCAGTAGGCTCTGTGGGTGAACTAGCCTACCCCACACCTACTCCCATTGCGATGTCCTATGGCATCGTAGGCATCGGACACCGGCGATGTTAAAAATCACAAACACTCGTTAAGGAAACTCTCCTCAAGGCTCGCTGAGGGAGCTACGGAAAAACACGTCCGCTCTTGACGAGCCGGAATTGGGGTAGGTACTCGCAACGAAAAAGCGTATTCATACACCTGTCGTTAAGCGAGGATCACCAACGTCCGTCGCTTGGCCGAGTACCGAGCCGGGGCTAAGCGCCGAGCCTAACAGTGTGGGCCTCAATCCTGCTGGACGACTAGGACAGGGAACACTCGGTTTTGCCGCGATTCGACACATCAAAAAATTTTATTCCTCCCTGTACGTCAGGGAGCTTTCAAAGCGGGACGCCTCGCGACTGCTGCTCTCTTCCTCTCCTATGGCCTGGGTTCTAAGGAGCCCCGGCCGTAGGAGAGGAAGAGTAGGGAAGCCTCGTCGAGCCTTTGACTAGCAATGAAATCTTCACCGCAATAAAAGGACTGTAGAGGCGGGAGGTACCAGAAGAGGACAGCCTGCTTGCGAAGTTTTTTCAAAGCTTCGCCGCAGAGTTTACCCCCTTGGTGCATAAGTTGACACAGCTGATCCGGGATATAGGCGATGATCCCGCCTCGTTGCAGTCAGCTAGGATGAGGCTGCTTCCTAAGGAAGGATACCTCCCCAAGTTGAACAACTGACGTCCGATCACAGTCAAGAACACGGACGTCAAGTTGTTCGCGAAACTGTGGGCTGCGCGGCTAGGACAGGTAGCCGAATCCGTTCTTAGCCCGGAGCATACTTATGCTGTTTCTGGGCGAAGTACTGAGGCTAACCTTTTCTTCCCCAGAACATGATTTCATGTGCAAAGCGAAGTCAAAGAGAATAAAAGATCACCGCGGCATTTGTGGGACACGAACTTTCAGAGGCAATTCCGAGGGCGTCCATGCACAGTTTCCCATGTTTTTCCCTGGACGCGGAAACGGACGCATACGGTTCAGCAGCCTTCATTAAGTGCGTGGTCGCACTCTTGGGCTGCATCGAAGGGGACGATTTGCCCCCAGGGCTGCATGGCATTTTTACCGTCTGCGCGGCTGTCTAGGATGGTGACTTCCCCGAAGCAACCGCGCTATTTTTTGCGGGACTGCCACTCGATGAGGGCCCGCCCTTCGCGCAGGATTTCACCCGTGGCACAACGGGGGATCTTTTCGGTTCGAACGGGGTCAATTGTTAGTGGTTTCTCGCCTGCCGTTTGCGCTTCAGCTCGGCTCACTCTTTAATGGAGTGGCCGAGCAGTTTGCCATAGCGGCAGTTGCGAGAAGTTCACGTCCACGGAAGGTGGCCCTCTGCGCCGCTAATGCCGCAAGCCGGTCGCTGACCGGCAAATTTAAGGTGGACGATCGCATCGCCCATCTTCAATTGCGTAGGCATGTCCCTCCGATCTGCTATGGTGACTCGCGCCATGGCAAGTCTGCTGTGGAGAGATGCAATCCTTATGATCGGATTGTCTGCTCTCCACAGCGCGTGCACCGTGGCGAATGCACTAAGTGCAGCGACGAGCACGCGATCGGGCGTGTCCACCTTGACTGCGGACAATCGAACCACGAACGACTGGTCCATGGCCGACGGGTCCAACTCCTTCCCTCGTATGTTAAGCGGGGTGCGGAGAAGGCGCTGGACTAGGGATGCTCCTTTGAAGTGCACCTTTTAGAGTCCTTGCGCGTTAACCGGCATGACTGCCAGGAGGTCGTCCTGCCGGGACCCGACGCGCAAAAGCTCGTCTTAGAGAATTTCTCCGACCACGTCGTAGATAGAAGCACTCATCGAATAGCAGAGAGCATTCTTGTGGCCATTAGATGCATATGCCTGCAGCTTCGCTTCGTCTGGCGGTGCTCGGTTTGCTGCCGTCGCCTTGACGACGGTGGCGAGGCTTCTCTCCGGTTGCGAGACATAGGCATCAGAAACGGGATGAACATCCGGGGTAGAAACTCCGTTGCCCGCTGCAGTCTCCACATCCATCTTCTCCGGCACGGGTGCCGTGAACATTCTAGCGAACGCACGTGGGCACACCACAAGCACAGAAGACGAAAAGGAATCGAGCTCCTCGAGCAACACAGAACACGTCCGTTCAGCGTCTTCGTTGAGCAATTTCCCGCCATCAGCGTACGCGGCACAATGAAACTCGCTTCTTCCACTGCTCAACCCTCTGTTGAGAAAGTCAACAAGGAGAAGAGCGACGCGGAGGCGTCCGTCATCCATCTTACGCTCGATGACGTCGCCATTGAGCGCGCCGTGGCGGGATAGTCGTTTTCGATTTCAAGGTAAGAACCTATCGGATATGTCAGCATACGTCCTTTTGAGTTAAGTAGTCTCCGATGGGTTCTCTCGTCATTCTCGAGTGGCGAGTGCAGCATAGTATTCGATGCTGTATGTGGTTTCACGCGAGGATGGCATCTTCTGCACACTGGTGAAGAAGAAACGGTGACCACCACTACGATACTACGCTTGAAAGAAGCGTCCATACACCCTGGTCGGGCGCTTGCTCCCAAAAAAACCGCTGCTTCAGCTAAAGTTGGAATTCCAAAGAGTCAACCCTTTTTGGTTTTGCTGTGTCGACGTCGATTCTCCGTTCAGTGTACGCTGTTACATTTGTGCGCCTTACAGCTTTCGCAATCGATCGGATGAGTGCGCTCCTCCTAAGGGGAAGACTGCAGAGTACTTTTATCCCAGAGAACATCCCTCTTAGCGGCATCTATCGTGAAGGTCGCCGCTCCGTAATCTGTGCATCGCGTTGAAATGGAGCCATCGTATTGAGTTTCCGTATCGCAGTATCCGATATTCTTGGGTTCCTTCAAAATGGATACGGAAGAGAAAAAAAAGCAGTAATGTGCACTCGTAGATGAAAGACACCGTAGTTCATCTAAAGCGGAAAAGTCTTGAGGTAAAGTGGAATTCGAGGGCGCAAGGAGACATCGGCATGCCGGTAATCGAGGACAAATCGTCATGCTTAAGGACTTGGAGTACGTGGCTCGTTACGTGAGGCAGCGGAGCAAATAACCGTTATTATTTTATCGGGCGTCTGCTGCCTACGCAGGATCTTGACTGCATGCAGCCACGGTGTCGCTGTGTTTTCCACAAATCTACATTGGGAAATTGCTTGAATGAGAAACCGACCGACGCCGGAAAGAAGATCGCGATCCTTGCGAACGGAGCCCTCTGTTTTAATCGAAATCAGAGAAACACGCTTTCGTGCAGCAAGATAATTCTAGCAGCGAGGTAAGTTCACAGGTTCGCACTGCCGAAGACAGGTGCATCTCTGGAAAAGGCATTAAAACGCGAACAACTGCACTAGTCCTCGAAAGCATTTTTGAGAGCCTTTCACAATAGGAAATCTTTCTGGAATGTTGAACGCCCCAAAGCCAGGATTTGCATTCTGTGTGGATCCAGCGGTTCCGCCGAAGACGTCTCCTGCACTTCTCTGCGTTGAAGATAGCAGCAACAGCAGCGGAGCTATTCCATCAACCGAATTCTGCAGGATATGCGTATGCAATGTTCCACACTCGAACGCTTTCTTGTATTTCCCTGAGAAGCGAAAACCGCGTACGGAAGAAGAAGAATAATTCCTAACTCACAATGTAGGCAGGATGACGTTCGTGGCTTACAGACTTGTGCAGATCACGGTTTCTTCAGAAACGCTTTCGTCACGAAGGGCCAAGAGAGAGAGTAGGTTCGTGATGAGATAACACACGCTTACAAATTTTTGTTCTCTTGTGCTCCCTGTTTGCTATTTTCGGTTCTCATGTTTGCTAGAACTCGGTGCTATATTCGTGGATGGCATCAAATGCAACGTCCTCCGACGGTGTGTTCGTATTCTGTATGTCTCTGTAAAGAAGAGTGGAGCAAAACATTTTTTGCAAAAGGAGCGCGCATTTCTTAGATAAATCGTAATGATTGTTGCCGCACACAGCCACGAATCTCTTAAAGCTCCGACGAAAGTCTTTTGTCCCCATCATGCTCACAGACATGTGGTAATCCGTTGCGAACAAGTTTTGGCACTTACCAAAGAAAGGGTCACAGTGCCAGTCCCATAGTCAGGGATAATATCGATAACAACGTCTACCGAACGCAGACGCACGATGTTTATCTTGAAGTTGTCTGTCAGACGTATCCCAAGCCTCACGGGTGTAGCGAGGACCCTGACCTCTCCTCACGAGCTATGCGCGTACCCCTCCATCGCTGTCTCCTAGTCCTTGCACGATCCGCACATGTCGGGTATCAAGAGCGTTTGCCAACGGAGTCGTCTGTCTTCCTTTCACTGATCGTCCCATGCAGTCACAATTGGCTGCGAGCATTTTCACGGGATGACAAGATGGCCTCCGCCTATCAGACCATGGCTGGCGGCACGTGCAAGCTGCTCCCCGTGGACGTGTGTGCCAGTTCGCGCTGTTGCGCAACAACGCAGAAAAGATGGGCTGCGTTCTTCACAAACAAGATTCGCCGGTCACGGGTGTCTGCACTGCAGGCGCAAAGTGCGGGCGCGTTTGCCTGCCAGGTGTGCGAGGTGCGTGCGCACTCTGCAAAGCGAATCCATGAGGCAAATCGGTGATCCTTATCGCCTTCCGGAAGGCGACTGTCTCTATCAAGCTGGTGCGCAGCAGCACACACGTGCACGACCCTGCCAGCCAAATCACACGCTGGTGAAACGCCTTCCTGGCGCAATTATCAATTCGCCCCAACCCGCAAGCTTGCCTTAGGAACGGACGGTTTCCTTCGCAACTCACTCGGTCCCCGGGTTCTATGCGAAAAGACGCCTTTTTGTAAATTACGTAAGTGAATTCTCCTTGGGCTGCCTCGAACCGACGTATTTTTTTTCGGACCGCAGATGTGCCTTCAGGTGAAGTTTGTATGCTTTTTGCGGTCCTTTGTAGGCTGAGATCCCGGATTACGCGGCTTCTTCGGCTAAACAGGACGAGCGAATTCCGTTTTCTCAACGTATGGAAAGAAGGAAAATCGCCTTCACGAAATGGTACCTCGCTCCTGCGAGGGTTCACGGCGCTTTTGCGGGGGCGGCTACTGCAGCCTTCTTGCGAAGGATCAGCAGGCGTACGAGACCGACGGGAAGAACCCTTCCGTACTGTGCAAGGTAGGCATCCCATATTCTTTCTCGCTTCTTCCTCTAGGGGCTCAGAAAGCGGAACATCTCCAAGGATGTGGTAGGTAGTCATTCTGTCTGCGGGAAGAGGGCTGCAGCTTGTAAAGTTGAACTGCAAAAGCGCCTGGGCTCTCTCGACAGCTTGCAATTGGCTTGCCGAAGGGCGTGTGACGTTGTTCTTCGTCACCAAAGAACAAAGGTGCCTCCTTCACACCTTTGACCGCAGTTCTTTTTAATTATTGGAGCTCAATAACAGGTGAATTCTTTAGAAATGGGAGTGTTTCTGCTGCATCACTGGAGTGGGAGACCTCTTAGGCCGTAGCTTCACGAAGGTACTCACAGACGTGTTCACGTTCTGCCTACAAGCGCAAGGGGCTGACCAGTGCTCTGAAACTTCAAGTGTGCTCCCGGATGTCTGTGTGTCTCTCGTGTTTGAAGGCTGCCATTATTCTTCCCAGCTGTCAACAAAACATGCTACTCTTTTGCATTTCGATCTTCTGTGAGTGATTCACGTGATCTTCACAGAGCATATTAAGCAGATCCATATGATCGTATTGATGCGGCTGCTATGATGTCACTGCTCTCTCAGCACCTGCGAAGTCGCGTTGCCGGTAAAATTATTTGTCCATAGTAGCCATGAAAGATGTGCGCTTCTGCTGTAAAGGTTTAGGTGTCTAGCTGATTTTCAAGTGCTGTGAGTGGATTTAGCTCGTCGTAAACGAATGATACACTTCCAACGGCAAGAAACGCGAGTTACACAGAAGGTGTTTCGGAGCGCTGTGGAGCGGATTGTTGGCTGAGGCAGTTGTGCACAGAGCCAACCTAATAGGTGGGGATTTCAACCTTACGCTGTTGTCAGGCGCACCTTATGAGCAAAAGCACATCACAACGAGCTTTTAGGGACAGTGGTCGCGCTTAACATGTTGAAGAGAGCATCGAAAATGGATGACAGTGTGGATCACACGTTCCTTGATCATGACTTGCTTCCAAGTCATGGTCAAGAAAGTAGTCAACAAAAAAGAGTAGAATCCATCCTGTCTTAGCGTACCCGGCTTGAATTTGAAGTGCTTATGCGCAGGAGACCTCCGTCCAAGGAGCGGTACCTCCCAACGGACTGGTTAAATCTTCCAGTCTCGGAGAAAGATCTTCTCTAATTCCTGTAAGATTTCACCCACCATAATGTCGTTAGCGGATGCTGCAACCCAGATTGCGCCGCATAATGGACTTGTGCGCTGGAGCGAGCTAATCGGAATACCGCTGGAGGAGGTGAAGTGGCCTCCAAAGCATTGGAAAAAGGGCATCCCCCTTTTGAATTGTCAGAAGAGGGCGCTGCAAGTGCTGCATTGTGCTCCTTTGCGGAGCACATCTCTCTCAGTGGGCGTCAGGGAACATGGATGCCAATTGTGCAGGGTGCGGGGTACGGGAAAACTTACCTCACGTCCTCATCGAATGTGTAGCCCTACGCCTAAGGCAGGATCGACACTCGTCAATTGTGAACACTTTTGTGGGGGACCGAGAAGACATTTTCCGTCGCCTCTAGATGCGAAATGCCCTGTTAGCTACCGCGTTTATTGCAGTTCTTCGTTGGATACGCAGAAACCTGGAGAAGTGGATTCCATCGAGGAGAGAACACCAAAACCGGATGCAATTCATTGGGCAGTCATCTCCATGTAGAGGGTCTCCCGATGGCGTTGGCTAAGAAAACATTTAATGGCATTTGTCCTCATCCGAAATTGGATGCAGAGGCCTTCTCGCGGCGTACCTGATCTCTTCCTTTCCATCCCCACCTCACAAAACTTGTTTCCTCACGGCGTTTTTCTCTCTTTCGTTCGTTTTTGGTTTTCCCGCCTCCTTCGTCGGTGTAGACGACCTCATCGGCTTGCAAGTCGGTATGGACAAGTGAAACAAGATAATCAGAACCTCATGTTATGACTGAACAAAACTACAAAAAAGACCGAATTTTATTCTCAAGTTTATTGTAAAATTTGAGTATTCTAATCCCTGGCTTATCCGGTTGGAAAACCATAATCCGTGGAATAAGAGAGTTCCAAGCAATATTATCGATGGTCTGCGAGCAGCCGCTGCTGCTTAAAGCATGTGTGGGAAGAGCCTGTTTTGCAGTGTAAAACTCGCTCGTCCAACGGTACAAGAGCATCTCAGACGTCGTCCGGCTGGCTAAACTCCGTCCTGGTGCGGAGAGTCACAGCTGACAGTCTGAATTTGCCATTTTATTGGGAGACCAGTGCCGGATTGCTACGGTACGATAGTCGTTTCATGCCAACTTACTATTGTTCCCTTGACTTCACACCTTTTCTGAAGGAAGATTTTCCTCACCTTTTGCGGCCGGTTGACGTCTAGGCGATAAGGGATATATACACATTAGGTAGTCTCGACAAGCCTTTCGCGATCAGTGTCTTCATCACAGCTATTGAAAATTGAAAGGGAGGGAAGGTACCAGGCGAGAACGACCTGCTTCTTTGCTGTGTCCGTGTTTCACAGCAGAGTTGACCACCCTGGAGCAGAAGTTCTCTTAGCTGATCCCCGACGAACAGTGGGCGCTGTAGCTGCAATTGGTTCGCTAGTGCGTGCTGTTTGCGACACCTCTGCAGGAGCTGAGGTAGCTTACGTAGTCTTGGTACAGTGCCAAGCCCTTGATGACAGGAGTTGGCGTTACTGATGCTGCATTCGGAAGCAAGGCACGTTTCCATCATTTGACACGTGAAACTGCGGTTGCCAACAAGATCGATGCGAAGAAAAGGAAACGTTACTGAATTTTCTGTTAGGCTGTGTTGCACTCCCTTTCTCTGAGGATAGTTTCTCGGCGACTTCAGGAATCCCGGCTGGAGACTGAAGAGATATTTGCAAAACGCCTTTTCGCGCGTCCCGCACTACCTCCAGCTTTTTTCATCGCAGTAAGAATAATTATTTGTAGTAATGTACGTGAATTTTGGTTCCGAAGTATATAGTGGTGTTGGTTAGGTTGGTAGTTGTGAGTGTGGGTTTGTGAATTATTCGTTAGAATGGAGTAGCATTCATGGAATGATCGTCAATGGGGTTGGGGAGGAATGGAGTGATACGTATTTTGTTTTGCATAATAGGTGTTTTCTGTTTCTAAGATATGTAATGGTTGTTTCTTTTTTGATTATGGTGTATAAATAGAAATATGTGACCCTTTTGTATTTGCGGTGTGCTGGCAGCATGGTGCACAAGCAGAAAAGATAGAAATGGTGAAGCATCCATCCACTTATCAGCAATCTTCTTGATCACTTTCTCGAAATGGTCCCAATTGTGAGTGATACGTAAACAACTAGGCCTAATATAAAGGATGCTGAGATCGTCTCTTGAGAAATGTGTGACCACTTTTACTGTCACCTCCCGCCCCCCGGTGAAACTTATTTCTCCATTTAGCATTTTTGTTGGTTTCTTGGTTTCGAGTTTTTTGTTCCCTATTGCTCTTGGAATGAAGGTCATCCCTCTACGTGGCGGTCATGACAACTTGCGTGCACATGATGATGCAACCAACTGCTTCGCCTCATCTGAGCACTGAACATTACTAAAGAATAAAGTGTCCCTGCAAAATCGTGTTTAACACTTCCAGATGAAGCTAACGTCTTTGCTGATGTCCCTGCTCTGGATTCTGACCTTTTCGTTCTTGTCCCTTCCAAAGCAAAGAGTGCGGGCTCGAGAGATGCTCCTGCTGCATACTGCACACAAACCGCTTTCTGGCTCGCGAGAGCTATCTTTATATAAGATCACTTGCCCTGTAGCGGTACTGATGAGGCAGAGCAATGCCACGACGTACACGCGGGGCATAGGGTGCGGTATCTTCGGATACGGAGCCTTTTCCATACCAGTGGGTAATTCTCCCACAAGGCAGGAGTGCATTGATGACGATCCGATTTCATCTGCACGAGGAACCATCGCACGAAAGCAGCCATTCTTCTCGCCACGAAGGCGACCGATCCGTACTCAGCCGAGGTGCCAGCCTGAATACAGCGTTTGTACGCATGATAATTACCTTCATAGCGGCTGCTTTCTCGCTACAAGAACTGGCAAAGGATATTGGAAGGGCTCAATATTCTGCTGATCCATCATTCTACTTAATACTTCCGGAACGACTTCCCTCTTTGCTGCCTGTCCGCCTGTCCCACCAGCATACAGCACTGCTTGCTCGTCGTCGCCTTCTCTCCTACTCCAGGAACAGCGAGAAGAGAGCTCATCGTTGACCAACGAGTGTTGAAGGAGCTGCAGCAGCCCTGCGGATCGGTCGCGACCTCTGCAAGCGCACTGCTGCGAACGTAATTCTCGTTCTTTGTCCAAGCGTCCGTTATCTAATTCGTACATGTTCGCACACGATTTTTCACGGTGCTTCCACGTCTTCTCAATATCGATATATTGCTGGTAGCACTCTTTACAGTTCACGACATACTTTTCGTTTCAATTGTAAATCGCCAAAAACTTAATTAAGTCGAAAATTTCGAGCATCGCATTTTCTTGTGTCCTCCCTTCGTTTCGGGAGCCTTCTCTCCGATCTTCTGTTCCCTTTTTATGGGACCGATGTCCCCAAATTATCGGAATTTTTAAGAAATGTTTCAGGGCAACAGGGTGGGAAAGCACCGCATTTTGAAGTGAAATGTAAAGAAGGGAATTCCCTTTGTATACAGACGCTTCAGTCGTTACATTCCGACGCCATCATCATCTGTTTAGGATCTTTTATTTCTTCTTCATAAGGATTCCATGTTTTAAGACATCGTCTACTAAACAAACACCATAGAGTTCGCGTCTTTGCAAGTGATCTTGTTGGACGTGTCAGCGCATTCCACTTCTACATAGTCTTCGGATGTTCTTTTATTGCTTCTGTTGTTGTCTTGTGTTTCATTTGGCCAGGTTGTCGCGATATGAGGCACTTCTCTGCTTTCTCCAGACATTGCTATTCGGAGCAGATAGTGCACAGAATGTCAGAGAGATATCTCCACTGTGTTTAGCATTTTAACGATTGCTCGTTTGGAAGGATCTGTAGATTCTCGATCACGAAATTCTTCCTGGAATCTGACCTGCACTCTCTGATGACGACCTAAGCACGGGTTGGTTTTCAAAACGTATTCAGCTTCGTGTACTTCGCGTGATGGCTGCTTCGAAATGATCTGCAAGACCATCTAAAAATTAAAAAGAGTATCAGACGACATTTCCTGGTGTTGCGCCAAGATACCTTCTTACGGAACTGTACGTCGCCTATAGCAGCTCAGGGCTGGAGTCCGGCTAGAATGTTGACACGGTTTACAAATATGTAGGCGAAGGTGCTCAACCATGCGTAAACAGTTTTCTTGGTTATATATTCCTACGTTTAATTCAATTGACAGGTGAAGTCTATCCATGTGGAGTTTCAAAGAGCAATCAGCATGCAGCGCTACTGCAGCCTGGACACTATCATTATCAAGAACACTGCAACGTTGTTCACTCGTCCCACGATGGCGGAGCTGCGCTTTTATTATCCTGAACATCTCAGGTGCATAAACGGAGAGCTTGAAGAGTGCTATCGCTGACTGATTTGGTCTACAGACTGGCAAGTTTCGAAACTGTGGATTGATGCGTTAAGTGCAAAGAGGAAGAGCTTCCAGCGCGTGAACTTTTGCATTAAAGACGAAGAAATTTCGGAAAAGAATTGCTAATGCACACTCTGAGGCTTATCGAAATATCACCTGCCAAACCGCTGGATGACCACGAATTCGGGCTTGGAAATCGCTCTGCAAGCACGTTCTTCCTCGGCGCAACACACGCATGCGCACCGGAACAAATCTGGCGAGTGGTCGGAGGCTGCTTTACAGTGAGCAAGGCAATGAACTCCCCGCGCGTTTCTCGTGCATTTGCAGCTGAGATGCACGCAAGTGGGGAGGAGAACCGGGGGAGACTTCTGCGGGAACATCGCTGCTCCTCCTACCGCACGCATATTGGATTCCTCCGTGGGAACGTGATGCCTCAAGGATTCAACTCATCCCGCATGCTGGACCAATTACGCCGTTAAACGCAACATTTTGCAGCCCAGGGCGAATTACAGAACGTCCAGCTCTCCTGAAAATCCGGCTTTACTCCTAAAGCCGGATTTTAGCTGCTTAGTCTCCGTCGGTCTAGGATGAGCATGAAGGCCGTCTCCATGCCGTCTTTCCCGGCAAATATCATGTCATCAGCGTGCCCGGGTCAGTGCGCGCTTCTCATGAATTTCCATTTTCAGAGCGAGCTCCCAGGATGCAGAAGGCTGCGCTTCCTTTAATCGCGTTGCATGATCTAAGGCGGGGCTGGAAAGGTCTGCTTCAGGCGCATGATGCAGATAGGATTCCATGAGGGGTGCTGCTGTTGTAGAAAAGGATTGGGAAGCAGAAAAGGGCAATCGACAGAAGAAGGAACCAAGAGAGGTAGATAGAGGAGGACGGTGGGGAAGCAAGGAGAGAACGCAAGAATGAGGGGAGGAGGAAGACAAGACTAATAGTAATTTAAAAGAAGTAATAGGGACCTAGGAGGACCCGCAGGAAAGAAACAGGAGAAGTTGAAAAAGAAAACGATAAAAGGAATGTACTGTGAAAACAAGGAACAGAAGAAGGGAATGAGGAAGAAAGGAAAATGGACGCTTCACGGGATTTCGTGCCCCAACTCGTTCTATTCCCTTTGCATGTTCTTCTATTTGTTTCGCAACACAGGCAGCATGAAGGCCACACAGCGAGGGTTTTAACTTGGATGAGGGATGCGAATTTTAAAAGCGCCACTTGCCAGTCGACGCCGATCCAGACTGAGAAGGTCTCCTTCCAAGCACGCCAGCGACCAGGAAATAAAAGAAGGAAACATGTCTTTGGAAAATGTTTTTGAAAGTCCCTCCTTAGCAAGGCGTGAGTGAAAATAACAGTGAGACAAAAGGGTAAAAAACAGGCTTTGCGAGTTCCTTTGTTTTTTATGATCTTCCCTTCAAGGAACGCACGGTTCTTGCACAGGGCTCTTGCCGTGCAGGCAGGGGTGGCTTTTACGTGTAGATGGAGGAAGGAAACACAAGAGCGAAGACGATTTGATTTCTTTGAAAACGAAGGAAGCGAAGGTAATAGCAGTCCATGGCAAGCCAGAAAGAATTTAAGACTACAAGTTCTGCGTTTAAGACCCACCAGCCGTCTCCACACCTCGAAAAGCGCATCCCTCGTTTAAACCTCTGTTTGTTTGCTGCGGCTGTTTTTTCATTTCAAAAGCAGCCTCCAAAAAAAAAGAAGCATTCGCGGAAAAAAATATTTCTTCAAATTCTACCTACTTGTACACCTCCCTTTCCGTCCTCCTTAGCTGGTTGGATGAGTTAAGGCAAAAGGAGCAGTCTCAGCAGCAAAACGCATCCTCAGGAGCCTTCCCAGAATCTGCAGGTACCTCTATATTACCGTTGATCGACCTCTTCGGACTGGTCACTGGCAGGAGAAGTGGACGTGGAGAACGCAGAAGCCGGATGCAATCACCTGACAGTCGTTGCGATCCAGGAAACGACGAGATCGACAAGACTTGCGAGTGGGCTGCAACTGATGGTTTCGTCGGCTGACCGCTCACGCACAGACAAATAGATGTCTCTATAGTCCGCGACATCCGCACCTCAGTCCATCAGTGGAGGACCAAAACGAGCACGAGAGAAGAGGGAAGGTCCCTTCATCCATTTTTGTCTGAACGTCTTCGAAATCGGGCACCAGTATACATAGAGAAGACAGCATCTTGTCGCCAGGACCAGGAAAAGTAACGTTGGCAGGTTTCTTAGAGCTTGTTGTTCGTAGCCCGGAGAAACTGATCTTGGCTTATTGACCTCAAAGAGGCGCATCCAATCTGCATCTTCTTGCTAAGGTCTCTGGGATGGACTGCTGGATCGCGACGTGTGGCTGGATCGTCTCAAATTGGGCAGCTCGATATCTATTCGGAGGAAATTGACATTCCCAAGCTTTTGTAGTGCGGGATGACTTCCTGAAGAAGAATGAGACCCTCGTATAGCTTGTAACGCAGTAACGTCGCTTTCTTAATCCCCTGGTGCTTCCTGCACGAAATCTTTAAGTAATATGGGAGCTGTGGAGAGCGCTGCGATGTCTTTCCCTGGGATCCAGTTCAACCTGCATTTTAGGTATTCGTCCAACTTCTTCCCTGAAAACCACTAAAACAGAATCCTGAAACCAAAAAGTAACGAAAGAAGCACTGTTTCTTCATTGGGAGCGTACGCTTCTCCCTTATGGCAGGAAGCTTTCATAATTGTTTTGACGTCTCATGTCCACCTACCATCTGATGTCTAAAGAGAAGCTTCTGCACTTTGCGCCTACTTAGAGGCGTTATTCAACTTGAAGTCCCATTTGTCTCAACAGCCTCTTTCTTCGTTTCGATGTGCAGAATTTTATGAATTCTTATTTTTCATTTACCCTCTTTGTTTAATTTCTGATTCATCCTCTACTCCTCTTTGTACGTAAGCAATCCTTTTACTCCCTCTCTTTCTTTTAGTACGCTTCTTCTTTTCCTTTTCCATACACTGTCCATCTCTTTCACTCTGCCAGATCTTCCCTATTTTTATTATCCTCTACATCCTCCACCTTCATCTTCTACTCCTCCTTTGCATTGCTGCCTTATCTAGTGATCGACAACTGGAACTGCTTCTAACGTAATGGTTTTACCGGGAAGAGGAGGGTTACAACAAACAGCAACCGTCATCTTTTGGAGATTGCTGCACTTATCAATGCCCTGATTACCTGATTCTAGAATCCATGCGGGTGTATTCAACGTAAGAGCGTGTGCGAGCAGCTCTACATATTTTCCTTTTCTGCCTCGTCGTTCACAGTGATTCTATCTTTTCGTGTGTTGACGTTCGCAAGAGAATTATCTTGCATGCTGATTTTCCGGAGTGCCATGGGTATGGCTGAGCACTCATCGAATGCACGTTCATCTTTCGTGATGCTCGCAACATGTGTCTCCCTAAATATAATTCCATCTATTTTTCCGCTTTCGTGACAACAGGAGAATTCGCATCACCTGTTTCCCATGATCTTTCTGAGATCTCGGTTTGCAAGCAGAAACTCTGGTTCCAGCTGTCTGTGGCACTGACCGTTGATTTCGTGAGCATCCACGAGAAGCGCACGAACTTCGTTCTCGAGAATCCACCTGATGCACATTCCGATTTGTGCTTCCAAGCGCGCTCTTGTGCGCGCGTCGAAAACGTTGCGAAGTGTGAAAAACAAATGCAAGTTGACGGGTCACTTCGGAGAAGCGTGCGCTACTGAATTCAAAGTTTGCGAATGTATAAGGAAGGCAAGCAGCCCTCTTTCTTCATGGCGTGCGCGCACCTTTTTTTTTTCTCAGGATGCACGCTGCTCTGCGCGCTCGTACGCAACTCGCAATCTTCACTTAGACAGACATCCACAAGCCCGCATACCTCGGATCTTTTGGATCTTATTCGGTGTAAGTTTGGGTAGAGTTCTCGGTGTTCCTTTTCTCTTTGAGTCTCCATCACCGTCATTTTACTTACTTCTACAGCCTCAGCATCCCTTCGCCGTCGTCCCACTCACTCTCCACAGCGGATTAGCTCATTGATGATCTTCCCCTCCCTTATGTCATGTTCATACCTTATTCCTTCCTTCCCTCACCCGACTATCGTTATCGTTCCAAACACTGTCCTTTTTCTTGTGTTCACCTTTCCATTCCTTCTTCGTTCTCCTCCTGGCTTTCTTCCTTCTTCTTTTTTCCATTCCATTGTGCTGCTATACCCAAACCATTCTCACTCTCCATTTTGCCTCTTCCTCCGTCGCCCTTCCCATTAACCCTTAAGGATCCCGGTGTTGCGTCTTTCTGCTATTTTTCTACTCCGACTTCCGCTTCCCGCTCTCTTTCACTCGCTGCACGCGTTTCCAACACGGCGCTTTTTCATTCTTCGGTTCTCCTTCCCTCCGCTTCCCGCCCTCATGATGAGACTGCTTCTTGTCTGCGCAAGGATTCCGGATGAGGAAGATGCATAGGAACGTGTGCATATTTCCATGAACCATGAAACCGCGCACTGCATTTTCTATTCTTTGAAAAGACGTCCGCATAAATCTGCGTCACTGTCGGCGATCAAGGGGAACGCGCATTTCTACGACAACAGCATACTGAAAGGTCAATTTCCGTCTCACCAGAAGAGATCAAGAAGAGCAGCCGCTGACAGGCTGCAGGCACTTGACTGTGTAACAAAATTGGGATCACGTCGCACATCCTACTCTTTACCGCTACTGGATTTACCATTGTGGCTCTTCAATTGACACGCAAACCTATCCATGGAAGCACCTTGAAGCCTCCAATTTTCTTTGTACATGTCCTTTCAAGTTCGGAGGTGATCGATTCGCTACCGTTGAAGAATTTCGTGTGCTTCGGAGCGAACTAAAGTTTCTTCTGGAACGACGTCTTCATTTTGACGGGGAAATGGGAACGTGCAGATCCCGTGAAAGACGGATTCCATGCGTTCCCCCTCTTTGGTGTGCCAATGCATCTTTGCGCATCCGTCTAAGTATTCATTTCTTTGCGACTCCCAAATTGAAATTTTCCATGACTTTGAATGCTTTTTCTCGGAAGGCTTTATTTCGCCGTTTTCATCACAAACCATTAAATTGGGAATCCCACCTTTAGGACATCCCATGATTCCGCCAATCGCGTCGGAACACTTTATAGGACTCTTCACGACTAGCATGCTGCGAAACACCGATACGCGAATACAGGAATCTTTCTCGAGCCATCCAATGACCACATGGATGATTTTCTTTGCTACCATTGGAATCTTGTATTCCTATGTGCTAACACTTACGAGGGTGGATTCTGTTTACAGTACTTCTTGCGCGAGAATCACGGATACGTTTGCAAGTGAGCAAATGCAGCAAAAAGCTCACATTCGTCTTCAGAATGCATACAGACCTACTTGTACGGGTTTCTTAAGAGATCATTCAAGTAATGCATTTCCAGGTGCACATTTCTGAGTAATGTTTCAGCAGAATCTGAATCGTGTATTCCATGTTCCCTTTTGGGAAAGTGTTGATACGTACTGATGAGGGATTGATGCAGCGCCTCATGAAGTTTTCTCGGGCACTACCTCTTTGTTTCCAAGAATCACAGCTTTTTAAATGAACCATCATCCGAAGCGTCTACTCAATTCAGCACTGCTGTGAAAACACCATATTATTCAATTTTTTCCCTCTGGTGTAATCGTGCAAGCAAGACGAATTCCTGGATGCCGCAATTACAAAGCTGGGTTTTTGCGGTGTCCCCTTTATAATGCGGGGTAGATGGGGCTCGGGACTGCTTCTTGTAACAAGTCCACTGTATAAAGTAGACTCAGGAGATGCTTAGAAGTGAACTGTGTGAACGGCAGCGCTCGGGTATGAGAGAAAGTGTTGGCGTTCGAATCGCACACATTTGTACGTCTCAGTCGCAGACTTGCTGCGACATGGGCATACCATTCCGAGGAAGCCAGCCTTCTAGCTTTTCGTTGAGAAGCAGACGATGACCAGGAGAGAAAAATTCGTATGCTGCATTGAGTTTTGTGTTCTCTTTTGGAATGAAATGCAGTCCATCCTTAATGAAATCACGTTCAAATCTTCTGTTCACCCGCGTACCAGATGACTGGAACGAATTCTATTTTTGATGTACATAAATCTTTCCATGTACTTCGCAACTGTTCAATGTAACTCGAGGAAACAGCTGAATGGATAACCTGATGATATACGCACCACTTCGTATTGATCTGAATGAGTCATCCAGAAAGGAGAGCCGAGTAGGCGCCAGAGAGCTGCGATCATCGCCCCATGCGCCCAGCCGCTGCCAATGAAGACGTCACTCGTCCCGCTTCGTGCAGTTTCTTTCTTCCTTAAAGGAGGCAGGCGACTTCTCACTTTGGTAGTTGAGTAGCACCGCGTGAGATTAGGGAGCGCAGCTCTGCAACACGTGGTGTAAACGAGTTCTGCAGCAGCTTGCGTGGGCTGCGCATCCTATCTCCTGTGGCGGCTGTCGACAGTGCCTCTTTTTCCGGAGTCAGGCGTACTCCGACCCGCTACAGCCATAAATCTTTTCGCATACCGAAACTGCGTCGTAAATCCTGACAGTGCAGTTAGCCAAAATTAGGGAGATTCAGGTGTGCTCTTGAATCAAAGAAACTATTTGCTGCAGCTGATGGCCGCATAACCTCAGGATAATCTCCTTCTTACGGGAATCGGCGAAAGTACTTCTCATAAGGGCGCTCTTCCAGAGAGACACTTCTTACTGTGCTCACCAAGGCGTGTTCCATAACTTCACCACAAGGACAAGCTCTCTGAACTCTAGCTGAAGCTCCAATCTCTCCAGCGTAAGGAGGCTGTGTCCACCATTCCAGCGCGCAACACACAATTCTACAAATGGAACACGGGACCTCTCTGTGCACCCAGTAGAAATCCCGTGAAGGAGTCTTTAGCGCGCTTTTTGTTGCCTACTTCGCACTGAGTAGAGCAAATTGTCAGCGTTAACAACTGAGATGTAAAGCGGTGGGTGCTCAAGCTGTCCTGGTCGTTTTTTTTTGCCAACAGTGAAAAGCTTGCTGATGCCTGAGTCAGGTGCTTGGCCCGTCTCGCGATCCTTAGCGCCAATCTGTGTGAGCGAGTTGTGCTGCAAAGAGTTTCGCAAATTCTGCAGGGAGCTCGTGCGCAAGGGAGGAAATTCCCCTCTCCACCCTCCAAAGGTGGCTGCATTCGTTTGATCGGGAAGGGTGGCGCCAGCCGGCTAGAAGCCTCATCCAACGTCCGCGTGCGCATGGCTTCCTCCAGCAGCCCTGTAGCTCATTCCTGATCGGGAGGCGCACTTGCTCACAGTGCGGCCTTACCACGCGACCTGTGCGCCTCGTCGAACAACAGAATTAACAGTCAGGGTTCTGGAAGGCCTGCTGCACCGTCTGCCAGGGATGTTGTCTCGCCGGAGTCGTGCATCATCGGGCTGCCCTCCAGAAACTGCAAAGCTCTTGCAAAAAGCTACCCTGACACGCTTCTTTTCCGCAGAACCGGTGAGGGATGCGAAGGTTGCCACCGAGAAGAAATCATTGTGGTCGATGTCAATCCGTTACCGTGTCGATGGAGCAGCCCATCTGGAAGGTTCGCAGTTCCTCTTACCTTTCCGATGGCTGATCAGGACTCCGTACATGCTCCGTGTCTTCTTTTCTGCTAAAGCCTCATCAAACTCCATGCTGTTGAGATCTCACAAGGGTTGGCCTTGTTTTTTTGGTCATCTCATTCCTGAACAGAGGTAAGCACCGGGGCATGATTGGTCAAAGGGGTCGGACCTTGGACTCTTCCCTGTCCACAGATTAGTGACGTACACCTCCGCCCATATTTTATTGACTTTTTGGAGCAGACCTAGAATGGAATTAGTCTGAATACAAATAAAAGAAAAGGGATTTTCCCTGACGTGTGGTGTCATCCCAGAGTGCGTTGGTTGCAATGAAGATTCACCTCAACGCCTCCAGAAATTAAAACTAGTTCTGATAGTATACGCAGAAGAATGGAGCGTGGTCGCTTGTTATGATGTGGTTCATTGCGCGAGGTCTCTGGATGACCGTCAACTTGTCTGTGTTTCCTCGTCAAAGACAGCAAGCGGAATCATCCAACTCAGGTGAGGATCGGGAAGACGCATGCGACTCCAAAGATGTATGCAAAATCGCACTTTGCCTCAAAGGATTCCACATGAGGATTTTTCGACCTCGCTAATGATCTGCATGGAGAGAGGATGCACCTTCTGCAGGGGAACGAGTTGGGAATTCCGGAGGTGCCCCTCTTGATGTTACAACTTGGTGCACTTGCACGCAGGCCGCTGACGCTAAACGCATTCCCGAGAGTTGCGTTCAAGTTGGTTTATACCCGGGTTCGCCAGGCGTGAATATTCTTCCTTTTTTAAAAAGCAAGCGTACCAAAGTGTGGCAGCACGTTCGGTTTTGCCACGTTCATGGCATGCAAAGCCTACCGACATGTCGCGACGAAGAGCACACAAATTCACCTCGGCAGCATAGGAAAAAAGGGCAAGAAAATGGAACAGAAGCAAGGAAAAAAATCCAAATAAGAACATCTCTGGATGGATCGGAAAGCGATAGTCAAAGATGAACACAGAGGCTGATCTTATCAGTGTGTCTGAAAAGAAAACTTCAAGTTGCACGCCTTTTCACGTGGGGTGGTAGGTTGCACAGCCGCTGGAGGAACAGTAGCAAGGGACTCATCTTCGAAGGAGGCAAGGCTGAGGCCGAACATGATTGCTTGTGCGCTCCGTCAGATACTCGTACGCTTCCCAACTCTTTCTCACTGGAAACCATTCTTCCCCGAGGAGCCTTCGGGCACCCTCCGCGGTCCGTTCCAAGCGATTTTGTTGTTCTGAAATACTTCAATTCGGAGTCGCACGAGTCTATTTGATGCTCCAGAGCCCGTGGGAACCTTTTCGAAGGGATGTTTCTCTCTTCGGCAGAACCAGCTCTCAGTACTTCGCGTGCAAGGACAAATATATCAGTAGTGTCGTTGTTTGTTTTCCTGCCTAGCCATCGTGTTGACCGTTTCTGCTCGCATTGCACGCAGTTCACTTTATTCCTTTGTCACCTTCGCAGCACCAATTTCTTCGTATGCAATGCTCTTTCTGGAAGGCTTCTGTATTTCAGAATTTGCTGCGTCACTTTCTTCAAGCAGTTCGCTTCCCGGAGTGTGTTTGGCTCCTAGGTAAGCCCGGAAGCCTCCGTTGCATATTCGATTCTTTAGTCGATGTGAGGGCGAGTCTCTTTTTTGTGCCCGCGTTCTTTTTGCGGAAAGTTGTAGCTGTACGTGTGTACCCTTTTCTCTTGCAAGAGTTTGCCTGCAAATGTTAGATTATCACAGACTCACCGCAGCGAGTACGCCTGATGTTCGTTTCCCGTGACCCTGGAAAATGTACAACATTAGGCCTGATTACCTACCACGTCTCTCCGATTTCGTCATTGATGCCTACTTCTTTTAAGATGAAGGACCTATTTGCTATACGCGTACGTGTTCCTTCCAGCCCACTAAATGTGGTGGAAGGCTGGTACAGCACCTGTTTTCCGCAAAACAGCATGAACAGCAGCACACTACGACAGTCCGCAACCTTGCGCACATTGGCAGCAAACCCCATTCGGATGGATCCACACGGATTCGTTCTTAAGGATAGGATAGGTCACATCTCACCTTTCTGGAACATTGGCTTCATTAGTAGCCGGTCGACCAACACTACATTTGCACTGCATAGCTCTCCCCAGATGCCGCTTGCAGGGGTTACCAGCATTCGTCGAGCGCACACGAAAACGTTGAATTTTTTGAAGGAACAAAATAAGAAAGGATTTAGAAATCATATCTACTTGTATTTATGGGCAACTGCTGCACCCATGGACAAAAAACTTCTAATCAGCGAGCTTATGTTTTTATCCCTGCTCGGCGTAGCAACCTCTGCTCCTGGAGACGTCTCCGATACGATTTTTGCCACAGGGAATCCGTCAGGCTCAACTGTTGAAATTTGCATCAGAGTCTATTCACGTTCAAGGGTCATCCGTAATGTGGAACCTCTCTTCGACATCGAGGTCACTCTTGGAATTAAAAGCCGTTGCTCACCGTGTGGTATCGGCCACAGGGAGGGCGAGAAACACGCTGGAGGCTCAGGCACAACCTGGTGAGAAGGCGCTCCTTATAGAGCACAACCCAACATTCCCAACCACCAAAGCGGATCCCATTGCCCGAGAATGTGGAGTTGCAGCGCTCGCCAGCTCGCTCGCTCCTCGGCTCTGAGCTCCTTCCGCACTTCCCATCATTCGGAAGAACCACTACCCCACCGGCTGAACGTCTCCCTTTGAGCGCAGGACGGGCTGTGAAAAGCTTTTGCCTAAGTGGTGGAAGAAAAAACAAACAAACTCGAGTGGTCACTGGTCATCGAGAAGAATCATCAATCCATCGAGGAAGTCCCGACGGAGAAGCTATTTATCACTTCGGTCTGCGCAGCACTTGGTCTGCTCCTGTTCAAAGAAGACCTGGCTCAGCAAGAGCTAGAAGTACGAAGGACTCCTTTTAACGTAAGGCCTTACGGTAGATTGACTTGCTTGTTATATTGTGTGCTTTGAAGAACATTTCGATGTCTCTGAAGTAACTGCATGTGGGCACAAAGGAAGCGGATCTCAATACAGGGTGATTCGCTTCTTTCCCCGCAATCTCATTCAGCGAAGCAAATCTGCTAAAGTAATTCCGAAACAGTAGAATCTTCAAAATCTATGTGATGCACGACAAAATACGCATATCTGGAAAACACATGTTCTCTCTACGTTAGGGAGAAATCCCCTCGTCCGCTGCTCACCTTCTATTCGGGAGTGCTGTGAATGAGGTGCTGCTTTCACGGAACGTGTGAGAACAGTGCTGTGCATAGACCACGCTAATATAAATGTTGACCAACTGCGCAGCAAATTGCAGCTGTGGACCTGAAACATTTGCGAGAATTCTCTGTAGCAAAGAACAAACACATCTTAGAAAATGTGATTGACATCTTTGAAGATGACGCCGGTTTTCTTTTTCAGCACTTGCGTCTAGGCTTATGCATTTCGAGATAATTGCATGTGAGATGACCTAGTCGTGTAGCCGGAAACACTTGTACATCGGCGAAATCTTCATTTATTCTCTGGAAAGAGCTCACACTTCTCAGTTCACCTTTCCAGTGTACGTGGCGTCATCGGATTCTCCAGCAGGCATCCGAAGGCAGTGCACAAGAAATCAAACGAAATGTTTCTTCCGAGGATTCGCATGGTGAGAGTCTTTCGTATTCCTTACTCTTCAGTCAGGCGGACGGAAAAAACCCTCCTGGCCACTCTTCAGTGCAACGAGCGCATGGAAGCGCAGCTTCGGCTGGTCGACTGTTTGTCCTCCTCCTTCCCTCCTGAACGACAGAAAGAGGGCAAATCCATGCTCCTCGGCCTGCATCTTGAGATGCTTGCGCAGTCAAAGGCTCCTACTTTCAGGGTTGCCAACCGCGATTCGTTACAGGTTACAGCTCTCTCCTTATTTTTGGATTGGTTTTCCAAACCGTTTCAAGATCCGCGGCGCGCGCGTTGCCACTACTCAGAGGTAGCACCGTGAGATGCGGGCTAAGCTCATCTTTGTTAATCTCTTGCATCACCGTGAGCTAGAAGTGTGTTTAAGGGCGTTTCTTATTGATGTCTGTGGCTAATGTCGAAGGTGCACTCACGGGACCAATACTGAAGAAGGTAAGCCATCACGACAAGCAGATTCATAGCCCAGCAGTCCGATGCTCGAAACGCCTTACCAGTGAAACGCAAAACATCAAAGGGTTCTGTGAGGAAGGTGCATTCCGGGATGGGTGCGTAGCAGACTCGGAAGTGCAGGGACGAAAAAGTGGATGTCTTAGCTAAAATCCTTGCGTTGCTGAGGTGCAACCGCTGGGCTGCAATGCGAATAAAGGTTCTTTGTCTCCGTCGAAGACTCCCACGCGCGTAGGGAATCAAGGGGGGCATGGCAATTGAGTTCTTCTGATAACCCGAACCGTAAATCCTTCCATGGTTCATGCAACATGTTGGAAGACTTTGCAAAGAGATAAATGATGCGTTTCAGCTGCTTCTGCAGGCCGTAGTTCTTTTCTTGGCAATCAGCATGTCTGCCGCAAACAGTCTAAAAGCCAACGAGAACTGGGATCATTTGATATTTCGGAATTTCACTGGAAACTGTGCAATGAGAATCCACGAAACACGAAATAAGTCTATGGATGCTTGCACGCTACGATGGGGACCTAATGTATGGAGGACATACCGTGACGAAAAATGCTCGATCGATTTCACGGTAAGATGACAATACGCTCTGAGAAATGCCATATCGGATTTTTCAGACTGACGACGGATTCCCGCAGTATGTTGAAGTCTCCTTAATGGGAACTCCCTGTTACACTTCTTGCATATTCTCACGTAAAATTGGGTAAGAGACGTCTCCATTTCAGCATCGAAAAATGGACTTCGCTTCACCCCATTTGCATTGATATTTCCTAACAAATACGAGATGCAATCCGAATAAGAACTTCTGTCCTGCGTCTGCATGCTATTTTCATCACAGGAGGAATGCGCAACTCAAAGCTTTCCATGTTCCGCATTTTGAAAGCCATTAAAGAATGTCGATGATCAACGATGCTGTCTTTTCGTGATTTGTATATCACCTTTGATAAACTCGCAAGGCAATGGAGCCTCGCAACGATTATCAACCTGATTGCGTGACACCGGGTGGCAAACTGCATATTACGATTTTTCTCGATTTCAACATAGTTTCATAGATCCAAATGCTAAAGCCCAAATCCAAACTTCTCATGAGAATCATCCATTGCGTTCACAGAATTCACGGAATGAAAGCTCCCAAACTACCATTTATAGAGAGCCTTCTCTTTCAAAGTTCATGTTTTTCATTATAACCCTAACTTTATTTATTTCAGTTCCCACATGGAGTTGGACGATCACATGTCAATATTAACTCCGTTCAGTGTAACGTGCAGTTTCAATAAACACTCCTCATGCTGGCTGGAATTCACGCCAGGTTCTTCCTTTCGTGTCAACCTCGTAGAGTACGCTCCCAAAGAATCCCATGCAAGCAACTGATAATGAGAGAAAGACTTATCATTTTTTTCTTTGTAGTGAAGAAATAAACAGTTTTCCGTTCTCATTTATTCCCATTTCCTAAAATAGAGTAACCATCAAAGACGCCCATCAATCCGCAGAGCTTTCAAACGTAAGACCACCAGGTCCGTGTCTTTCGTTTCTTGTCCTCACGAATTGCAGTGCACACATTAAAGCCAGGTCGCAAGCTCGGTGCGTGCGAGTCAAATGTCATCTGATCATCTGACCTGTTCATGCACAGAAATCAGTACTGTTACTGAATGCTATGCATATGGGTTTAACTGATGGCTCCCTACAAGGATATTCCTCTGCAGAAGCACAGCGCATTGCTCGATGAACGGGGAGCGAACTCCAGGCTTCGCCGTTGTAAAGCACACGCAGCGATGGGTGAGTTTCAAGAATCTGCAACCTGAGGCAAGCAACTAACGAAGAATGAATGAATGGAAGGGAGAGAAACCGACAAACTAGAATAACATCCGCAATGCAGAAGCACTGAAGTCTCTGCACTGCTGCCGAGCATCTCCGAAATTAAGTGAACTGATACGAGAAACGCTAATGTTGCAACTTGTGTCTCAGAAGTGTACTCTCAAACTTGTACTCTCAGAACTGTGGGTGAATATAAACTTCAGGAGGCGTCTCCAGTAATCTCATGTGTTCGGAGCCAGGTTTGAAAACAACACTCGGAAAATGACGACGACTGAGCCAGGCTACTGCAACAGGCACCTCAGTTCTTGCAATGATATGTTCCCGAGGCGAGTTTTTACTTGAAACGTGCAAGCTTTCCTACCGATCATGCAGCTAAGACATTGCAAGCATGTCTGCTCGAGCTTCCACACTTCCTACAGATGATGCAACGTAGGCGTTTTCACGATGAATTGAGAGAATTCTCGAAACGAATGTGTTTCTAGAGGAAGTAGTTGGGAAAAATTTTGGTGGATTACGACGGCATAAACCCATTCCTTATCATCAAGTTATTGCCTTCTGAAAATTCTAGGGGCGATGACAAGTTTTCGTGAGCCCTGCGTACACCACTGAGGTGAGCAGAGGCAATCTCTTAGCGATTCTTCTTTCCGATGACTTCTCTGAATTATCTCCCAATCTCTTCGTTGCTCTGTTTTTGACCCTCTTGTCTCCAGTCACCAGCACCATCAACATTCTCAGCACCTACTCTCCTCCCCGGATTTTTCTGATTCACCATCCCATTGCGACCTTCCATACAACTATCTCCATCCATCACATTTCTTGAATCTGGCTAATCCAATGCACGCAACCTGGAAACGAAACACATCATTTCCTCTCCCTTCACTCATAGAAGCACAAATCTCGAAATTCAACCCACATGGTTACATCATCACCTCCACGGTAAAAATTCTCTCCTAGGCATTCTTAAATGGTCCCATCATCCTCATATTCTAATTTCCACTTGATGCCATAGAAGTAACTGTAGGACTTATTCAAGCTTACAGCTTTTCTACCCAAACCTCTTTATGTACAAAAATGCGTTTGATATCAATACACCAACTGTTCATTTTTCATCCTCGCAACCAGAACCAGGCCACCGGTAACTTCACTTACTTTCTCAGCACCACCGATACCCCTTTCACCAATCTTCACATAGACATGAACACGCTCCGCTGCAAAGTCAAAATTTTAGGTAGATTGATCCAGAAGAACACGAGTCTGAATTTCTGGGTATCCTTGCTTGAATAAAAATTGCTTTTCAACTTGAAATGTTCAAATCCATTCTGTAAAGAAAACTTTGATTTTTTCTTTCTTTTGTGCATTCTTTAATGCCAACTTTACGGCAAAGTAAGAATTCCTTATTTTCTAGGGAAGATTTCGACGGTGACGAAGCGACGTTCTTTGGGCACACCACTTTGGTATGACCCTTCTCGCCACAAGTGGGGCATAGTGCGTCCAGGCATCTTTTTTTGAGATGCCCGAATGTCTTTCGAATCCCGCAAAACTTTGGTTTACCAACTCACCTGACGTCGACGAACTCGCCTCCGAGCTGGAGTTTGTGGGGAAGTTGGGAACCATTGCGCGAAGTCACGCGTTTAGGGACACGCCCACTGAAAACGGCCCTGACCCCGAAACGGTTGGGTTTCCGCCACGACATATGAATCACGGCGCATTTTTCAATATCGCTTGTCTGACGAGGGTGAGAAAGCAGTGGAAAGAGATGGCGGAGCCGCGCTTGTAACTCTTGCTGTCGCAGTCGATCTGCGTAAAGCGTTCGTCTGCGTTGACCAGGAACACCCTTGGTGCTCCTGGAACGCTTGGGATTCCTGGCCGTCTTCAGGGCTTATCTGCGCTCCTGCTATCGCTTCGCTCTAATCAACATCACTTTCAGCGGGCGGTAAGAGTACGGCGTGCCGGTTCGGCGTGGCATAAAACTTGGTGACAGTCTGAAAACCTTGCTCTTTAGCATCTATATCGAGCTGGTGCCAAGGGCATACAGGCAGACTCTGGCAACCCTGGCGAGCTCGTGTGCCGGCACGACTGCGAAGTCGGCCTGCGTCGACGACCTTCTGCTCCTGCTCCCCGGGTTCACCTCGGCGTCGGCGCTCGAAGATTGATTTGAGTTGCTGCGCCGCGGGACGGGCCTCGAGGTGAAGAGGGAAAAATCCATGATTGTTTCGACACCTTCGACTACGGCGTAAGCCGAGCGGTCGGAATGGTTCCGCTTGGGGATCCCCATGGGTAAGTGCTTCAAGTAAATTGGCGTTTTGTTGAGCGTCCTCTATCAAGCAGAAGCCTGGTCCGACCGTCTCCAAAAGGTGGTGTTGGCGATGGGCCCGTTCTGGAACTGCAAGTTTTAATTGCAGAAGCAAGCTGCAGTGTGGAACGCGTTCGCAGCCCTTCTTTTTTGCCCTTTACTTTCTGTTTGCCCCGCCCCTCCCATAGTACATAGACAGACCAGGGCCCTTTTGAGGACCGCCATTTGGGGCACTGCGATATCGCGAGTCCGAATGAAAGATTTGTGCGCTTTACGCAGGGACGGTGGTCTGGGCCTTCTGACGATGGAGCGCATGGAAAAACAAATCAACCTTCGGAAGCAAGCACTTCCAAGTAGCTTATGGATATTGCCTACGTGCGAACCTGCATGGCCTCTCGCCAGATTAGAGACCGCTTCGAAGGATTGTCCTACATCCTCGTGGCCTACCAGCGCAACCTCAGCAAAAACTGTGGCTTCCATCCGCGCCAGATCATCGCCCTGATGAGGGAGAACATTTGGATCTCCTGCCTCCCCTAGAACTGCACTACCTGGCTCCAGGAGTCAGTGTCAACGTGGGCTTAGATCAACGACACGAGCGGAGCAAAATACAGCTGCGTATGTCGACGTACGTACTCTCGACAGCCGCTGAAGGGGATTATCTACACGCCTAGGATGCTTTTGTGGGCTCCGTTTACTCTAATTGCTCCCGTGCTGTGCTCCCTGGAGAACATAAGGAGCAGCAACGAGGGAGCATCCTGGAAAGTATCCTGCTTCATCCGAGGCAGGAGGAGACCTTTAAAGGCGTGAACGAATCGGGAGCTAACGGACGCCGTCATCCCGAACGTCCCGCTTCACGGACTTGTGCGCTGGGGAGAGCTGCTCGGTATACTTCCGGAGGAGGTGAAGTGGCCCTCAGCATGTTTGGATTGCGGCACTCTCCCATTAAAGTGGCAGGAGACGTCGTTGCTATTTCTGCACTGGGGACTGTTAAGCAGATCATGCCTGTCTCACTAAACACTGGGGAATGTAGATGCACGCTGTGTCGAGTACTCTGAAAGGAAAACCTTCCCGCATTTTACCCTCGAGTGTAACGCTCTGGTTGGACTCTGGAGTCGAATCAAGCAATCCTTAATCTTCCAGAAGGCGACCCGATGGAAGCTTTCCGTTGTCTCTTTCTGCGTGACGGCCTGCGCCCCGCTACATCTCTACGAATCGTCTGCTGGGTGCGCCGCATCGTGCAAACCTGGCACGCAATATGAAGAGGCCCAAGATGCAAGGACGCCATTTACTGGACGACGATCTCTTAGGAGACGGCGAAATGGTGGTGTCTACCTCCCACTAGAAGAACAGAACTTGTCTGCATCCTGAATAGGAAGCCGAGGCCCAACCCAGGCAAACAGTGATCTCTTCCCTGCCCCTCACTCCCCCATATAACTGTTTCCCTCCCCATCATTTCTCTTTTTGTTTCAGTTTCCCATTCCTTTACGTCTCGGGAGAGGACCTTGCCGGTCCAGGCACCGGCTCCCGACATGTCTGCTAGCGTGGGAAACTCAAGTGTTTTATCCCAACAAACTGTTCAATGACTTCATTAACTAATTCTGTAAAGATTAGATCAATAAATGCTACAGCATATGCGGATGGCACATCAGCAACGAAATTCTCGCCGGTACCAGAAGGCTCAAGAGGCGTAAAGCTCCAGGGGAAGACGGCTTTCCCGCGGAGTTCTTTCAGAGCTTCGCGAAAGAGCTGGCACCCCTGCTGCTCCAGTTGATAAGGCTGATCCGAGACGACGGCGATGTTCCCGCCTCGTTTCGGTCAGCCAGAGTAAGGCTCCTTCCGAAAGGTGGAGATCTCAGAGATTTAAAGAACTGGAGTCCGATCACGATCATAAACACGGACGCCAAGTTGCCAGTTGCCAGCCGGTCACGCCGAGGCGTTTATTATATATTCTCTACAATTAGTGGTAGGTAGCCTCACTACGGTATACTCAACAATACTTCCGGGATGTCAGTACGCAGATCCACGCGACTCTCCTCAGCAGCAAATGGGGTGGAAGGAAAAACAAAAGGAAAAATAAAACATAAAAAGCAATAAGATTCCAGACTGTTGGGGAGGGATCACTGACCATTGGGAGGAGGGTCCATCCTTTGCAGGATGCCCTCGAGGTACGTCCGTATGGTTCCCAGGTGGGGCCATCTGGTCGTAATCCGCAGGTAGCGGACTGCAAGTACGACGGCATCCCTGTCGTGGCTCGGTCTTCTGACGTCGCTCCAGCACGTCACAACTCCTCGGACGCAGCAGAGTGCTGCCAGGGCTGCATCTGGTCGCAGGGCATCCTGCACGAACAAAAGCCGAAAAACGTCTCTGGGCTGGCTGCCCTCCTGGATCCGTAGGGAGGCACGAAGACGTTCCCGCAGGGGTCAGAGGGCAGCACAATCAACAAGGAGGTGGGGGAGGGTTTGCCGCTCCCCACACCTGATGCAGGCAGGATCCACTCGACCCCTGGTCCAATAGTGGCGGCGTGCGTTGCAGCGTATGTCCCAATGCAACAACAGAAGCGCCGACTACTCCCACACCAAAGGAGGATCCTCAAATTAATGAATACCAGGGGCCACTTCAGGTCATCCGGCTGGATGCCGAGCAGCTCGCCCCATCTCTTTAGTCCTCTGGGTTGGACACTAGGGGTACTGGCGTCCGCCAGTTCACCCGTGGACCAGCCGCTGATCAACTTCTTGCCTGCGATGCTGCAGGAGGCTTGCCACCTAGGCTTGCGGCTGCTGGAGAGCGCCCTCCTCAGAAAGGGCATCGCCGGAGCTAGGGGGGTTGTCTCTGCCCACGTGCTTCTCGCGGGACACTGGAGTATCTTCCGCAGAGTGCAGCGGGAATAGGCGCCGCGTCGCAGGCAGTTCCACATCTTTTCATCATTCTAATTGGTCCTCGCCCACGTGCCAGCTGTCTCCTCCAGCCATGGGGAGGAGTTGGCAGCACTGCATACCATCCAGCCGTTTTCCTTAGCCAGAGTTCCCATGCGTCCCAGAAGAAGGTCGCATCTCTTGAACTTCGAGCCATGGCACAGAAGATAGGACTCGAGACCCTCCGTCCTGGATACACGGCTGGCAAGGAGTCGGGGCGAAACGCACCAAGGGGTGCTCCATAACTTCGCTGCGATGGAGAGAGTTCGACATCAAGCTGAATCTGTACTCGCTCCAACGTCAAGAGGCCGAGACCGCCATACCGACGTGGAGCACACAAGTCCTTCAACGGGACTCGAGGTCTCCCTCTTCCCCAAAGGCAGATCTCAGGAGGTCCTACGTCCGTTTCTTTATCTCTCCAGGGAAGAAGCAAACAAAAAGTAGGGAGAGGAGGATGGGAGCCGCGAACGCGTTCCATACCGCGGCCCGTTCCGGAAGGAGAAACTTGTCTTCCAAGAACGGGCCGATCGCCGTTTTCACTTTTTGGAGGCAGCCGGACCACGCATCCGAAGATGAATAGTACCCTAACGCAAATTTAGGTATTTCAGGCAACTTCCCGTGGGGATCCCCAAGCAAACCCAATCCTGTTGTTCAGTCCTCGACGCACCAACTGGCACCACCGAAGACTTCGATCTGTTAACCTGCAGTCCGTTCCTGCATCTGAGCAAATCGAAAAAATTCCCGACCGCCTTCTTCGGGGTGGACATCGGCATCAGGAGCAGAAGATCGTTGGCATACGCTGCTACGGCAGGCCTGCTGGTGCACGAGTTCGGCAACGGTGCCAAAGTTACCCTATACGCTCTCAGCACGAACTCGAAGTAGGTGCTAAAGAGTAGAGGACTGAAGCTGTCGCCCTGCCGTATGCCCCGCCGTAGCCGCACGCCGTACGCCTTTTCACCTCTGGGAGAGGTATTAATTAGCAAGCTGCGTTAGGAAGAGCGCAGGTAGGTCAGTAGGGATTAAGGGTAGCCCATGCGTCCCAGTAGCTCCAGCAGGAGATCCTGTTCCACACAGTCGAACGCTTTATGCAGATCGACTTGGATCGCTAGGGCCCCCTTACCTACCTTAGTGTCCCATGCCTGTCCGACTGATGCCCCCGAAGCGGGGCTGCCAATCATTCCCTCTTCCTCATTACTACTCTGCACATGAAACCATGTGCTCGTGAAGAACAGGTTGTCCTCCATACTTCGCCCGGAAGCAGCGTAATTCTGCTCCGGGCTAATCATGGAATTGGCCACCTGCCCTAGACGCGAAGCTCACAGTCCGGCGATCAGCTTGGCGTCCGTATTCACAATTGTGATCGGACGCCAGTTCCTGAGTTTCCTGAGGTCTCCTTCTTTCGGAAGAAGCCTCAATCTGGCTGACCGAAACGAGGCGGGTACACCGCCTTCGTTTCGGATAAGCCTTGTCAGCTGAAGCAGCAGGGGTGCCAGCTCTTCTGCGAAGCTCTAAAAGAACTCCGCGGGCAAACCATCTTCTTCTGGAGCTTTTCGCCTCTAAAGCCTTTTGATACCGGCGAGAATTTCTCAGGTGGTAAAAGGCTCGTCGATGCATTCCTTTTCCTCCCCTATTGCCGGGGCACCATCCGGAAGCAAGCGCCGAAAGGCATCTTGGTACGGGGGCGATCTGGCGTAAAGGGAGGAATAGTAACACCGCACAAGGTGCCGTATTCTAGCCGGAGCCGGGTGCACTCGGCCCTGGTTGTCTAGCAAGCTGGCCGACCCGGATTGCCAGGCTTGGCGTTCGACCTTGGCTCGTTACTCTGCAAGGCGACGGACATTGGGGGTGCTCGCTTAACGACGGCCATAGAAGTACGCTCTTTCGTAACGGAAGGACGTGTTTTTCCGGTGGTCCTTCGACGAGTCTCGGAAAGGAGATTCGTTTGTGGAGTGTGTGTCTTTCACATCGTTGGTGTCCGAAGGCATCTCGGCCAGAGGACACCACGATGGCGGTAGGCGTGGGGAAGGCTAGTTCGCCCTCACGGCATACAGAATCAGGGGCATCCGCCCAAGAATCACCCTCGTCGCCTAATGCGAGAAGTAGGAGCGCCATGGAGACCGCGTCTAGGGCGGAAACCATGGCAGAAAATGCTGCATACAGGGCCGGCGGGTAAAAGCCTTCATTTGTCCACAAGGAAGGCAACCTGTTAGATGGAAAGACTGCACGTTCCTTCACGAAGGAGCTGCAGTCTGCGAACGTGCTGGAACAAGATCTTGAGGGCCTCTCCGTCCTCAGAGGGGATCAGCGCATCGAGGTAGTCTACAAGGATATTACGTTGACACAGCATATGATCACCGACCCCTTGATCGCTGATGGACGCAAGATCTTGCAGGTGACGATGGACCCCTCCGTGGTGGTCCATCTTACCGGGATCATCAGCCGCATGACTCTCTCTGCGATTGGTGAGGAATTGAGTAAGCACGGAGATGTGCACGCGTTGTGGCCGAAGCATACCATTTTTAACGGCTATAATACCCTTTTGGGAGGCCAGGCCACAGCGCGTGTCACCGACAAAAATGGTGGTGAGCTACCTAACAAACTGGAGGTCTGCTAAGAACCGGCGGAGCTCTGGTGGGTTGGAAAACCCCGCAACTCTGGCTACTGTAATGTAGTAAGGCACTTGCGCAAGCGGTGCCCAAATATTGTATGCCGAATATGCAAACAGAAGATGCACGTTCGCCGCGTGTGCCTTAAGCGCTTCATCCCATTGCCCTTTGCTGCCAAAAAGGCCCAGGGAAAACAAGGAAAGCTGGCCGGAAAACCCAAACCTGAAATTGGCCGCTCCCAGCCGCCAGCCTCCCTTCCTGCCGCACAGGCATCGGAGGAAAACACTCCCAAAAGAGCAGAAGTGGAGGTAGGATGGAAACTGGTTACGCCCAGGAAAGAGCCCAAAAAGGGGTTTAGAGAATAAAAGGGGAGAAACGCGTAAAAGAAGACTGCCGGGAAGGCGAAAAAGCCCGGGCCGCTCTCAAAAACCCTCCGCGAGTGCGCGGTGGCACTGGAGCGCGTCAGCATTCCCGAGGCTGCCATCCGGGGCGACGAGCCTTTCATCGCCGTTTCCGCCGAGCCCGAGGTTCGCGACGGCTAACCGTCTGTTTACACATAGGGCGAGACGCGCGATACGCTCGCCGCCGGCAAGGACGCCGCCTCCACGAAGGCGGCGGAGAAGCTCACGGCCACGCTGGTTTAGCGTGAGAACCCCTCACGCAAGGCCGAGCGGAGGCCGGCTTCGCCGAAGAAGGTCTCCAAAGGGGAGTGCGACCTAGGCGGTGGAAGTGCATCTTCCTCCTCGGAGGCACCCACCAGGAAGCCGGGACGCAAGTTTCAGAAGCCCAGGAGGCGCCTCTCCTTCCCCAGCGAGGAGGACAAGACGGAAGACGTCAACGGCGAGGGAATTGCGGAGGGGGAACTCCCACGCCGGGAAGCCGTCGAGCCGGCCACCCCCAAGGAGGAGCGTTAGCAGATCACGAAGTTCTCCCTGCCGTCGCCGAACCTGAACAGCCCGCCCCCATGGAGAAGGGCGATCAGGTAAGCGCGACCCCACCTGTAGGTGTCTCGCTCGACGCGCAGTTACCCATGGTGGAGGGGGACCAGGTGCCTTCAGCACCTGACCCTCTTCCTCCACCTTGCGTCCCGCCCGAGCAAATAGCGGACGCCGCACTCTCACTTTCCCAGGAGTAACACCTGGGCTAACAAGTCGCCGTCGGATTCGCGCGGCGTGTTGGAATGTCAACAAGCGGCGCGTCGACGGTAACAGGCGAGATACAGACGACACCCTGCGTGAGCTTGACCTGGCCCCGCTGCAAGAGATCCTCGTGATCTCCGCGGCAGACGTCCAAGAGATCGAGTCGATCGCGGAAATCAGATGTAGAAGTGATGCGGCGCCCGCAACATCTGCGGAGTGGCGTTCTTCGTAAAGCCGGCCATCGACGCTGCCGTGAAGATAATGCGCTTCCATGACGACGGTCGGGTCGCTCAGATGATTCTCAGCTGGTTTGATTCGATCGTTCTGATCGTCACGAATGTGTACGCCTCCAAAGGAAAAAAGGGATACAGTCACTGTACCAGGCTGTTGAAAACCGTGAAGCGCGACTGGCTGGTGGACACGAACGTGCGGAAGGCACACCTGAAAGCTGAGGACTTTAATCTCCGTCTCCTGTCAGGTGAGCCCGAAGCGGAAGAACGCACGGCGAACGAGTTGTGCGCTGCCATGCGCACGCGCAACTTTTTGGCGGACGTGGAGGGAATGGAACGCAGCAAAGACCACGTCTTCCTGGATGCCGACCTGTGCTCGCGGATCAACAAACGGGGCAGAGTTGCGTGGACGCTGTAGGACCATTCCCGGTTCATCGTAAAGGTATGCCCGCGCGACAAAGGACCTTTTTCCAGGGCGTAGCGGCTGCCTGGAGACTGGACGCTGCTCTCCGGTGCTAAAGAACACCCTTGCCAAATCCTAAGAGGAGTCATCCTCCGGAATCTCAATTGAAACCCGGTTCGCCGTGAAGTTTATTCTTTCGAACAAACATCTATGAAATGGGACTGGACCAGTAGTCGAGTTACTCCCTAGAATCTCTTAGCCTGCCGGGATACAGGTGCTTACACCGGAGCGGGCAAACTCGGCAGCAGAGGGGAGGAAGAACGAAACAAAAAGAAAACAAAGCAATATTCAAAACTGGGGAGGGAGCAAGAAGGGATCACTGTCTGCTGCGGGGGACCGACATTCTCTGGAGGATGTTGGCAAGCTGTTGCTGAATAGTAGATTTCAGATGGGCCATCCCGTAGCCATCCTTAGGAAGCGGGCCGCGTACACGGTGGAATCCATGTCGCTGGATCCTCCCATCGTTTTGCTGCATACCACGACGATCCCGCGTAGGAAGCACAGAACGGCAAGCGACGCCGCCGGTGGCAGGGCGTTACGAACGAAGAAGGGACGCAAAGCGTCTCTGGGGTTACCTCCGGGGATACCAAGGGCCGCGGCAAAGCGTTCCCACAAGCGACGAAGGGGAACACAATCCACTAACAGGTGGAGGAGGTATTCCCTCTCCCCGCACCTGACACAATAGGGGTAGACACCCTCCCGCGTCCAGTGGTTTCGGCGGGCGCTGCAGGGGAGGCCTCAATGCAACAGCAGGAGTGCTGAAAGTTGCCACTTCATAGAAAGGTGTGCGAGTCCATGAGCACCGGGGGCCACTCAAGATGTTCCTCCGGAACATCCAGTAGCACGCCCCAGCGCAGGAGTCCGTGTGGGGTGGTCCTCGGTGTCGCAGCGTTGGTCAGCTGGACTTTTCTCTAATACCCGATCTTCTGTACCCGGTCAGCGATCTTGAAAGTAACCTTCTATTCCACCGCGGTGTGGCTGCCTAGATGTTCCCCCAGGGTAGGCAGTACCGCAGCAAGGGAGGTTCTTTGTGCCCACGCTCTCCTACGGGGATCTTCGACGATTTCTCAAAGCGTGCGGTGGGCGTGCAACCCAAACAGAGCTATTCGCTCGTGTTGCGGGCTCTTCTCCTGAGTCATCGCCCAAGTGCGGACGGTTTCCTGCAACCAGGAAGGACAGTTCGCGGGGCGTACGAGCATCCGCGCCTAGTTGGTCTTCACGAGCATAGCCGCCCTCCGAAGCTGAAGTCCGCAGTTGCAGATGGGGATTGGGAGTGCAAAGTAAGATGAGAGTCCCGCATTGCCGGTGTCTCGCTCGACCAGGAGACGTGCAGGGAGGCACCAGGCGGTGCATCAATTCTTCGCCATAAAGGCAACACTGCGGAACTGGAGCTGAAGCTCCAACCTCTCCAGCGTAAGGAGGTTAAGTCCGCCGTCGCCACGCAGAGCGCACAAGTCTACGAGACGGACACGGGCCTCCCTCTGTTCCAAACGGCGATCCTAAGAAGGTCCTTCGTCCTTTTCTTGATCTTCGCTGGGTGGGGGCCAACAAAAAGCAGTGGGCGGAGGAGAGGAGCAGCGAGCGCGTTTTACGACGCAGCCCGTTCCTGGAGGAAGAACCTGCCGTCCTGCAACGGGCCGATCGCCGCCTGAGCCTTCTGAAGGCAGCCGGACCCCGCTTCCGCAGGGGAATAATCCCCTGAACGCACAACAAGGTACTTGAAGTACCTCATCTTGGGGATCCCCAAACGGACCAAGTCCTGGTGCCCTCTTCACGCCGTTTCGACTGGCATGACGGACGACTTCGCTCTGATCACCCTCAGTCCTGTTCCCCGACTCAGCATGTCGAAGAACTCCTCGACCGCCGAAGCCATGATGGACATAGGGAGCAGCAGCAGAAGGTCGTTCGCATACGCTGAAACCGCGGGCGTACCAGGACAATCGCGCGACAGGTGCGCCAGGGTCTCCCTGTACGCTCTCCGCACCAATTTGAAAAGGTGCTAAAAAGCATGGGGGCTGAAGCTGTCTCCCTGCTGTATGCCGCGTCGCACCGTTACGCCGTGCACGGTCTGCCCGCTGAAAAACAAATTAATGAGCGCGTCGCGCCTGCTAGAGCGTAGGTAGGCCAACAAAGAGGCTAAGAAGCCCAAGCGTTCCAGAATCTTCAGGAGAAGATTCTCGTCGACGCTGTCGAATGGTTCACGCAAGTCGATAGCGACCGCAAGGGCTCCCTTCCCCACCCGACCGTCTTGTCTCCCGCCAACGGACGCACCGGAATTCCGGCTGCTCAATGAGCCCCTTCCTTGTTGGAGCTCTAACCATGTGGAAGCGTGGAACAGGTTCGCCTACTTGCTTTGCCCGGGAACAGCATATGTCTGTTGCGGGTTGACGAAGATGTTGGCAACCCGTCCCAGACGCTCTGCCCACATCTTGGCTAGCAACTTATCGTGTGGACGTGTTTTTTCCGCGCTTCTCTGCGCCTGTTGTTAAGCGTTCCTTTTCGTTAGTGTTTTTGTGTGTTGCATCTGCGGTGTCCAATGGCAGAAATTCTTGAAGACACCGCGATGGAAGTCGGCGGGGGAGAGGATTGTTCCTCTCCACAACCCATTGAGGTGAGGGCAACTGCCCCCACAAAGGAGAGGGCAATTGCCTTCTTGAAAAAGGAGGAGACCGTGTCCTGGGATCCTTCTTCGGCAACGACGAAGTCCTGGAGCGCCATAGCTGCAGCGCGATCTCCTGCATCTGCAGCAGAAAAGCGCGCCTACCTTAAACAAGGATGAGAGCCGTCCTTGATTTAGAAAGTAGTAAATTTGTTTGTGGGGAATACTGCCCGCAACTTTGAGAGGAAGTTGCAGCGGCTAGATGTGAAAGAGGAGAACCTGGAATGTCTTTCAGTGCTCAGTGGGGGTCAGCGGGTGAAGCTAACTTGCAAAGATGAAAGCTTGGCTCAGCGCCTGCTGAATACCCCCCTTATGGTGGAAGGCAGAAGGGTCTTTTCGATTACCAAGGATCGCTCTTTGGTAGCGCATCTTACGGAAGTGTCCCTCCGCATGTCAAAAAGCGGCGTGAAGGAGGAATTAAGTAAATTCGGTACGTTACACGCGGTATGGACCAAGCCGAAAATCTTCCAAAGTTACGAAAGACTCTTCGGTGGCATAGCTGCAGCGCGTGTGACCGTCAGCGAAAACGGTAGGCTGCCTCACAAACTAGATGTCGGCAACGAGGTCGTCGACGTCTCCTAGGTGGGAAAGCCCAAGTACTGTGGACACTGCGATGCCCTAGGGCACCTTAAATAACGATGCCCTCACATCCAGTTCTTCCATTGCGTCGGAAAGGGCCACCTGCGGAAGGTGTGTCCTAAACGCGAAACTCCGGCTCCCCCTGCCTTGAAAAAAGCCAGAGGGAAACACGCGGGGCGAACGGAAAAGCCTAAGGAGGGACCCGAGAGGCGGAACTCACAGCCAGTTCCCGAACCCGTGCAGCAAGCGCCGGTCGAGGATACTCCCGACGACTCTGGAGACAGCCAGGGCTGGCATAAGGCGAAGCCTATAAGTAAAAAGGTCAAAAAAACCGAAGGCCCGACAGCGAAACCCACGACATCTCAATTCAATAGGAGATAACGCCGCGCTTTACTCCGCGAATGTTTGGTCGCATTTGAGCCTGTGGATGTCTCCGAAACCGCCACCGAGGGAGATATTTCCCGTCTCGTTGACGAGGAAGTTGCGACCGCGGAAGGCGAACCCTCTGCACAAAAAGAAAGGGAGACGAGCGACGCGCTCGCCGCAATCGAGGACGCCGCCTTCCAACAGGCGGCGGAAGAGCTCGCGGCCGAATTCGCGGACCGTGAGAACGGCGCGCGAATGGCCTTGAGAACGCCGGAGGTGACCATGGCACCCCTGACAGGTGACCACGACCCGGATACCGGAAGTGAGTCCTCCTCCGCGGAGGCGCTTACGAAGAAAACTAGACGGAAGTCCGAAAATCCGAAAAGGTGCATCCCGACAAAGAAGGAGGGGAACGCACCGGCAGCCGAGGGGGAAGCCGGTAGCGTAGGAACGGAGGAAGGCATTTTCCCACCCTCCGCTACCGAGCAACTGGAGACCCCCATGGAGGAGGGGGATAAGGTGAGTGATTGCCGCCCCCTTCCAACGGTGGGACCTGTTCAACAGATAGCCATGGAGGAGGGGGAGCAGACAGCTGACAACCGCTTTCCCCTGCCATCCAGCGCAGTCGACGAATCGGCCCCCATGGAAGAGGGGGAGCAGGTGGGTGAAACCCGCCCCCTTCAACCGTTGCGGTCCGCCGAGGAATCGGCCCCCATGGAGGAGAGAGAACCGGTGAACGGTGACCCCATTCCTCTATCCGTCCCGCCCGACCAGGTGACCGGAACCCCATTGCCAGTTTCCCAAGAATAACACCTGGTCTCGCCTGTCGCGGTCGATTACGCGTGGACTGTTGGAATGTCAACGGGCTGCGCGACGAATGTAACAGACGGGAGACGGCCGCCACCCTGCGTGACTTCGACCTGGCGCTCCTGCAGGAGATCCACATGATCACCGCGGAGAACGCCCAGGAGATTTCTCACCCGGTCACGCCGGGGCGTGTATTTCATAAAAACAACAGAAACAAATATATAAAATAAACCAGTTGGGGACCATGCCCCCCAACCGAACTCGGCACAAGTATCAAGAGAATATTGCTAGCACGCAGGTCAGAATAACACAGAACGGTTTGTGGTAACTGGGAAAACAAACAAACAAAAACAAGAGAAAACGAAATCAATGGTGGACGCCGGGACAAGGGACTTTGGGATCGCTATGGTTCGCACTTGGATAAAAGTAATCGCACCTGCAGTTTAGAAGAGCGAGCGGAGAAGGGATATGGGTAAGCTCCAGGACGAAGTGATCACCGGATTAAGCCGCTCCTAGAAGTCTATAAACCGGCGATGGATGCCGTCGATGTCCTTTTTGACCTTGTTACGAAGATGAAGCCACCTAACAGCCTTTTGCATCAATTCTGCTGCAAACCGGTGATACTTTCTTTGCTGCGCTGACACCTCCAGGGCGTAGCGGGCCTTCACGATGGCGCGAATGCAACACATGGTTGCGACATTCGCGCCTACCGAAAATCCATTCCTCCTGAAGAAGCGCCGCATCACATCAATGGCAGTGCCTCCCTGCAACAGCTTGGCTGAAATCAGCCTTCGTTACAGTTCACAAAGGTCACCGCTGTCCAGCTAGAGGTGCGGAAAAGACTCGATCTCTCCGCACCTCAAACAGTATGGCAGAGCAGCTACTTCGGAAACGATGCATCGCTGCCGATTACAGTGGAAGCCCCAGTGTAGAAAGAGCAGCACATCTTGTTTCCATTTTGAGCAAAACACGGAGTTGTCCAGACAAACGGAGAAAACCACTATCTCTTCGGGGGGTATACTTGAATGTTCACTCCAGAACAGCAGGCCCTTCGCCCGATTACGAGGAGTGGCAGTTTCCACCAGCTCCTTTGTCGTCCAGCAGCCGAGGAACTTACTGACTCCCGCTATTGAGCAGGAGAACTCCCATTCCGCCGGTAGGCAACTGTCGTTGCTTGCCCTGAGGGCACACAGCGCTGCGGCGACTGGTGTGGAGGACAAACGATCCGACATCCTTTTGTCCTGCATGACTTCGTCCTTTGGATGACTGAGGAAAAGTCGCAGGCGTCGAAGAACTTCCGGGGCGTTTCTTCGAAAGCTGCCCACGGAGAAAAAAAATCCTACCGCAGTGCATTAATGTTCATGGGGCGGCAGAAGTTCCAAAATTGGGCTTCCAGCAGTGAGGACACCTGCCTCAGCGGGAGGCCAAACCTTATTCTGGTGTGCCGAATGTAAGGCAGCAACGAAAGCAGTTTCTCGCTTCTTGTGCAGCGCCTTAGAATAAGTCGTGCGGGTAAGCACCACGGCGTACACCACAGCTTGGAAAAGAGCCGCATCATTCGAAACTGAACCTGCAGCTCGATGGGTTTTAAGTCTAGGATGCCCAAGCCTGCATCCTGACGCGGCGCCACCAAGTGTTTAAGTCTTACGCGGGATCGTGCAGCGCCCCACAACGTCTTGCGTAGAAGGCGCTGCGCCAAGACTTTGACATCCTGGGGAGGTGGAATAACCAAAAAAACAAGGCGGAGGAGGAAGTCAACGAAGTTGTTCCGGATGCTGACGCGTTCCGGCAAGACGAACTCGCCTCCTGAAAACATGCCAAGTGCACGCTCTGCTTTCCGAAGGCAGTCCGACCACGCTTCTGAGATGCAGAAGTCGCTCAACGGCACGCCAAGGTACCTGAGGTACCTGCCCGTGGGGATCCCCAGGCGGATCCATTCGGACTGCCCCTCCCACGTCGCTCCAACCGGAACAACCATGCACTTGCTCATGATGACGCTCACGCCCGCAACGCGATGGATCAACTCAAAGAAATCTTCAAGCGACCCTGCCGGGGTGGACATGGGCAACAGGAGAAGCAGTTCGTCGGAATAGGCTGAAACGGCCGGAGTACCTGGAAAGGAATACGGCTGCCTGGTGAGTGAACGCGATTCTCAGTGGCGAAAGAACACATTTGTCAATTCCTGAGAGGTGTCACCCACCGGAATCTTGCTGACTGGGACCTCTTCAAGGCCTCGATATGCAAGTTCTGCGAGGAGTTGCCCTTGCACCGCCTGCCCCCCGGATTTCGCAAAGGGGGCTTGCAACCATAGGGCCTATTTACAGGTCCGCTGGTATGAGAGGACCCTTGATGTCCGTCGCCAGGCCGAATATTTACCTGGGGCCAAGCGTAAAGACTAGCAATCAAGGTCGGCTAGCCTGCTGGACGACCAGGCCCGGGAGCGCTCTGCCCCACCCGCGATCAGGCACCTCGTGCGACGGTTTTATACCTCCTTCTACTTCAAAGCTCCCCAGAGAGAAATGCCTCGCGTCTTCTGCTTCCGGACGGAGCCTCGACAATAGGGGAGGACGAAAGGATGAGCCTCGACGAGCCTTTCACTACCGGTGAAATTCTCGCCGGTACTAAAAGGCTCAAGAGACGTAAGGCGACAGGGGAGGACGGCCTGCCCGCGGAGTTTTTTCAATGGTTCTCTGCACAGCTGGTCCCCCTGGTGCTGCAGTTGACCAAGCTGATTCGCAACAAAGGCGACGTTCCCGCCTCGTTTCGGTCAGCCCAAGTGAGACTCCTTCCAAAGAAAGGAGACCTGAGATCACTGAGCAATGGGCGTCTGGTCACAATCGTGAACATGGACGCCAAGCTAATTGCTGGACTGTGGGCTCCGCGTCTAGGATAGGTGGCAGACTCTATAATTAGCCCGGAGCAGACATACTCTGTTCCCGGGCGAAGTATGGTTACCAACCTGTTTTTCGCGAGCACATGGTTCCATGTGCAACGGTACCCAAGCGACTCAGGGAGCAAGATTAGCAGCCTTAATTTGGGACCGCCAGCGGGGCTAAGAACGGATACCGGGCTGGAAAGGGGGCCCTAGCGATCGCGGTCGATCTGTATGAGGCGTTCGACTGCGTGGACCAGGAGCTACTGTGAGAGCTCCTGGTTCGCATAGGCTTCCCACCCTCCCTGATTTCCTACCTGCGCTCGTGCTGGAGCCACGATATTGTAAACATCAGTTTTTGGTGTCAACAGGTGTACGGCGTGCCGGTACGGCAAGGCATACAGTAGGGTGATAGCCTCAGTCCTCTGCTCTATGGCACCTACTTTGATTTGGTGCTGAGAGAGTACAGGGTGACTTTGGCCCCTTACCGAGCGCTTGTCCCGGCACGCTCACCGCTGCAGCATGAACCGACGATCTTCTGCTGATGTTGCCCATGCCCGCTTCGGCAGCCGCAGTCGAGGATTTCTTTGACCTGCTAAACCGTGGGACTGGACTGCAGTTGAACAAGGCGAAGTGGTCGGTGGTACCGGTGGGTGCGACGTGGGATGGACGGCCTGACTGGATCCACATGGGGATTTTTACGGTCAGGTACCTGAAGTACCTGAGTGTCCCGTTGGGGGAATTCTGCCTTGCAGAAGCCTTGTGAGCTCGTCTGCAACAGGTAGAGTTGGCAATCGGTCCGTTCCTGAAAGGCAAGTTCCTTCTGCCGGAACGGACGGCGGTGTGCAACGCGTTCGCAACTCCCATCCTCCACCCCCAGCTCTTTGTGTGCCCCGTCCAACGTGACCTGAAGAAGAGGACTAAAGACCTTCTCCGCATCGCCCTCTGGGGCAGTGGGAGATTTCGTGCACTTCTTAAGGACATATGCGCTCCGCGTCGGGACGGTGGTCTTGGCCTCCTGACTTTGGAGCGCACGGACAAACAGCTGCGATGGCGCACCCTAGCCATCCCTGCAAAGACGTGAAACATCTCCTGGTGCGTCCCGGCACGCATCCTCGCCAGGCGTGTATGGAGGACGCTAGGACTCGCTTCTTTCCTTCTGTTCCCCGGTCGGAAGGTCAGAAGATGCGGCATTCTCCTTGGGCGCCTGGAATCCCTGGTGAGAGTGAACGGCTGGACTGTATGCAGCCCCGCCAACTCCTCCGCTTGGCTGGAGGAATCCGTTGGGACGTGGGTCAAGCTGAACCTCCAGACTGGACGTGAATGGAACCGCCTGCGACGCGGCCCCAACGCCTGTTGCACCCTACGGACCACTCTAGAGTGTCCCGCCAGGAGTACGTGGGCAGAGACCACCCCATTGGCTTCGAAGCTGCCCTTCCTACGAAGGGCTCTAACCAGCGGCCGGACGCCGAAATGGCACGTCTCCTGCCGGATCTCAGGCAGGGAAAAGAAACTGAGCGGTTAGACCATGGGAGAACTGGCGGATGCTACGACCCCGAGTGCCCTCCCGCGTGGACTTGTTGGATGGGGCAAGCTTCTCGGCATCCCGACGGATGACCTGAAGTGGCCCCTAGTATGTATCGGATCCAGGCTTCTCCCGCTAAAGTGGCAAGAGTCCGCACTGCTGCTGTTGCACTGAAGTTTACCCTGCAACGCGCACCGCTTCCACTGGACGCGAGGAAGTGTAAGCCCTGAGTGTGAAAGGTGTGGGAAGCGAGAATCGCTCCCCCACCTTCTAGTCGACTGTGCTGCCATCCGACCCCTGTGGGAACGGTTCAAGACGACCCTCGGGCTCGCAATGGGCAGCGGGCCCAGAGACGTTCTTCGGCCCCTCTTCGTACGGGACGCCCTGCAGCCCGCCTGAGCCCTCGCAGCCCTCTGTTGCATCCGGGGCATCGTGGCGGCCTGGAGCGACATTTGCGACGAAGGAGTGGATGCCAACGAGAGGGAAGTCATCCCGTATGCTGTGAGCTTCATGCGAAGAGCTGCGAGATGGCCCCATCTGGGACAAACGCAGAAGGACCTAGATGGCATCCTGCGAAGCATGGGCCCTCATCCTAGTGGACAGTGATCCCTACTCCTCCCTCCAAACTTCTTTTGTTTATATTTAGTTTATTTCTTTTTGTTTCCTCCCAAAGTCCCCTCCACTGCCGAGGAGCGTCACGCCGGACTGCATCTCGGCGTCCCGGCAGGTACGGTGTTGTGGTGCCTTAAGTGGGGCCTCGTACCACGTTTTTGTAGAGTTTCAATAAACGCCCCGGGCGCACCCGGGTGGCAACACCAAATCCACGGGGCAGGCGGTGCAGAGGGACCTCCTCGCAGATCGCGGACCGAGACCTTCATGCGGTCCCAGTCTTCGAGGTTGCGGAGGATGACGCCTCTCAGGAACTGGCGGAGATATTCCACCGCACCGGAGATGCGCTCCCAGTCCCCTGGCATACGCCACGTCCTGGATGGTGGTCGTTTGTCGCGTGGAATACTCTCGATTATCAAACGGAAGTGGTCCGATAGCCTCGGCAGAAGTTTCCCTCGTCTGCCGACCCGTGGGCACAGGTCGGCGTCAAGGAAGACGTGGTCTACGCTTTGGACCATTTCCGGTATGTCCCTCAACAAGTTGCGCGTGCTCATAGTAGCGCACAGCTCGTTGACTGCGTCTTTTAGCCCGCAACGCACGCCTGAGAGCAGGCGGATGTTGAAATCCCCACCGATCAGATGCACTTTGCGTACGTATGTATCCGCAAGCCAGTCGCGCTTCAGGGTTTCGAGGAGCCTGGAACGTTACCCGTACCCGCATCCGCCGCTCGGAGCGTACACATTGGTCAAGACAAGGTCGATGGAGTCGGACCACCTAAGGATGAGCTGGCCAACCCGGCTGTCTTTGTCGAAGTGTACGTCCTTGACGAAGGCGGGGACTGCTGGCTTCATAAAAAGGGCGACGCCAAAGGTGTTACGGGCGCCGCATTGCCAAAACAGACGACCCTCTGCGATCCTCTCCTTCTCCAGGGCGTTCTCCGCGGTGATCTAGTTAATCTCGTACAGAAGCGCCAGGTCGGAGTCGCGCAGGGTGTCGGCCGTATCGCGCCTGTTGCCGTCGCCGCGCAGTTCGTTGACGTTCCAGCAGGCTATGCGGATCCTACGGCGACAGGCGAGTCCAGGTGTTAATCCTGGGAAAGTGGCAATAGGGCTCCCGCAACCTTGTCGGGCGGGACGCTAGGGGAAGGGGGTGCGTCGCGCACCGCTTCTCCCCTCTCCATGTGAACCGAGTCTTCGTCTGGGCCGTGCAGAGGAAGGGGAGTTTCACCCACCTGTACTTCCTCCTTCATAGGGGTCGCCAGCTGCACGGTGTCGAGAAATGAGATTCCCACTCTCGGCTCTTACGTTGCCGGCTTCCCCCTCGGGTGCCAGTTGATGCTCCTCCTTCTTGATCCCTATCCGCCTTCTGGGATTCTGGGACTCGCGTCTTGTCTTGTTTGGTGGCGCCTATGTTAATGAGGACGCAATTCTGGCATCCGGTTGGGCGTCACCTGCAACCGGAACCTTCCTCGCGGCCTGCCTTCGTCAGCCTTTTCGGAAGTTCTTCTCACGGCCTTGCAGTTCTGCCTCGAGTTCTTCCACCGCCTGCTGGAAGGCGGCCCTTCGATCGCGTCGAGCGCGGCGCGCGGTTCCCCCTCTGTTTCCCCAGAAGATTCGTCATCGACCGTCGCGGCTTCGGCGGACGCAAGTGGGCAGATTGCTCCCCTGATGGAGGCATGGAGTGCCTCCGCACGCTCTAATTTTACCGACCAATCGCGAACTTTCTCGCGGCACGGATTTTCGCGCTGCGTTTTTGTTTTTTCCGCGCTTCGTTCGGGACTCCTGGGCTTTCTTCTGGGCTGTACCGTCTGCCAGACTTTGCTGTCGTCAGCGTCGTCGGGAGTGCTTTTAAATGACGTTGGCTGGGATGGCTTAGGGACTGGCATCTGGCTCCTTACGGCCTGTTTAATGGTATCCGTCTCTCCCGCTTGTTTCCCCTTTGCCTTTTTCGCAGCGGGAGAAACCGGGATTTCTCCTCTTGGGCACACCTTGCGGATGTGGCCCTTGTTTCCACATAAGTAGCATTGGATGTTAGGGCACCGTTTTTTTAAGTGCCTGTAGCATGGCAATGGCTACAATATTTGGGCTTTCCCACGTACCAAACATCGTCTTTTTCTTCGCCGATATTTAGTTTGTGGGGAAACCCACCATTTTCAGGTAGTGTGACGCGGGCAGCGGCCATCCCACTGAATAGTCTTCCGTACGTACGGGAGACATTGAGTTTGGCCCAAAGTTTGCACTCTACTGTGTTTTGACAACTCCTCATGGACGCTGGTGTTGACCATTCGGAGTGATACGCCCGTGAGGTGGACCACGACGCAGCGGTCCTCCGTCACAGGGAAGACCCTGCGGCCGTCCACCGTAATGGGGGTGTTTAGCAGGCGCTGCGCTAGACTTGCCTCTCTGCAAGTCAGCTCAACTCGCTGCCCCATACTAAGGACGGAGAAGCCCTCGAGGTCTTCCTCCCTCACATACAGTCTTTGCAGTTCCATTTCAAAGGAGCGTGCAATTTTCTCATCGAACACACTGCCTACCTTGTAGATCAGCGGCGGTTTGTAGCCGCTGTCCTTGAAGGCAGTCTGCTGCGCTACTGCAGCCGGGATGGTGCAGCAACTACGGAACTCTAACTCATCGTTGTTGACGAAGAGGACGCGGGGAAGTTTTCACCCGGTCACGCCGGGAAGTTTATTGCTAAACACTATGTTTTCGCGGTAAGAGGCCCCGCTACGGTAAATAGTTCTTTGGACCTGATGGGAAGCCAACTCGCATGCCGGCATGACTTCCCTCGGCAGCGGAGGGGGTACGGGGTAAAAACAAAAAGAAAAATAAAAGAAATAAACGAAAAGAAATTATTTGGAGGGACCAGAAGGGATCACAGCCCGCTGGAGGAAGAGACCATCCTTTCGAGGATGCCCTCGATGTCCCTCTGCATTGTTCCCAGATGGGACCAGCCGATCGCGATTCGCAGGTATCGACCAGCGTGTACGATGGGATCCCTGTCGCTGCTTCCTCTGCTGGCTGCGCTCCACGCGGCCACAATCCCTGGGTGGCCACAAAGTGCTGCCAGGGCTGAGGCTGGTGTCAGGGCGTGTCGCACGAAGAGGAGTCTCATAACGTCTCTGGGGGTGCTGCCTTTCGGCATTGAAAGGTTCGTAGCAAAATGTTCCAAAAAGGGCCGGAGGGCAGTGCAGTTTACTAACAGATGGGGGAGGGATTCCTTCTCCCCGCACACTGCACAGTTCTGTTTAACATTCCCCCACGTCCAGTGGTGGCGGCGCGCGTTGCAGGGAAGACCCCAGTGCAACAACAACAGCGCCGAATTCTGCCACTTCAGGGAAACGATGGATGAATCAATTAACGACGGGGGCCACTCTAGGTCATCCGTCGTGATGCCAAGCAGCTCGCCCCATCTTCGTAGTCCATGCGGGTGAACTCTTAGGGTCGCGGCGTTAGCCAGCTCCCTTATGGTCCACCCAGTCAGATCCTTCTCTTTGCCCGCTATCCGGCAGGAGACTTGCCATCTCGGCTTGCGGCTGTTATGAAGCGCCCTTCGTAGGAAGGGCAGAGCCGTTGCCAGTGGAGTCATCTCCGCCCAAGTGCTTCTGGCTGGACACTCGATCATGTTCCGCAGCGTGCAGCGGGTTTAGATGCCGGAGCGCAGGCCGTTGCAGCATTCTCCACTGATGTGTTTCATCTTTGCCCACGTTCCAAATGTTTCTTCCAGCCATGCGCTGGAGTTGGCGGGGCTGCAGGCCATCCACCCGTTCTCCTTTGCCAGGGTAACCATGCGTCCCAGGAGAAGTCCGCATCTTCTTATTTTCCGGCCGTATCACAGAAGAAAAGACGCAAGTCCTTCAGTCTTGGACACACATCTAGCAAGAAGGCGCGCTGAAACGCATCAAGGGGTGTTCCACATTTTCGCTACGATGGCTAGAGTGCGCCACCGCAGCTGTGTTTCCATTCGCTCCATCGTGAGGACGCTAAGACCTCCGTCCCGACGTGGAGCGCACAAATCGTTTAAAGGCACACGAGGCCCCCTGCCGCCCACAGGGCAATGCGTAGTTGGTCCTTTGTTCTTTTTTTCAGTTCACCGGGTACGGGGCAAACAAAAAGCAGAGGGCGAAGGAGGGAGGCTGCGATCGCGTTCCACACCGCGGCCCGTTCCGGAAAGTATAGCTTGCCTTCCAGGAACGGGCCAATCGCTTACTCCACTTTTTGGAGACAAACTGACCAGGCTTCTGACTGACAGAAGTCTCCCAACGGAACGCCGAGGTACTTGAAGTACCTGTCCGTGTGGATCCCCAAGCGGATCGAATCAGGTCGTTCTGCCCACGTAGCACCAACAGTAACCAGCGATGACTTCGTCCTGTTCACCTGTAGTCCTGTCCCACGGCTCAACAATTCGAAGAAATCTTCGACTGCCGAAGCCGGGGCACACATTGGCAGCAGGAGCAAAAGATCGTGAGCGTACGGCCGGTGTACCTAAACACGAGCTTGGCAGGGCAGCCAATGTCACCCTGTATGGTCTCCGCACCACTTCGAAATAGGTGCTGAAGAGTAGGGTACTCAGGCTGTCGCCCCGCCGGATGCCGGGCCTCACCGGTACGCCGAACACATGCTGTCCTCTAAAAGATACCTTAATGATTCCGTTGCGCCAGCAGGCGGGCAGGTAAGCCACTAAAGGGTTCGGGAAGCTTATGCGATCTAGGAGCTCCAAAAGGAGTTCCTGTTCCACGCAGTCGAAAGCTTTGTGGAGATCGACTGCGCTCGCTAAAGCACCCTTCCCTTCCCGGCAGTCCCTTGTTTGCCGTGCTGGCGTTCCCAAATTAGGTTTGTAGTCATTTTGTTCTTTTTTCTTCTCTTTTTCTTCCTGTTCAAGGTTGAATCAAGTGCTGGAGAAGAACAGGTTCGCTTCCATGCTTCGCTCGGGAGCAGCGTACGTCTGTTCCGGGCTGACGAAGCTGTCAGCTACCTGTTCCAGTCGCGCAGCCCACAGTCCGGCCAGCAACTTGGCGTCCGTGTTCACTATCGTGATCGGACGCCAGTTGCTTAATTTCCTGAGGTCTCCTCCCTTAGGAAGGGGCCTCACCCTGGCTGACCGAAACGAGGAAAGAATATCGCCTTGGTGTCGGATCAGCGATGTCTATTTGAGCACCAGGGGGGTCAGCTCTGCGACGAAGATCTGAAAGAACTCCGCCGGCAGGCCGTCCTCCCCAGGCGCCTTACGCCCTTCAAGCCTTTTAATCGCGGTGATGATTTCACCGGACGTAAAAGGCTCGTCGATGCTTTTTATTTCCTCCTCCCCTATGGCCGTGGCTCCATCTGGGAGCAGGCGCCGCGAAGCGTCCTACTCCGCAGGTGCCCTTGCGTAAAGAGAGGAGTAAAATCCGTCAAGAGGCGACGTATCGAAGCCGGCTTCAAGTGTTCCTGGTCCAAATAGTCCAGCACGCTGGGCGGTCCTGTTTGCCATGCTTGACGCTCGGCTTCGGCTTTGTATTTCGCCAAGCGACGGACGTCAGGGGTCCTTGCGAAACGACGGGCGTGCAAATACGCCTTTTTGTAGCAAGACCCTTTTCCAAATCACCTTTGTGGAGAGAGGACGTGCTTTTTCTGCGCTCCGCCTGCGTGGCAAGGCAAGTAGTTTTTTGCTCAGTGGTTGGTGCGTGCACATCGTGGGTGTCCGATGGCAGCGTTGCCAGAGGACACCGCGATGAAAGTAGGCGTATGGAGGCTTGTTCGTCCCCACAGCCTACTGGATCAGGGGCATCCGCCTCGGAATCGTCGCAGCGACGCCGAGGTCATGAAGCGCCATGGTGGGCGCGCCTAGCGTAGAAGCCATTGCCGAGATGGAAGCCCAACGCTTCTTGCAGAGAGCTGCTGGATGGCCCCAACTGGGGAATATTCGGATGGACCTCGAATGCTTCCTTCAACGGATGGGCCCTCCTCTCAGCGAACAGTGATCCCTTCCCTTCCCTCCAACCTCTTTTGTTTGTTTGCGTTTTTGTGTTTATTTTTGTTTTACCCCATCCCCTTTCGCTGTAGGGGAGTGCCACGCCGGGCTGCGTCCCGGCGTCCCGGTAGGTCCCGTGCATAAGGCCGTGAGCGGGGCCTGGTACCGCGATTGTAGAGTTTTTATAAATAAACGCGCCGGGCGTACCCGGGTGGCAACTCCAAATCCCCTCTGTGGAGAGAAGACGTGCTTTTTTTGCGCTCCGCCTGCGTGGCAAGGCGAGTGGTTTTTTGCTGAGTGGTTTGTGCGTGCACATCGTCGGTGTCCGATGGCAGCGTTGCCAGAGGACACCGCGATATAAGTAGGCGTGGGGTAGGCTAGTTCGTCCCCACAGCCTACTGAATCAGAAGCATCCGCCCCGGAATCGTCCCCGGCGACGCCGAGGTCATGGAGCGCCATGGTGGCCGCGCCTAGCGTGAAAGCCATGGTTGAGATGGAAGCCTACAAGAAAGCGGGGTATAAACCCTCGCTAGTCTAAAAGTTAGGCAACCTTTTTGATGCGCGAACTGCACACGCCTTTAAGAAGGCGCTGCAGAACGCCAATATCTTCGAAAAAAATCCTAACTGCCTCTCTGTCTTCAGCGACGGGCAGCGGGTCGAGGTGGTATGCAAAGATATCACCTTTGCCCGACGCCTGATCACCGACCCGCTGATCGTTGATGGTTGAAAGATCTTGCCGGTGACGATGGACCGCTCGGTGGTGGTCCATCTCACTGGGATCTCCAATCGCATGACTAGGTCAGCGGTTCGCGAGCAGTTAGAAAAGCACGCAGAAGTGCACGCGTTGTGGCCGTAGTCCACGATTTTCCAAGGCTACAATAGCATTTTCGGAGGTCGAGCTGCGGCGCGTATCACCGTAAAAAAGGGTGGTGCGCTTCCCCACAAGCTGGAGGTCTGCCAAGAAGCGGTGGACCTCTGGTAAGAGGTGAAACGCAAATTTTGTGGCTACTGAAATGCAGTAGGGCATCTACGAAAAAGGTGCCCGAACATTGTGTGCCTCCTATGCGAGGAAAAGGGTCACGTTCGGCGCGTGTGCCCAAAGCGCCCTATCCCGGTGCCCCCTGCCGCCAAAAAGGCGCAGGGAAAACGTGGAAAGCTAATAGAAAGAGTAGTTCGCGAAAATGGCCGTTCCCAACTGACAGCCTCCTTTCCTCCCGTGCAGGCGTCGGAGGAAAGAGCTCCCGTGGACGCGGGGATGGAGAAGGGTTAACAGCTGGTTCAGGCCAGAAAAGGAAAAACAAAGAAAGTGATGGCAGGAGAAAAGTCGGAGAAGAAAACTGTCGGCAAAAAGAAAAAAGCTGCACCGCTTTCAAAGAAACAACTCCGCGAATGCTCGGTGGCACTGGAAAGTTTAGCCGTTCCTGCCGAGGCCGCCCGCGGCAATGTCCGCAAAACAGCGATGACGCCGCCCTCGATAAGGTCGCGGAGCAGCCCGCGGCAACCGTCGCCGCTGGCGAAGACGCGGGCTTCGAGAAAGCGGAGGAGGAGCTCGCAGCAACGCTCGCCGAGTGCGAAACCCCGTCGCGCAAGGGCGTACGCAGGTCAGCTCCGACGAAGAAGGCCCCCGCAGGTGAGTGCGACCTGGGGGCCAAAAGCTCATCCTTCTCCTCGGAGGCACCCCCCAGGAAGTAGGGACGCAAGTCCCAGAAACCCAGGAGGCGCCTCCCCTCTACCAGCGAGGAGGAAAAGCTGGAAGGAAGCGGCAGCATGGAAATCCCAGAGGGGGAACACCCACACCCGGAAGCCGTCAAGTCGGCCACCCCCATGGAGGACATGAGCAGGGGGCGAAGTCCTCCCTGCAGTCGCGATACCTGAGCAGCCCGAACCCATGGAGGAGGGCGAACAGATAGGCGTGACTACACCTCCCGGTGATCCGGCCGACGCGCCGCCACCGATGGAGGAGGAGGAACAGGTGCCTTCAGTACCTGTCACCTTTCTCTTTCCTGCTAGCGTCCCGCCCCAGCAGGTGGCGGACGCCGCATCGCCGTTTTCCAAGGGCTAACAGCTGGGCTCGCCAGGCGCCGTCGAATTCGCGCGGCCTGTTGGAACGTCAATGGGCTGCGCGACGACGGCAACAGACAAGATACGGCCGACACCCTGCGTGAGCTCGACCTGGCCCTGCTGCAGGAGATCCATGTGATCACCGCGGCAGACGCCCAGTAGATCGACACGATCGCGGGGGGTCGGTTGTATTGGCGGTGCGGCGTCCGCAACACCTGCGGGGTCGCGTTCTTTGTCAAGCCAGCCATCGACGCTGCCGTAAAGGGCGTGCGGTTTGATGAGGACGCTCGGATCGGTCAGCTGATTCTGAGCTGGTCCGAATCGATTGACCTAATCGTCAAAAACGTGCATTGCCCCAGCGGCAAACAAGGGTATTGCTACCTCACCTGGCTGCTAGAAACCCTGAAGCGTGACTGGCTGGCGGATACCAATGTACGAAAGGCTCACCTGATAGCGGGAGATTTCAATCGAGTGCGGACGTGTTTTTCTTCGCTCTCGTCTCCGTGCTTTCATCCGCTTCATCTTGGCGTCGTACATTTTGACGACGATGTCGACCCAACTTGAAGCTACTGAAGTTGGAGGAACAGCATCCGGATCTGCAATCGCGGAACCGACGGCCGCCTCCACTTCGTCTTTCTCGCCAATGGAGAGGAGTTTTGCTGACGTTGCTGCCACAGCAGCCGTCAAAGGGAAACCACTCGACGAGTCGGAGTTGCGGGCATACGTAGCCCAAGGCTATAGACCTGCTCTCCGATATAAGGTGAGTGGTTTTCGTTCTGCGCGCGACGGGAATCAGTTCAACGATGAACTGACCCGTGTTGGCGTGCGGGAGGAGGACCTTCTCGCCATTATGCCCGTAAAAGACATGGGCTATTTCAAGGTGCGTTGCAAAGACGCTGCACTTGTGCAACGTTTGCTGCGCACCCCGTTGTCGATCCGTGGCCAGAAGGTCTTCCCGGCCGCCATGGACGACTCATTTGTGGTGGAGATTTTCGACATCGAGTCGGAAATCTCCGATACTGATATTCGGAACGCGTTGGCGAAATTCGCCACGGTCCATGCGCTGTGGAGGGTGCGTAGCAACCTCAAGGACTTCCCGTCCATACACAGCGGAGTCGCTGGAGTCCGGCTTACAATGCCGGACCGCCGTCTGCTGCCTACCAAACTACAGGTGAATGACACGGTCGTTCACCTGTGGTTCGTGGGCAAAGTAAAAACGTGCGAGCAATGCGGGAACGAGGGGCATTGTTTGGATAAATGCCCCTCTGGAAAATGCCGTTATTGCAAACTATCCGGGCACCAATTGAAAAATTGCCCGGATCTTTTGCGAAAAAAGGCAGCCGCGGAGCTCAATTTTAAAAAACAAAGCGCGGATAAAAAGAAAAAATCTGCGAAAAACCTGGAGACCCCACGGCAGAAATTCGGTAAAAACGCGAGGCGGAATGTCGCCCCAAAGCAGCAGGAAACATCGCACGCGAAGCCCTGCGCACCCCCTCTCGCGGCAGGGGAGCCGCAAAAGAAAGGGTGCGGGGAATCCGGGGCAATGGTAAGTCCCCCTAGGCGCAATAGCTGTCCTTCCCAAGCACGCCCGGCTCTTTCGGAGTTCGAGCAACCGGCGGGGACGTCAATGGACAACGGCGGTAAGGACATTTCCAGTACCGTCAGATCGATTCCTTCACCTCCTGCAGTGCTGAGAAGCCCAAATCGGGTAAGAAGGGTTGTGCCGTGTCGACTTCGAAAGTCGGCAAAAAAAAAATCCGCGTCGCGATCCAACACCGCGAAAGCGGACAAAAATCTCACGCCGTCGCAGTCGGAGAGCAAGCTCTCGACTGGCGCGGATGCCATGCCAACGAAGGGATTAAAAGCCCTTCCGAAAGCAGCGTCCATGACGAGCGTGTCGGAGCCATCGAAAGGGCTCCCGTCCAAAGACGCGGATGGCTTCAAAGATGGCCATGGAGCACAATCTCCATTTACGGCGCCACGCGAAGTGAGGAACCGTAATGAAGTAAAGAAGACTTCAGCAAAGGTCCCTCGTGCAACTGCGCGTGAGCACGCGGAAAACGCGCGCGCCGGGAAAGCAGCCGTCACCAAAAGCGATGCCCTGGTGACGGAAAACGAAAACAGGACAGCTGTCAATCCAGCAGAACCTGTCACTGCTTCGCGGAAGGCCGAAATCCGATCGAACATGCGCCGGTCGGACTCCGAAATGGATGCCGTTCCGATCACCGAGAAGAGGACAACTCGTTCGAAAGCGTGTGCGCGCCGATCAAAAGTAGGCAGCCAGGCAACGCTCGCCGCGAAGCCACGCGAAGTCTCCACGAAACCCGACGGGGTTCAGCCTGGCGTGGAAGCATTACATGCATGCAGCACGACAGAGGACGGTGGCGACCGTCCCCTCCAGCCAGTCGTGCTGCTCGCCGTCTGCTCGCCGGATAAAGCGAGCAAAAAGCCGCCACCTTCTTAGCAGTAATGCGGGGAATCGCGTCTTCTCGTCGTCTGTCCGTAACGTGTTGGAACGTGAACGGACTGCAGAACGACGAGAAGAGGCGATTAGTAGCCAACGCCCTGCGCCCCTTCGACCTCGCGTTGCTGCAGGAGATTCACGTAATCTCCGACGAGCAGGCAGCCGAAATCGAGGAGCGCGCAGGCGGAACGCTACATTGGCGGTGCGGCGGCGCACACACGTGCGGCGTCGCGTTCCTCGTAAGAGGAAAAATGGCGGAAGCGGTGCGCAGTGTTCGTTTCGATGACAACGGACGGATAGGCCAGCTTGTCATCAAGTGGTCCGAGTCCATCGATCTCGTCGTTACGAACGTCTACGCGCCGAGTGGCTCTCGCTACCTCGAAGAAAGAGTAGCTTTCTTTGGTGAGGTGCAGAGCCACTGGCTCAATAACTCCGGTTTCCAAGTGGCGCACCTCGTCGCTGGGGACTTCAACGTCCGCCTGCTCTCCGACGATTGGAGCCGCCCGAGGGAACGCGCGCTGCCCATCGAGATGTGCGCGTCCGTGCACGCCGCCAACTTGATGGTCAGCGAACCTGGAATGGAAAGATCGCTCGATCACGTTTTCCTCGATGAAAACCTGCATTCGCGTGTGGGCAGGAGAGGAAGATTGTTGACTAGGCTTTCTGACCACCACAGGTTGGAGTTTGAGATCCTTCCGCCAGGCAGGGGGCCTCCGTTGCAAAACTGGAGGATGCAGGCAGATTGGCTTAGCCAACCGGAGGCTGCGGAGCATCTACGTGGATACCTCCGAGGCTTTGCCATTCAAGAACTTGCGGACTGGGACGATCTCAAAAGATCTGTCCGCGAGTTCTGCTGCCAATTCCCCTTGCACCGGCTTCCACGCGGTTTCGGAGAGGGCGTGGCCAACAGGAGAGACTTTCTGCAGGCCCGCACGTTTTCGAGACGCGCGGATGTCGGGCGTCTCGCAGAGTACAAGGCGAGGGCCGAGCGCCAGGTCTGGCAGTCCGGAGCAGCATGCCTGTTGGACGACAAAGGCCAGGAATGTTCGGCCCCAGCCGAAGTACGCCGCATTGTGAGACGCTACTACTCCTCGCTCTACGCGGATTCCCCGACGGAGGATATTCTTTCTGAGATACTCCTGTCTCAGGATGCTCGTGTTGTCGGCGAGGAGGAACGCGAACGTCTCGACGAGCCCTTCACGGCGGATGAATTTTCGTCCGCCATCGCTGGGCTGAAGAGACGAAAGGCGCCAGGCGAGGATGGGCTCTTGCAGAGTTTTATCAGTGCTTTGCAGTGGAGCTCATTCCTTTGATGCTGAAACTCGCGACGCTGATGAGTGAATCCGGGAATGTCCCTGATTCCTTCCGCTCAGCGAAGGTGCGTCTCCTGCCGAAAGGCGGAGACTTGCGCCAACTTAACAACTGGCGTCCGATCACCTTGGTGAACTCGGACGTCAAGTTGTTTTCCAAGCTGTGAGTCGCGCGGTTAGGAAGAATCGCGGAATCTGTGGTGAGCCCGGAACAAACCTACGCGGTTCCGGGACGATCCATGGAGGCGAACATCCTTTTCGCGCGTACATGGATGCAGCTGCAGGAAGTTGTGGCGCAGCAAAGCCAGGCTGCTGCGAAAGTCACTGCCGCAGGCAAAAAGAACAGGCGCCGACGGCAGGAGGGAACGCCAGGTGCCTTGGCGGTCGCGGTCGATCTCCCCAAGGCGTTCGACTGCGTAAACCAGAAGCTGCTTTTGGAGCTTATGGAACGCCTTGGGTTCCCGGCGCAACTCCTGCTGTATTTGCGCGCGTGCTGGCGCCACGCGCTAACCTGCATCACTTTTAGCGGCTGCCGCGCGTATGGTATTCCCGTTCGTAGGGGCATCCGACAGGGCGACAGCTTAAGCCCGTTGCTCTTCAGCATCTTCTTTGAGTTGGTGCTAAGAGCATACAGGCTGACGCTGTCTCCCTTGCCAAGCTCCTGCCCGGGAACGCCTGCCGTGGCCGCCTACGCTGATGACCTGCTTCTTCTGCTCCCCATGTCCACCCCGGCGTCCAGTGTCGAGGATTTCTTCGACCTGATTCGTCGAGGAGCGGGCGTGAGCGTGAACAGAGAGAAGAGCGTGGTCGTTCCTGTGGGTACGTCGTGGGAGGGGCAGTCCGACTGGATCCGCCTGGGGATCCCCACGGGCGGGTACTTTAAGTACCTTGGCGTTCCGTTGGGCGCTTTCGGCGCAGCCGGAGCGTGGGCGGACTGTCTTCAGAAAGCAGAGTTGGCCATCAGCCCGTTCTTTAACGGCAAGTTTACCTTGCAGGAACGGGCGACTATTTGGAACACCTTTGTGGCCCCCCTCCTCCGGCCCCTGTTTTTTGTTTTGGACCCCCCCTATGCGGCAAAACAGCGGGCTAAGCGCCTGCTCAGGAACGCTCTCTGGGGTCCGGCGAGATCCAGGATCCGCCTTAAAGATTTGTCAGCTCCGCGTCGGGATGCTGGTTTGGGTATCCTGACAATGGAGCGAATCGGACTGCAGGTGCAGTTCCGACTGCTGGCACTGTGTGCCCAGCTATGGACCTCCCCCCTGTGTGTGCCAGCTCGCATTCTCCTGCGGAGATGCGCCGGCAGCGGAGGATTTCTCTCGCTTTTGCCGGGCACTCAATACAGGAAGCGGGGTTTCAGGTTTCCATTGCGGCAGTTGACCGCACTTCTGGAAGCACACTCTTGGATCTCCTGCCGCCCAATGAACTTTGAAGCTTGGCGGCAGGAGTCTGTTGAATCCTGGGCGGCGTTCCAAGGAATACGCCCTGAAGATCTTCGCCCCCTGCGCCAATTTTTTCCACGATCCTTGGAAGAAGTACTGCAGGACGAGGTGAAGTTTTCTACCCTGGCTGCCCCGCCTCTTGCCGCAGCGCTGTCTGCCCTCAGGGCAAGAAACGACAGTTACCAACCGGCGAGGTGGGAGGTTTCCTGCACGATAGCGGGAAGAACCAAACTCCTTGGCACCTGGAAGACAAGTGAGTTGGCGGACGCCGCCACTCCTCGTGCTACTGCAAAGGGACTTCTCCGGTGGGCAGAAGAACTTGCTGTCACCCCCGAAGAACTTGTAGTCCCTCCACAGTGTATGGACAGTTCGCTGCTCCCCCTTGCTTGGAAACAAGCCGTGCTGCTTTTCGTTCACTGGGGTTTTCAGTGCAACGAGCGTTGGCATCGTGACTCCGGGGGACTTGCGTCTGCGAACTGCGTTCGGTGCGGATCGAAGGAGTCGATTCCGCACCTACTTCTGGACTGCGGTGTCCTACAAGGACTGTGGCGTAGGCTGGCAACAGCACTATTGCATCCCGTGGACACCGCAAGAGACTTGCTGCGACGATTCTTCACGCCGAGCGGGCTTTCAGTAAGCGCAAGGATTGCAACCATCGGTTGCATACGCGCGATAGTTTCCGTCCGCCAGGCGTTGGTAATCAACGGACAGTACCAAGAGGTAATCAGCAAAGCATCCTTCTACATGGGAGCATCCGCTAGATGGCCTCATTTGATAGAGGAGACAAAGAGGAATTTCGCCGCAATACACCGCCGGTTTACACACCCTCATCAGCGGCCAACCCGGTGATCATTGCCCTACCCTCCATAAACTAAATTTGTATTTTCTTTTTACACCCGCGTCCCCATAGGCTCCGGAACATTTGAGGTGCTCATCGTTTAAATCCCCGTGAGTACGGAGCCTAACCAAAAAACCTTTTCCCTTCCCTCCAGTTTTTGATTTTTGTTTGTTTCCCCTCATTCCCCCCACGCTGCGAGCGGTTTGTTTACCAGGCCTGCGTGGCGGTAATTTTTCTATGTTCTCTGTCGTTCTGTTGGTTGGGGACATTGTCCCTGACCAGTTTATTATTATTAATAAACGCCCCGGCGTGACCGGGTGATAAATTTCAATCGAGTGCGGACGTGTTTTTCTTCGCTTTCGTCTCTGTGCTTTCATCCGGTTCATCTTGGCGTCGTACATTTTGACGACGATGTCGACCCAACCCGAAGCTACCCAAGTTGTAGGAACAGCATTCGGATCTGCAATCGCGGAACCGACGGCCGCCTCCACTTCGTCTTTCTCGACACTGGAGAGGAGTTTTGCTGACGTTGCTGCCACAGCAGCCGTCAAAGGGAAACCACTCGACGAGTCGGAGTTGCGGGCATACGTAGCCCAAGGCTATAGAACTGCTCTCCGATATAAGGTGAGTGGCTTTCTTTCTGCGCGCGACGGAAATCAGTTCAACGATGAACTGACCCGTTGTCGATCCGTGGCCAGAAGGTCTTCCCGGCCGCCAAGGACGACTCATTTGTGGCGGAGATTTTCGACATCGAGTCGGAAATCTGCGATATTGATATTCGGAACGCATTGGCGAAATTCGCCACGGTCCATGCGCTGTGGAGGATGCGTAGCAACCTCAAGGACTTCCCGTCCATACATAGCGGAGTCGCTGGAGTCCGGCTTACAATGCCGGACCGCCGTCTGCTGCCCACCAAACTACAGGTGAAAGACACGGTCGTTCACCTGTGGTTCGTGGGCAAAGTAAGAACGTGCGAGCAATGCGGGAAGGAGGAGCATTGTTTGGATAAATGCCCCTCTAGAAAATGCCGTTATTGCAAACTATCCGGGCTTCAATTGAAAAATTGCCCGGATCTTTTGCGAAAAAAGGCAGCCGCGGAGCTCAATTTTAAAAAACAAAGCGCGGATAAAAAGAAAAAATCTGCGAAAAACCTGGAGACCCCACGGCAGAAATTCCGAAAAATCGCGAGGCGGAATGTCGCCCCAAAGCAGCAGGAAACCTCGCACGCGAAGCCCTGCGCGCCCCCTCTCGCGGCAGGGGAGCCGCAAAAGAAAGGGTGCGGGGAATCCGAAACAATGGTAAGTCCCCCTAGGCGCAATAGCTGTCCTTCCCAAGCACGCCCGGCTCTCTCGGAGTTCGAGCAACCGGCGGGGACGCCAATGGACAACGGCGGTAAGGACACTTCCAGTACCGTCAGATCCATTCCTTCACCTCCTGCAGTGGCTGAGAAGCCCAAATCGGGTAAGAAGGGTTGTGCCGTGTCGACTTCGAAAGTCGGAAAAAAAAAATCCGCGTCGCGATCCAACACCGCGAAAGCGGAGAAAAATCTCACGCCGTCGCAATCGGAGAGCAAGCTCTCGACTGGCGCGGATGCCATGCCAACGAAGGGATTAAAAGCCCTTCCGAAGGCAGCGTCCATGACGAGCGTGTCGGAGCCATCGAAAGTGCTCCCGTCCAAAGACGCTAATGGCTTCAAAGATGGCCATGGAGCACAATCTCCATTTACGGCGCCACGCGAAGTGAGGAACCGTAATGAAGGAAAGAAGACTTCAACAAAGGTCCCTCGTGCAACCCCCAAACAGGAACCTTCGTTCCTGTTGGAAGCGTTGCATGCCGAACTGTCCCCACGTTCGAACACTTTCCTGCAACCAGGCGCTACCGTTCAACAGGCGACAGGTGAGCAATCCTGGGTTTTTTCGATACAGCGCAGCCACCCTCCATAGCTGGAGTCCGCATCGGTTCACGCGGCGACGGAGTGCAAGAAACGACGTCAGTCCCGTCTTGCCGGTGGCTTGCTGAAGAAGGAGACGTGCAGGGATGCACCAACAGGTGCACCACAACTCTGGAACGAATGCCGACAAGCGGAACTGGAGCTGAAGCTAAAGCCGCTCCAGCGTCAGGAGGCCCAGACCACCATCCCGACGAGGAGCGCACAAGTCCTTTAAGCAATCTCGGGCCCTCCCGTTGCCCCAAAGGGCGATACCAAGGAGGTCATTTGTCCGCTTTTTTATTCTCTCTGTGGAGGGGCAAACAAAAAGCAAGGGGCGGAGGAGAGGAGCCGTGAACGTGTTCCAAACTGCACCCAGTTCAGGCAAGAAAAACCTGCCGCCTTGGAGCGGTCCGATCGCCGTCTCCACTTTTTGGAGGAAGCCGGACCACGCTTTTGCAGGGGAGTAGTCCCGCAACGGCACACCAAGGTACTTGAAATACCTCACCGTGGGGATCCCCAAACGGACCCAGTCCTGCTGCCCTGCCCACGCCGCACCAACTGGCATCACGGAAGACTTCGCTCTGTTCACCGGAAGTTCGGTTCCCCGATGCAGAAGGTCGAAGAACTCCTCGACCGCCGAAGCCGGGGTGGACATAGGGAGCAGCAGCAGAAGGTCGTCCGCGTATGCTGAAACGGCCGGCGTACCGGCACAGTCGTGCGGCAGATGCGCCAGAGTTCCCCTGTACGCTCTCAGTACCAACTCAAAGTAGGTACTGAAGAGTAAGGGGCTCAGGCTGTCTCCCTACGGGATTCCACGCCGCACCGGCACGCCGTGCACGGTCTGCCCGCTGAATGTAACGTTGAAAAGCGCGTCGCGCCAGCTGGAGCGCAGATAGGCCACTAATGAGGCCGGGAAGCGCAAGGGATCCTGAAGCTCCAGAAGGAGATTCTGGTCGACGCAATCGAATGCTTTCCGCAAGTCGGTTGCGACCGCAAGGGCTCCCTCCCCCTCCCGACCATCCAACCCCCTGCCGGCGCACGCACCGGAATGCCGGCTGCACACCAAGCTCCTTTCATGTTGGAGCTCTAGCCAGGTGGAAGCGCGGAACAGGTTCGCCTCCATGCTTCGCCCGGGAACAGCATATGTCTGTTCTGGGCTGATGAAGATGTTGGCAACCCGTCCCAAACGCTCTGCCCAAACCTTTGCTAGCAACCTGGCGTCCGCATTCACTATTGTGATGGGACGCCAGTTGATCGTGCTCCTCAGATCTCCTCCCTTAGGGAGCAGCCGCACCTTTGCCGAACGAAGCGAGGCGGGAACGTCACCTGTTTCGCGTATCAGCAAGGTGAGTTGCTGTACCAGGGGGGTAAGCTCAGCCGCGAAAGTTTGATAAAACTCCGCGGGCAGGCCGTCCTCCCCTGAAGCCTCTCGCCTCTTGAGCTTTTCGATGGCCGAGAGGATCTCGTCCATCGTGAAAGGCTCGTCGAGGGTCTTTCTCTGCTCCTTTCCGATCGCTGAAGCGCCTTCCTGAAGCAGGAGTCGTAAACGTTCCTCTCTGGAGGTGCCCTGGAATACAGGGAGGAGTAGTAACTCCGCAGCAGGCGGCGGATTTGAGCAGGTGCCGAATGCTCATGGCCCTGATCATCCAGTAAGCTGGCCGATCCGGACTGCCAGGCTTGCCTCTCGGCTCCCGCTTTGTATTCTGCCAGCCTGCGCATGTCGGGGGTCCTGGCGTAACGACGGGCCTGCAGGTAGGCTCCTTTGTTACGGACCCCGGTCCCAAAACCCGTGAGTAGGCGGGGCAGAGAGAACTGATCGCAGAACTCCTAGTCCGACCGCTTGAAGCGGTCCCAATCCCTGAGTGTCCGCAGCCTGAAGCTCCCTATGAATGTGCGGAGATGTTCCGCCGCGTCTAAGAGCTTCAGCCAGTCCCCTGGGAGACGCCACGCTGACAAGGGGGGGCTCCTGTCGCGCTAATGGATCCCGAGGACTAGCGGGCGATGGTCGGACAGCTCGCACGGTAACTTGCCGCGCCTGCCCACGCGAGGGCACAGGTGCTCGTCAAGAAACACCTGGTCAATGCTGTCTTCCATCCTTGGTGCACTGGCCAACAAGTTACAGGTGTGCACCGCCATGCACACCTCGTTGACCAGGTCACGCTCGGGATTCTGCCCATCTGGTTTCAGGCGAACGTTGAAATCGCCTGCAACCAGATGGGCATTCCGCAAGCCTGCTTCGGTCAGCTAGTCTCTCCGGAGGGCAAGGAAAAGCTTTTTCCTCGCCCTCCTGTTCATCAGGTCCTTGCCGCTCGGTGCGTACAGGTTCGTGACGATCAGAGCGATTGAGTCGGACCACCTGAGAGTCAGCTAACCGACACGACCGTTATCGTCGAACCGCACGCCCCGAGCCGCGGCCTCGACGGCTGGCCGAAGCAGGTAGGCGACACCGCAACTTTTCGCTCTCCCACACCTGTACCGTAGCCGCCCTCCGGAGATCCGTTCGATCTCTTGCGCTTGTTCTGCAGAGATCACGTGGATCTCCTGCAGCAGCGCGAGGTCGTAGGACTCCAGAAGGGCGGCCATGTCTGGTCTCCTGCCGGGGTCTGTGATGCCGTTCACGTTCCAAACGGCGTTGCGTAGACGACGGCGGCAGGAGATTTCCGGCATTACTGCTGGGAAGATTCAGGTGTGGGGAGCCTTCCTCTTGCGAGGCGGGCGGGGTATCCATGGGGGTTTCTGCCTTCTCAGGCACCTGAGGCACCTGTGCGGCCTCCACCCCCCCTCCATCCCCTCCGTGTCCGCGCGTGGGAGTCTCCCGGGCGACGGGTCCCGAGAGTTTCCCACGCTCATGGCACCCTCGCTTGCGGAACCCATCTCTTCCCCTTCGACGGGGAATACGAGCTTCCTTGGCTTTGTGGACTTACGTAAGCCTTCTTGCGCTTTGCCGTGGAAACGGAGGCTGCGCTTCCGGCATCCACCTCGGGGGTGGAAGTAAGGGACTCCTGAGGGGAGGCCGGACGCCTTACGGCCTTCTTGCCAGCCTTGGAGGGTTATGGCTGCAACGAGGCTGCCAGCTCCTCCGCGGCTCGCGCGAAGGCTACGTCATCGATGGTGGTGTGGATGACGGACGCCGCCGCCGGCTCGCTTTCCTCGCTGTTGACTGTGTCAACAGAACGGAGCTCGTCGGCAGCGGCGAGTTATTTCCGGCAGCGTTCGGCAACATCGAGAACGCGTTCGACAACGACGCTGCACTCTTTAATTATCGCGCTACCCTTCTCTTTCTTCTTCTGTTGGTAGGCGATTTTCCTTTCCATCCTCCTCTCCTTCTTTAATTTTTTGGCAGTTGCCACTTGCCAACCAGTCTCCTGTCCGGCTGCCTCAACTTTTTCGGCGTTGGTCGCAGGGGTCTGGGGTGCGGCCTGGGTCTTGGGAGCGGGTGGCACAGCCTTCGCGGCAGCTTTCGCCGCCAGCCTTTTCTGCAGAAGCCGGGCGCGTTTTTTAAGGTTTCTCTTGGCAACCACCCGCACTGCTGCTTTTGGGCACACCTTCCTCGTGTGGCCCATTGTGCCACATACTTGGCACTGCACATTAGGACACCTCTTTTTGAGGTGGCCCGACGTATTGCAGAAGCCACAGTATTTCGGCTTCCCCACATACCAGAGGTCGACGGTTTCGCCTTCGACCACCAGTTTGTGGGGAAGAGTGCAGCCCTCCCGAACGCTCACGCGCGCAGCAGTGAGACCGTGTTGCAGCCCCTTGTAGTCCTCGAAAGGACTAACTTTCTTCCACTGCGCGTGGACCTTTCCGTATTCCTCCAACTGGGCGCGAACCTGTTCCTTGCGCTTCCGCACGGTAACACCTAAGAGGTGGACCACCATGCTGCGGTCCGCCGTAATAGGGAGGAGCCTGCGTGTTCCTATCACAACGGGGGTTTCAAGCAGTCGTTGGGCCAGCTCTGCATGTTTGCAGATGACCTCAACGTACTGATCCCCGCTGCGGATGGTCATAGCGCTAAGCTCCTCCTCTTTCATATCGAGAGCGCGCATGCCCTTCGAGAAGGCGGTTGCGCTCTCTAAAGAATATAGATTGCCTACCTTGTAGAACAATGAGGGGTTGTACTTCTCTACATAGGCCGACAATTCCGCCGCGGCTGCAGGCGATGGCGCCGACACAACGGCGATCCACACCCGCGCTGCAGCGGGGACCGATTCTGTGGGGGGGATGCCCCCACCTCCATCGCCTCTAAAGGCGACGTTGCCGCCGCCCCCTGGCTCTATATCGCCTCTGGGGGCGGCGTTGCCGCTGCTTCCTGGCCCAGCGGGCTTCCCGAACCACACGACGACTTTCTGGCCCGAGGAGCAACGAGAAAACACGTCCGCCCTAGAGCGCACAAGGCGATCGACTGTGTAGTCCAGGAACTCCTCTTGGAGCTCCTGGGTCGTATGGGCTTCCCACCCTCCTTGATCAACTAGCTGCGCTCCTGCTGGCGCCATGCGATAATTTCCGTCTCTTTCAGCAGTCAGAAGGTGCATGGCGTGCCGGTGCGGCGGGGCATCAGGCAGGGAGATAGCCTGAGTCCCCTGCTCTTCAGCACCTACTTTGAGTTGGTGCTGAGAGCGTACAGGGTGACTTTGGCCCCCTTGCCGAGCTCGTGCCCCGGCACGCCCGCCGTAAGTGTTTATGCCGACGATCTTCTGCTCCTGTAATCTATGTACACCCCGGAGAAGGCGGTCGGAGATTTCTTCGACCTGCTCAGCCGCGGGACCGGACTGCAGGTGAACAAGACGAAGTTGTCGGTGCTGCCAGTCGGTGCGGCGTGGGCTTGGCAGCAGGAATGTGTCCGTTTGGGGATCCCCACGGCGAGCTGCATCAAATACCTTGGTGTGCCGTTGAAGGACTTGTCCCCTGCGGAAGCGTGGTCCAGCTGCCTACAAAAAGTCGAAACGGCGATCGGCCCGTACCTGGGAGTCGAATTTTGCTTGCCGGAGCGAGCCTTGGTTTGGAACGTTTTTGCAGCCTCCATCCTCCGCCCCTTGCTTTTTGTTTGCCCCGCCCTAGGAGTTGTTAAAAAGAGGATGAAGGATTTCCTTCCCATCGCTCTTTGGGCCAAGGGGAGGCCCTGACTCCCCTTGAAGGACCTGTGCGCTCCCCATCGTGACGGCGGACTAAGCCGCCTGACGTTGGAGCACGTGTAGAAATAGCTGCGATGGCGTACCCTGGCCATAGCAGCAAAGATGTGGAGCACCCCCTGGTCCATTCCGGCTCGCCTCATCGCCAGTCGTGTGTCCCGGTGCGAGGGACTTGCGTCTTTTCTTCTGTGCTCCGTCCGGAAGATCAGAGGATGTGGTTTACAGCTCGGGCGCATGGCATCGTTGGCCATGGAGAACAGCTGGATGGTTTGCTGCCCCGCCAACTCCTCCGCCTGGCTGGAGGAGAACATCGGAACGTGGGCTCTGGTGAACCAGAGAAGCCACGAAACGTGGAATCGTCTCCGATGCGGCCCCTACGCCCGCTGCACTCTGAGGAATCTCCTGGAGAATCCAGCTAGAAGCACGTGGGCAGAGACAACATTCCTAGCTACGACGCTGCCCTTCCTGAGAAGGGCTTTTGACAGCAGTCGGACGCCAAGGTGGCAAGTCTCCTGCTGCATCGAGGGACGGGAGAAAAGAATGAGCGGCTGGACCATGGGTCAACTGGCGGACGCCACGACCCCGAGCGTCTAGCCGCGAAAACTAAGAAGATGGGGCGAGCTGCTGGATATCTCTATGGATGTGCTGAAGTGGCCCCCGCTTCTTCAGGAGTCCAGGATCCTTCCCCTTAAGTCGAGAGAGTCGGCGTCGCTGTTGCTGCATTGGGGTTTACCCTGCAACGCACGATGCTGCCACTGGACAAGAAGAGTTGTGGATCTTGCGTGTGTCAGGTGCGGAGAGCGGGAATCGCTCCCCTTATTGTGCACTGTGCTGCCCTTCGTCTTCTTTGGGAACGGTTTGAGACGACTCTCGGTCTCCCTACGGGCAGTTCCCCTAGAGACGTTCTTCGGCCCCTCTTCGTGAAGCACGCCTTGAAGCCAGAAACAGCCATCGCAGCCTTGTGCTGCCTCCGATGCATCGTGGCGGCATGAAGCGAAACCAACAAGGAAGGAGTGGGTCAACGCGCGAGGGATATCATCCCATATGCCCAACGCTTCTGGCGAAGAGCTGCTGGATGGCCCCAACTGGGGAACATACGGATGGATCTCGATGACTTCCTTCAACGTATGGGCCCTCCTCTCAGCGAACAGTGATCCCTTCCCTGCCTTCCAAACACTTTTGTTTGTTAGCGTTTTTATTTATACTTTTGTTTTTCCCCATCCCATTTTGCTGCCGGTGAGTGCCACGCCGGGCTGCGTCCCGGCCTCCCGGTAGGTTCCGTGTATAAGGGCGTGAGCGGGGCCTGGTACCGCGATTGTAAAGGTTTTTTTATTAATAAACGCCCCGGGCGTACCCGAGTGGCAACTGCAAATTCCCTGGGCAGGCAGTACAAAGGGAAATCCTCGCAGAAGTCGCGGACCGAGACCTTCATGCCGTCCCAGTCTTTGAGGTTGCGGAGGTTGACGCCTCTCAAGAACTGACGGGATGTTCCGCCGCACCGAAGATGCGCGTTTAGTCCCCTGGCATGCGCCACGCCCTGGATCGTGGCCCTTGGTCGCGTGGCATAATCTCGATTAACAACCGAAAGTGGTCCGATGGCGTCGACGGAAGTTTCCCTCGTCTGCCAACCCTTGAGCACAGGTCGGCGTGAAGCAAGACGCGGTCTACGCGTTGAGCCATTTCCGGTAGGTCCCTTAGCTAGTTGCGCGTACGCATAGCGGCGCACAACTCATTGCTTGCGTCTTTTTGCCTGCAAGGCACACCTGAGAGCAGGCGGATGTGGAAATCCTTTCCGATCAGATGTGCCTTGCGTACGTTTGTATCCGCCGGCCAGTCGCGCTTCAGGCTTTCGAGGAAACGGGAACGTTGTCCGTACCCGCGTCCTCCTCTCCGAGCGTACACATTAGGCAAGACAAAATCGAGCTAGTCGGACCACCTGAGGATAAGCTGGCCAACATGACTGTCCCTGTCGAATCGTACGTTTTTGACGATGGAAGCGACTGCTGGCTTCATAAAAAACGCGACTTCACAGGTGTTGCGAGAGCCGCATTGCCAAAACAAACGACACCCTGCGATTTTCTCGATATCCTGCGCTCGTACAGTGCAAACGTGTTTCCGCGTCTATCCGCGCCAACGATCGGGCAACTTTGTGCCTGCGTTTTCCCTAGCACTTGTGTGTTCCTGTGCTATCTGACAAGTAGCATAGTGCAACATGGCCAGTACACAGGATAGAGTGGAGGAGCAAGCCACTGGATGCACTTCAGCTGCACTTGAAGTGACCGCATCCTCCGTAATGGCTTCCTCGCCCACGGTGAGGAGTTACGCCGCCGTTACCTCCCAAAGACCAGGACCCTGCGATGCGAAGTTCCAGGCATATGTGTCATCAGGATACATGCCTGCATTCCGTTATAAGGTCAGTGAGCAACTTAACGGGAGAATCGGTCGTGAGCTCAATGATGAGCTCGTCCGGATAGGCGTTCGCGAGGAGGAACTCCTTGCCATAATGCCTGCTGGCAGGATGGAATATACAAGATTCGGTGCAAGAACGCAGCACTTGTGCAGCGCCTTCTCCGTACGCCGTTGACCATCAATGGAAACGAAGTCCTACCTACCGCGATGCACGTCTCTTTTGTCGTTTAATTGTCCGACATAGAACCGGAAATCTCCGACCGCGATGTCGTAAGTGTGCTGGCGAAGTTCGCCACCGTGCACGCTCTGTAGAAGAGGCCAAATCCTCTAAAGGATTTCCCCTCTGTCCACATTGGACAAGCCTCCGCGCGGATCACATTTGCGAACAGGCGTGTTGTGCCTGAGCAGCTGCAGGTGAACGGCTCGGTCGTTCACTTGTGGCTCATAGGCCAGACTCGCGCGTGCGAGCAGTGCGGCAAGGATAGACACCGAATGAAAGAGTGCCCCTCTCCAAGATGCCGCTATTGCAAACATACCGGGCACGAATTCAAGAAATGCCCGGTACTTGCAAGAAAAAGACTTGCAGCGGAAATTCGTCGGGTTCAAGATACCACTGCACGAAAAGCCGCAGCGGAAAATAAAAAACGTCGTCCGCAAAAACTCGCAAAAATCCACGAGCGATCCGCGGATGAAAAGAAAGCATCCATGCCCCCAGCGCCCCGAAAGGGGGAAGTCACGGCGGGGAAGCCAATTAAAAAGGGGCGCGAGGGTTTGACGCGTGCCGTGCCTTCCCTCTCTGCCGAACTCGCATGCACCTCTCCGAGCCAGGAACCAGGGAATCTCCGTAACACCCTGGAGGGAAAAGTAGGAAAACAGGAAGATCGCAACAGTGGGAAGACTTCTTGCCCCGTTCCTTTGTCACCTCCGAGTTCCGGAAAGCCCCACTGCAGCGCAGGCCCCTCTGCAAAGGCTACCAAAGCTGTAAAAAGCAGCGTCGCGACGAGCAAAAGCACGCTGCATGCAGTCGCCCTATCGCCGACTCGGCAGTTTTCCCCAAGTCCCACGAGGGGTAGGGTAAATTTATTTTTCTAAAATTTTTCTATAAAAACATTCACACTACAATCTCATCCAGACCATTAGCACTTTTTTTACCACTATGAAGTCCTTGGGTACTCACAAGTTCTGCACTCATGGTGGGTTTCCTGCTGTTTGGTCCCGGGCGTCGTCTTCTATCCACTTCAGGATGAATCGGTACGTCCAGGCTTGAATTTTCCCACAGTTTCTCATGCCGATTTCCCTCTTTAGGAGCCCTTGTGGAATCTCCATCGGTGATGCGGCTCTTCTGGCTTTCCTCATTTTCAACCACCACACAAGTATGGCGGTGATGAAGAGTGCGATGGTCGTCCTCACCATGGGATTGTAACAGGGAACATTACCATCCCCCTGAAACATTTCGGCGAGGATCTCCATTACGGACCTGGTGGAGAGTCCGATGATCCTTTTCAGGATCAGCCAGTCATGCAGCAATGTGGGAAACGTCAAGACGTGAAGTCACATGTCGATGTCTCCACATGCTGTGCACTCTCGATCCTCCCTTCTTCCGGTGTAGTGCTGCAATCGGGACCCACTCTAGATTCCTCCATGATAAAACATCAGGAGGTCATCCTGGGTGCCCGGCGGAAGGTCACTCCTCCAGAGCGTCGTGCCAATCGCTAACAGGTTGATCCGGTCACTCCCGTAGCGACCGGCGGCTTCCTGGAGGGCACTAATATCACTGTGTTCTTCTTGAATTAGACTTCGGAGGTTTGTTTTGGTTACCCTGGAGCATGCAAAGTCGTTGTGATTGAACCACACTTCGCGAGTCATGTGGGTAAACCTTCCTAACATCATCTCTATATACCTAAGTATACGAGTGTGATGTAGGTGCCCTCCTCGTTACCAGTCCTGGATTCGTTGAAGGGTAACTCTGCACCGTCTTCCCAGTGAGTGGCAATGTCCAGGATGTGTCGCGTATCCATGATTTCTATGGAGTGTACAAGCGACTTCATCCCGGAACCGCGTTCTCCCCTGGGACGACACAGGGGTTTTAGTCGGACTCTTGGGCGATAGTTGCCCCACAGTGTTTTTCTCTGCAGCTTGTCGAACTCCCTCGTGGTTTCCTTGTTTATCCTCGCGAAGGCCGCCCCGAAGAGCACTTTTGGAAGGAGTACTCCGTTTCATATGTTGGCCTTTAGCTTCATTCCAAGGTCCGCTCGGGTGTACTTGGCTGCTTCCTTGGCCGTTTTCCCTAGGATCTCGGTCCACAATAGCTTCGACGCGGAGAGGTCGCCAATGTAGACACCCAGGTACTTAACCTTGTCCACCGTTCGGGATCCTCTTTCCGCTATTGTGGAGAGATCGAAGATTCCAACGGGCAAGAGCTGGCTTTTCTGGGCGTTGATCTTTAGACCCAGGCCTTGATCCATCACGTCTACCACATCCAGAAACGCTCGTTGATTTCTCTCTCCCTGGGTAAAGAAGAGTAGATCATCAGCGCATGCTAGATGGGTAAGACGCTGGCCATCGATTGTTATGAATTGCAGTCGTCCGCTCTTCTCGATAAAGGACGACAACGCCTCCATGTGGATGACGAACAGCATCGGACTTAGCGAATCGCCCTGCCGGACTCCCCGTTCCATCCGAATTGCAACCGTCTCCTGGCCGTTGATTTTGATTCGGCAATACTGGTTCTGGAGTACCACCCTCACGAAGTTGCTGAAGTGTTCCGGAAGGCCTAGCTTTTTAGAACCTTAAGCAACATCCCATGGTCGATGCAGTGGAAAGCGTTCTCCATGTCAGTGAACACCAGCGCAAGGTTCTCGTCGACATATCGGCTGAGTCTGACGGTGGCCTGGGCACACTTGACATTGTCCGACATGTGAAGTTCAGGGACTGCACATGTCTGGACCGGAGAGATCAGCCTCGACATGACCTTGCCTAAGCGGTTGGACCAGATCTTCGCCAACCACTTGGCATCGGAGTTTAGGATCGAGATTGGCCTCCATTGGGCGATCTGGGTGGAGTCGCCTCCTTTCGGCAACAATCTCATCCGACTCTCGTAGAACGACTGTGGAAGTCTTCCTTCTTCGCGGATGCAGAGGGTCAACTGGTGGAATAAACGCAGGTAGGCATGCAATTTCCGCTGATAGTGAGTGAAGAGTACGCTGTCAGGGCCCGCTGCCACGTCCTTGCGTACTTGACCAAACGCAGTCTTCACCTCGTCTTCGGAGAAATCCTCCTCCAGTCTGTTCCGCTGGAGATCGTCGGTCCTCTTCTCGAGGCCTGTTGACTAGAGCGACAAAGATGTTGTCGCCTAAAGTGTTTCGTGTAATGCCTTTGAAAGGCATCCACCATGTCCTCAGACGACTGGCGCCTTTGGCCGTCGTACTGGATGCAGAAGATATCTGTTGCCAGATTTCTTTTCTTCAGAACGCCGACTTCCCCTTTGATGTTCTTGAAGACGTACCCACTCTCGTGCTGATCGAAGTACTTTGAGAGTGAGCGATCTTGGATGTTCAGCTCCCGGTACGCCTCCTGCCTCAAGAGCCTATCTCCAAACTGCATCTTTACAAACAGGTGTATCCTGTGTTTCAGGCTGTCCCAGTCGGCGACTCTTCGGATTGTTGTTGCCTTCAGAATCGTCTCCAGGACAGCTTGATTTCCGGGATGGGTTTCGAACCAGGCAAGCATGCTGATGAGCGCCGCCCTGGTACCTTGCCTCCGCCGAGGATTCTCCGTTCTTAGAAAAAACCGCACTAGGGGGTGATCGGGCACCGTGGTCATAATGTCTCGAAAACCCTGGATGCGGTTACCAAGTTCGGTGTTGTGCAGGACGTGATCGATCGGCTTGTGACTTGCAGTTCGCCACACCAGTTTGAACTCGTCGGATAACCGCTGATACGCCGTCCTTCCTCTGGCGTCTTCGGAGTGAGTGATCTCATCCAAGATGTTGAGATCGCCAGCAACAATCACGACGTCCTTGGAAAGGAACCTTTTCACGGAGTGCTGCATGCAGCGCCTGCGCACAACGATGTTTTAGCCTGTGCGGCCCGTACACGTTTACCAGGATGAGATGAACAGTAGCGGATCAGGCCAGTCGCACGCCGATGATTCGTGCGGGATAGGAACAGAACACTTCCAGAATAGTTGGGGTCAAGTTGTTCTTGATTAGCACCGCCACACCTTGCGTGTTCCGTTCTCCCTCGCTGACGAAATTCTGCCCGTTGAATCGCCGTTCCATTTCCTGAATAATCTCGAGACCCATCTTGTGGGTCTCCTGCAGGCACACTATGTCTTGTTGTGCGATGGTCCGCACAATCCTTTTTCTTATTCCTTGGTCGACCATACCGTTTGCATTCCAGGAGGCTATTTGCAGCCTCCTGGCGGTCAATAGGGGAGAGGTCATGAAAGGAGAAGTCCTATTTCTTGCCCTTCCTGAGCTTCTTATGTCTGAGAGAGCGTGCTCTTCCAGACAATGAAGTAGCAGCGGGCTCCTCGCTGCCGGCGTCACTCTCTGTTCCGGGGAAATCGGTTACTTCCGCCTCCGCCGTCCAGTGTTCAGCCCGCGCGATTAGTTTTCGAGATAGCGTCTCTATCTGGAACTTGGCGCAAAAGTTCGCCTTTACGTCCAGAAGCTGTTCCTCTAGCTTTTCGTGCTCGGTGACCTTCACAACCTTGTTGACCTTCTCCCGTGCATTGCAGATCTTCTGCAAGATTTTCTCTTGCTGGGGACCGCTCTGCAACTCTAGGACTTCATTAGCCAGTGATGCCAACTCCTCCGTAGATTGCAGGGCCTCCTGCGACACCGAAGTGGCTTCGGCTATTTCCTCTTTCGCGCCTTCCTGCGCTACCTCCATCTTCTCGCCTTCTTGCTTTTCACTTTGTAGGATAAGTGGGGTTTTTTGCTCCTTGACGAGCATCCTCCTCTTTCCTTTCTTCCCAACCTGTATGAAGCCGTCTTCCGATACCGGGACAACTTCTTTCACCTTCTTCGGCCTTCCTGCCTTCTGAGGCTGTTCCGCCTCCTTGGTGTTTCTCTCTCTCACGGGAGAGAGACCTCGAATCCTTCTGCAGTTTGCAAACTCCGGACAGCTCCATTTGGCATGTCCGTGTTTCTTGCAGAAGGAGCTCACCTCCGGCTGCGGACAGTTTTGGACTTGATGTCCTACTTTGCCGCAGCGGAAACAACGACACGTTGGGCAAGCGTCGGCCATGTGGCCAAACTGCTTGCACCCGGTGCAGAATATCGGTTGTTGCCGGTAACGCACGTTCACTCTTTGGGATTGTTCGTCAAGAACGGCTAATCCAGGGAACACAGCTCCCTCTTTCAACTTCGTTTTGGCGATCATTTCGATACATAATATATTTTCAGAGAAGTTCTAGAATTCAAGGTCCAGAACTTCCCCATACTGCACCAAAAAGTTCTAAACCGTTAGTTCCGGTGTGAGGATGGAGATGCCGATCAGAAACACGGTTGTGTATGGCATCTTGCCAACACCACAAAACATCCTCCCTTGTATATTGATCCCCTTCTGGATCAGTCGCTCTCTAATCTTTTCAGAGTCTGTGAAGACTGTTAACCCGTTGTTTGCTGGTATGATTGCCTGTATGCGATCAAAATTCATGTCCATTTTATCGAGGGACAGATAAACCTCCCTGATATTATTGAACTTGATGAGCCCAGTCTTGAAAATGATGGGCTTCACATTCGGCCCTAACTCCACGATCGGCCGATACACCTTTTGGACTTTACCGCATAGCGGCTTCCCAAATTTTCTTGGTGGGTGGACACTCGCTTGTCCAGCCGCCACCGACGCATAGGAAAAGGGCTACGCCGCCGCAGCCGAACAAGATGGTGTCTCGCTCTGGACCGCGTGGACGCCCGCGCGTCCTGCCTGGGACGCAGCCGCTGCGAGCGCAACTCTCGACGTCGCCACCGTTGCCGCCGCGGGAGGCACCCTCGGCATCGCCGCCTCAGGCGCGACCTTCCCCGCCGCGGGCACTACTCTTGCCATCGCCGCCGCAGGCGCAGCAAAGCCCGCCACGGGCGCGATCCTCGGCATGCCTGCCACCGCCTCGCCGTTGCCGCACGTTACCTCCATGGCTTCCATGGGGGACGACGGTTTCTCCACTCCTCCTCTATGTGCCTGCATCCTGGCAGCTGGTCTTGCTGCACGGGACCACTGCAGGTCTTTTGCCGCGTTCTCCTCGCCGCTTCTTTTGTAGTTTCGTCTGGAAAACTTCCACTCTCCGGGCACACACGAGCACAATTAACTGATTAAATTGTCGAGCGCACAATACTTTGAGCCGCGAAAAAAGTTCACCGACTCGGCAGGAGAGGAGCAATCTCCCGACTGTCAAGAAGGTGACTGCATTGCCTCCTTTCAAAGGCGTAGCGAAAGCAACGCCCCCAGAGAACTCAGCGAGAATCCCGGAGGTTTCCGCAACTACTGTCGCGGATACCTCCGAGAATCGCGAAGGCGAATGGAAGGTTGTGGAAAGGAGGAAAGAAATATGTCCGAAAATAGCTCCGCAACATCCATCCCTGAGCTCTTCCAAAGGAAAAAGCAGTCGCGGGAATACGAAAACACGCGCGGCTTGTGCCTCTTCCAAGGAAAAAGCCAGCGCCTTCAACGCGTGCAAGTCTGCTTCTGTGACCGCCGAGAAGACCATTCTGGTGCAATTGGACGGATGAAAGCGCACGTCGATCGTGCGAGCATCAGACTCCGCAAAGGAGTCCGATATCGCAGCTGAACGACGCGTAACTCGCGCGGGAGCGAGCGCCCGCAGGGCTGAAGCCCTGAGTCGTGACACACTCGCCGCGGAACGGCTAGTGCTCAACCCGGAACCCACAGGTTCTGCACCCGGGGAAGAGCACCCGATTACGTGCAGCACAGTTTAGGCCGGTGAGGACCGCGCCCTCCAGCCCGTCGTGCTGCTTACTGTCCGCTCGCCGGGTGAGGCGAGCACCACGGCCCCGCTTTCCCAGCCGTGATGAGGGCAATCGCGTCTTCTCGTCGTGTTGCCGTAACGTCTTGAAACGTCAACGGGCTCCAACACGAGGATAAAAGGCGACTAGTGGCTGACGCTCTGCGCGCCTTCGAGTTGACGCTCCTGAAGGAGATTCACAGCATCTCCGAAGAGCAGACTGCCGAAATCGAACGGAGCGCTGGCGGAACCCTGCTTTATAGGTGCGGCGTTGCAAGTACGTGCGGCGTCGCTTTCCTCGTGCGAGGAACTTTGGCGGGAGCGGTGCGCAGCGTTCGTTTCGACACGGAAGGCCGAGTGGGACAGCTTGTACTCAAGTGGTCCGAATCGATCGACCTTGTCGTAACCAACGTGTACGCGCCGAGCGGTGCTGAGACGATGGGCCGAAAGGATTGATTTATACGGTACCCTTCAAAGCCAGTGGTTCACTCGATCTCACCCTACTGTGGCTCATCTCATTGCGGGGGACTTTAACGTCCACCTGCTTTCCGAGAATAGATCACACAAAAGGGAAAAGTTCCAAGCAAAAGAGATGTGCGCGTCCGTGCACCCGTGCAACTTGTTCGCTAGCGACCCTGCTATGGAAGCAACGCCGGACCACGTATACCTTGATGAACACTTGCTCTGTCGCGTGGGTCGGAGAGGTCCCGTGCCGTCCGTGCTTTCAGACCACAACAGGCTCGAGTTCGAATTGCTCCCGCCAGGCAAGGGGCCTCCAAACTGTTTTTGGAGGATGCCGGCAGACTGGCTAAGCCACTCGGAGGTTGCTAAGCATCTTCGCCAGTAGCTTGTCGGCTTTGCCATGAGTGAGCTTGAGGACTGGGACGATCTGAAAAGATCGGTCCGCGAGTTCTGCTGCCGGTTTCCCTTGCAACAGCTTCCGCGCGGCTTCGAAGAGGGCGTGGCCAACAGCAGAGATTTTCTGCATGCCCGCTCCTTTTTAGGGCGCGCGGACGTTGGTCGATTCTCCGAGTACAAGGCCAAGTCCGAGCGCCAGGTCTGGCAGTCAGGGGCGACAGTTCTGCTCGACGACCAGGAACTGGAATGCTCTGCTCCAGCCTACGTGCGACGGATAGTCAAGCGCTTTCACTCTTCTCTGTATGCAGAGGCACCGACGAAACGCAGCCTCTCCCGGCAGCTTTTGCCGATTGATGCACCTGTTGTAGACGAGGAGGAACGCGCGCGTCTTGATGAGCCCTTCACGGCAGAGGAAATTTCCTCGCCCATCTCGTGGCTCAAGAGACGAAACGCGCCAGGGGAAGATGGGCTCCCCGCGGAATTCGTTCAACGTTTTGCGGCGGAACTCATCCCCCTGGTGCTCCAACTCTCGTCGCTGATGCGAGACTTGGGCGATGTTTCCGCCTCCTTTCGCTTAGCCAAGGTGCGTCTACAGACGAAAGGCGGTGATTTGCGCCAACTGAACAACTGCCGTCCGATCACATTAGTGAATTCGGATGTCAAGCTATTCTCGAAACTTTCGGTGGCGCTGATGGGTAGGATCGCGGAATCCTTGGTAAGTCCGGAGCAGAAGTTCACTGTTCCCGGGAGGTCAATGGACGCGAATCTCTTGTTCATCCGCACATAGCTGCAATTGCAGAATAGTCTGGCGGTGGTTCGTCGTGCGGAAGCGACGCTTTCGATCTCTCACCGACGGAGGCGCGAGACGCAAAGGGAGACACCGGGAGCCTTGTTGGTTGCAGTCGATGTGCACGAAGCTTCCGATTGCGTGAACCAAAAGCTTCTTCTGGAGCTTTTCGAACGTCTGGGTCTACCGGCATCCCTGTGGGCGTACTTGCGCTCCTGCTGGCGCCTCGCGATTACATCCATTGTTTTTAGTGGCTGTCGCGTGTACGGCGTGCCATTACGACGAGGAATATGGCAGGGTGATAGCTTAAGTTCGCTGCTTATCAGCATCTATTTTGAATTGGCGCTGGAGGCTTACAGGCTGACGCTAGCCAACCTACCGAGCTCCTGTCCAGGTACGCCGGCCGTGGCAGCCTATGCCGACGACCTGCTTCTCCTGTTGCCCATGTCCAAAGCGGCGACATCGCTTGAAGACTTCTTCGAGTTGATTCGTCGCGGTGCTTGCGTGAACGTTAACAGGAGTATGTGTATGGTTGTTCCGGTGGGTGCAACGTGGGAGGAGAAATCCGTCTGGATCGACCAGGGGATGCCAACGGGCAGGTACCTCAGGTACCTTGGCGTGCCGTTGGGCGACTTCTGCATCTCAGAAGCGTCGTCGGATTGCCTTCGGAAGGCAGAGCGTGCACTTAGCCCGTTTTCAGGAGGCAAGTTCGTCTTGCCGGAACGGGCCTGCATCTGAAAAACGTTCGTTGTTCCCCTCTTCCGCCCCCTGTTTTTTGTTTGTCCACCCCCCGTGGAAGTCAAAGTCTGGGCGCAGCGCCTTCTACGCAAAGCGTTGCGGGGCACTGCAAGATCCCGTGTTAGACTTGAAGACTTGGTGGCGCCGCGTCAGGATGCAGGCTTGGGCATCCTCGACTTAAACAGCATCGAACTGCAGGTGCAGTTTCGCATGCTGCGGCTCTGTGCGAGGCTGTGGTGCACGCCTTGGTGCTTAGCCGCACGCCTTATACTGAGGCGCTGCACAGGATGCGAGGAACTGCTTTCGTTGCTACCCCACTTTCGGCACACCAGAATAGGGTTTGGCTTCCCGCTGAGGCAGCTCTCCTCACTGCTGGAAGCCCAAAGCTGGATCTCCTGCCGCGACATTAACACGAATGCATGGCGGCAGGAATCTTTTTCATCGTGGGCAGCTTTCGAAGGAACGCGCCCGGAAGATCTTCGACGCCTGCGACTTCTCCTCAGTCATCAAATGGACGTAGTCATGCAGGACAAGAAGTTGTCGGATCGTCTGGTCGCCACACTACTCGCCGCAGCGCTGTCTGCCCTCAGGGCAAGCTACGACGGTTGCCTATTGGCGGAATAGGAGTTCTACTGCAAAATAGCGGAAGTCACTAAGCTCCTCGGCAACTGGACGACAATGGAGTTGGTGCAAGCCGCCACTCCTCGGAATCGGGCGAAGGGCCATCTTCGGTGGAGCGATCATTCAAGTGTGCCCCCCGGAGAGATAGTGGTTACCCCTGTTTGTTTGGACAGCTCTGTGTTCTCCGTAAAGCGAAAACAAGATGTGCTGGTCTTTTTACATTGTGCATTACACTGTAATAGGCAGCGAAGCGTCGTTTCCGGGGGAGCTGCTCTGCCAAACTGTTTAAGGTGCGGAGAGATCGAGTATTTTCCGCAACTTTTGCTGTACTGCAGTGACCTCCTGGAACTGTGGGAAAGGCTCACTTCGGCCATCATGCTACATGGAGGCACTGCCATTGATGTGCTGCGGCGCTTCTTCAGTAGAAATGGACTTTCGGTTTGCGCGATTGTCGCAATTATGTGTTGCGTTCGCGCCATCCTGAAGGCCCGCTACGCCCTGGAGTTGTCAGCGCAGCGAAGGGAGGCTCGCTTGCTTGCGGCTCAATTCATGGAGAAGGCTTCAAGGTGATCTCATCTTCGTGACAAGGTAAATGAGGACATCACCGGCATGCATCACCGGTTTACACACCTAGGAGAACGGCGTAATCCGGTGACCCCTGCGACCTCTCGCCCACCCATACCCCATTTCCGTTCGCTCGGTAAAATTTCCGGTGCCCGTGGTTTTATCCCCGTGTCTTCCAGAGCGATCCCAAAGTACCTTATCCCGTCCTCCTTATTCATTGTTTTTATTTTAATCTGGTTTCGTTGTGTTCCACGCCCCCCCACACCGTTCGCAAAACTGTTACTCTGGCCTCCGTGCCAGTAATAATCTCTTCATTCTTGTTCAGTCGTCAGTTGGGAGTTTGTTTCCTAACTGGTTTATTTTGTATAATTGCTTTTTAGGTTATGTTATATGGAATAAACGCCCTGGTGTGACCGGGTGAGAAATCTTCTGGTCGTTCTCCGCGGTTATCACGTGGATCTCCTGCAGGAGTGCCAGGTCGAAGTCACGCATGGTGTCGGCTGTGTCCCGCCTGTTGCCGTCATCGCGCAGCCCGTTGACGTTCCAGCAGGTTACGCGGATCCTACATCAACAGGCGATTCGAGGTGTTAATCCTGGGAAATTGGCAATGGGGCTCCCGCCACCTTGTCGGGCGGGACGCTAAGAGGAGGGGGTTCGCCGCGCATCGCTTCTCTTTCCTCCATGGAGTACGAGTCGTCGTCGGGGCCTTGTAGAGGAAGTAGGGGTTCACCCACCTGGACATCCTCCTCCATGGGGGTCGCCAGCTGCACGGTGTCGAGAAATGAGATTCCTACTCTCGGCTCTTACGTTGCCGGCTTCCCCCTCGGGTGCCAGTTGATGCTCCTCCTTCTTGATCCCTATGCGCCTTCTGGGATTCTGGGACTCGCGTCTTGTCTTGTTTGGTAGCGCCTATGTTAATGAGGACGCAATTCTGGCATCCGGTTGGGCGTCACGTGCATCCGGAACCTTCCTCGCGGCCTGCCTTCGTCAGCCTTTTCGGAAGTTCTTCTCACGGCCTTGCAGTTCTGCCTCGAGTTCTTCCACCGCCTGCTGGAAGGCGGCCCTTCGATCGCGTCGAGCGCGGCGCGCGGTTCCCCCTCTGTTTCCCCAGAAGATTCGTCATCGACCGTCGCGGCTTCGGCGGACGCAAGTGGGCAGATTGCTCCCCTGATGGAGGCATGGAGTGCCTCCGCACGCTCTAATTTTACCGACCAATCGCGAACTTTCTCGCGGCACGGATTTTCGCGCTGCGTTTTTGTTTTTTCCGCGCTTCGTTCGGGACTCCTGGGCTTTCTTCTGGGCTGTACCGTCTGCCAGCCTTCGCCCTCACCAGCGTCGTCGGAATTGTTCTCAACCGACGTTTGCTTTGAGGGCATAGGGACTGGCGTCTGGGGGTTTACAGCCTGTTTCTGTTTATGCGTCTCTCCCGTGCGTTTCCCCTTTGCCTTTTTGGCAGCGGATGGGGACGATATTTCTCTTCTTTTGCACACCTTACGGATGTGGCCCTTATTTCCACATAAGTGGCATTGGATGTTAGGGCACCGCTTTTTTAGATGCCCTGTTGCATTGCAATGTCCACAATACTTGGGCTTAGCCACGTACCAAACATCGACTATTTCTTCGCCGATATTCAGTTTGTGTGGAAGCCCACCATTTTCTGGTAGGGTGACGCGGACTGCTGCCATTCCACTGAATAGCCTTCCGTACGTTCGGAAGACATTGGGTTTGGCCCAATACGCGTGCAGACTACTATGCTTCGATAACTCATCATGGACGCTAGTTTTGTCCATTCGGAGTAATTCGCCCATGAGGTGGACCACGACTGAGCGGTACTCCGTCACAGGGAAGATCCTGCGGCCGTCCACCGTAAGAGGGGTGTTCAGCAGTCGCTGCGCCGGACTCTCCTCTTTGCATGTCAGCTCAACTCGCTGGCCACCACTGAGGACGGATAGGCCTAAAAGGTCTTCCTCTCACACGTTCAACCTTTGCAGCTCCATTTCGAAGGAGCGTGCAATTTTTTCATCAAACACACTGCCTACCTTATAGGTCAGAGAAGGCTTGTAGCCGCTGTCCTTTTAGGCAGTCTGCTCCGCTACTGCATCCAAGCATGGTGCAGCAACGACGTCACTCCAACTCCTCGCCAATGGCGAAGAGGTTTGCGAGGGGGCGGTTGCGCCCGATTCCGATAGGGCAAGTGCCCCGGATTCCGTGGGAGCGGATGCCCCCACTTTCATTGGTGAAGGAGAGCGTGTCATCTCTTGTTACGAGCGCTTTCACCAAACCCTGTAGGCAGGAGATTCATAGGGAACTCGTCCCAAAACTCCCGGACCAAGAGCTTGAAGCGACCCCAGTCCTGAAGCGTCTGCAAGCTGAAACCCCGTATGAATCCGCAGAGATGCTCCGCGGCTTCCGGAAGTTCCATCCAGTCTCCCGGTGAGCGCCACAGAGATAACGGGGGAACCCTATCGCGTGGGCGCACCTCGAATACGATCCGGTAATGGTCCGACAGTTCCGACGGTAACTTTCCGCGTTTGCCCACGCGTCAGCATAAGTGCTTGTCAAGAAACACGTGATCTATGCTTTCGGCCATTTCCGGATCTCCTGGAAATAAGTTGCGCGTGTGGATCTCTGTGCACAGCTCATTCACGCGGTGCCGAAGTGTGTCGGACGCAACTGGCAGCAGGCGAAGGTTACAGTCACATGCGATTAGGTGCGCTTTGCGAACTCCCGCTTCGTCCAGGTATTCGCGCCTCAGGGTAAGGTAGAGATCTCTCCTTGCCTTTGCCCTTAGCGCGTCGCTGCTGCTTGGTGCGCAGAGGTTGGTAATGACCAGATCGATGAATTCGGACCACCTGATGTTCAACTTCCCGACGCGACCGGCACTATCGAACCATGCGCCGTTTGTTGCAGCCTCGACAGCTGGCCGAAGCAGGAACGCGACACCAAAGATTTAACGGTGCCGCAACGCCACATCAGCCGTCCACCCGAGATACGCTCGATCTCCGTTGCTTGGTGCGCGGAGATAGTGTGTATCTCTTGCAGCACCACCAGATCGAACGATGCCAGGATGGAGGCCACTTCTCGTCTCTTGCCGTCGACGCTTAGCCCGTTGACGTTCCAACAGGCAATTCGCAGGCGGCGGCAAGAGGCGATTCCCGGCTTAAAGGCTGGGATCTTAACGTTGCAGCACCTGTCAAGGGACAGAAGGGAGGAACGAGTAAGGGGACCGCGGCCATCAGAGGCACTTGAAGCACCTGGTGCACAGACTCTATCCTTTCCCTTTCTCCGGGGTCGCAGAGTAGGGTTACCTCTCGAGGATAGTCCCCGGAGTTGTCTACTTTCTTCGCACGCTCGCTTCCCTCGATTATCTCTCCCTTTTCCACGAACGGGATAATTTGGCAGGTAGCCTTCTTCGTGCGTCTGGCCTTCGGGCGGGAGGCCGCGATGCCGCAGGCTGTGTTTTCCCCCTCTACGTCAGAGTTCGGAATATAAGACTTCTTGATCGAGACCTTAAGGCCTTCTTCGCGGATTTGGCAAGACGGTACAAGGACGCAGCCAGCTGCTCCTCCGCTCGCTCAAAAGCGACGTCTTCGAGCATGCGTTAGACGACGGACGCCACTGCCGGGTCGATATCCTCCGGCATTAATTTGCCGGAGGGCCGAAAGTCGGCAGCGACGAGAGCGATTTTGCCGCTCTTTTCGACCGCAGGAATGCGTTTGATGACGAGAAAGCAGCGTTTGATCTTTTCGCGACGCGGCAATATCTCGCTGCTTTTCGCGAGATTTCTTTTTGGTTCCTTGAGGCTTTTCTGCCTCTTGGATTTTACTACCTGCCATCCAGGTTCCTGGCCGTTCTCCTTGACCTTCTCCGAGGTTTGCGGGATCTCGGAGCTGACCTTCACTTCGGGCACGATAGTTATCTTTTTAGCTGTGGGTCTCTCTTGGGCTCCCTGAACATTTTATATTCTGGCCGCGCGCTTCTTCGCATTCTATGAGGACGCGACGCGGACTTCATTTTGCAAGAACACCGCAAGAGTGTGCCCGGGTTGCTTGCATTGCTTGCACGGCAAGTGGGGGCACCTTTTTTTCAGGTGACCTCAAGTGCTGGAATGCCCGCATAAATGCGGCTTCCGAACTTACCAGATGTCAACGGGGACGCCGTTGACCTCCAGCTTTTTCTGTAAAGAGCAACCCTCGCAAACCGTGATTCGCGCGGAAGCCAGTCCGCAATTTAGCAAATCGTGCTCCCGAAATGAAGTCGGCTTTTTTCACAACGCGTGGAGGGTTCCAAATTTAATTAATTATTCTCGGAAAGCCTCTTTGGCTATCCGGAAGGTGATTCCGAGGAGATGGATCACGACAGATCTATCCTCCGTGATAAGGAGGAGCCGGCGTTTCCCCCAAAAAACAGGTGTACGAAGAAGACGCTGGGCAACACTTGCTTCTTTGCAAATCACCTTAACGTACTGTCCAGCACTCCTGATGGTCATCGCCAAGAGCTCCTCCTGGGGTACTTTGAGGGAGTGCATCGCTTTCGAGAAAGCGCGCGCACTCTCAAAAGAGTTAAGGTTGCCTACTTTGTAGAGTAGAGGGAAATTGTACCCTTCCTCCAGGTAGGCTTACAACTCAGCCGTAGCCGCTTGTGTTGGCGCCGTAGCCACGGAACTCCAGTTTCACCCTAACGAGGTAGATGCTTCTGGGTTCCCGGGCGGAGCATGGATGCCCTCCTGTTCCTCGCCAGTACCTTTTCTGCGCTCCAATAGAAAAGGGTCAGGATAGTTAACCGGACTTCGGAAATGTCCAAGCCAAAATAGAAGATAGTTAAGGAGGGAAAGGAGCCCTCTCAGTCGCTGTCGATTTGCTTGACGCATTCGACTGTTTTGACCAGAGGCTCCTGCTGGATCTCTTGTAACGCTTGGGCTTTCCGATTTCTTTGCTGACCTGCCTGCGATCCTGCTGGCGCGACGCGATCATACAGATCTTTTTCAGGAAACACCGTGGACGGCGTAAGGTACGGCGGGGCATACGACAGGGCAATAGCCTGAGTCCGCTGCTCTTTAGCAGCTACTTTGAGTTGGTGCTGAGATTGCACATGGTCACTTTGGCCCCCTTGCCGAGCTCGTGCCCGGACACCCTTGTCGTAGCAGCCCATGCCGACAATCTTCTGCTCCTGAAACCTAGATACACCCCGGCGTAGAAGATCCTTGATTTCTCCGACCTACTTAGCCGTGGGGCCGGATTACATGTTAACGGAAAGAAGTAGTCGGTGGTGCCAGTTGGTGCGGCGTGGGCAGGGCAGCCGGACTGGGTCCGTTTGGTGATCACCACGATACGGTACTTCAAGTACCGCGGTGTACCGATGGGTGATGATCTCCCTTTGAATGCGTGGTACAGCTGCCTTCAAAAGGTAGAGACGGCGATCGGCCCGTTCCAAAGCCGCAGGTTTTTCCTGCCGGAACGGGCTGCGGTGTGGAACGCATTCGCGGCGCTCCTCCTCCATTTCCTGCTTTTGTATGTCCCTTTACCACAGAAACTAAAAAGCGGACGAAGGATCTCCTAAGGATTGCCCTATGGTGTAATGGGTGTGTCTGATTCCGGCTTGAGGACTTGAGCGCTCCGCGTCGGCACGGCGGTCTTGGCCTCCTGACGCTAGAGCAGCTGGTGCGAGCTTGCACGTCTTCTCGTCGAAAAGGCTACAGGCAAGGTGGGACTGTCATCCTTTCTTGCGCTTCGTCGTCGCCGTCAAGTCTGTCACTGCGGGTTGCAGCTACGAAGAGTCTCTAATTTGATGAGCATGAACGTAGGATGGCTTTCCTGTCACCCCGTTAACGGAACCGCTTGGCTCCAGGAAACCGTTTACTCGTGGACGACAAGCAACGAGCACCGCGCCGGACAAGATGGAAGGCAACTGTTTGCTCGCAACGACCGCCTCGCGCTCCGTGAGATTCTGAAGCATCCCCAAAAACGATCGTGGGCGAGAAAAACTCCCCTCGCCGCATTGCTGTCTTTGCTTAAGGAATATTTATACAGAAACACTGCAGTGAAATAGAAGGTGTTCATAAAAATCTCCGGTAGGGAGAAAAAGATCAGAAAGTGGAAAACGGGAATTTTGTACGATGCTTCTTCTTGGACTAAAACCTCTATTGAACTTTTGCGCTAAGGTGAGCTTCTAAAAGTTCCGACGGAACAAATACATTGGCCTCCGGTGCTAATAAAACCCTCCACCCTTTTCCTTAAGTGGCAGGAATCGGAATTACTGTTGCTGCATTGGGGACTTCCTTGCAACGCCCGCCGGCACCATTGGACATGGGGAGCGTTTAACCCTAATTGTGTGAGGTGGGGGAAAATAATTCCCTCCTCCTCCTCCTTATGGATTGCGTTTCTCTTCGGCCCCTTTGGAACCGCATTGCCTCGGGAATAGGTAAATTCTGTAGCAACCCCAGAGACGCTATTTGGTCCATCTTCGTTTGCGACGGACTTTGGTCAGCGGCATCGTTAGCAGCCATGTGCTGCTTTCTTGGAAGCGTGGTTGCTTTGTGCAAGGCAACTGGAGTACCACGCGATAAGACTGCCGTCCAATGCTAAGTCGAAATTATGAGGACGGCGAGCGGATGGACCCATCTAAATTCATTTATTAAAGAACAGCTTGCAGACATTCTGGAAAGAATGGTACGGCCTCGCAGCAGACTGTGATCCTCTCCCGTGTCCTCCAGATCTTATTTTCATATAGTTTTTACTATGATTCATATCTTTTTGTTTTGTCCCAGCCCCCTCTGCTGATATGGTTGACCGTACCGAACAGCGGAGCGATGACCCGGCACGCTTGTTGCTGTGTACTCTTGCGTGGCTAAACCACCAGTTGAACAACAGAATATCGTTCTATTTGCAAGTATGAGCGCCCCGGCGCAAACAAGTGAGAAGCAAGCTCAATTCTGGCAATGTCGCGGAGGTACTAAAGAAGGTGCTCCGCCGCCTCCGGGTAAAACAACCAGTCTGCCGGCATCCTCCGAACACTGCGCTGCATGCAGCACTCCGTGAAAAGGTCGCCCCAAGGACGTGGTGATTGTTGCTGGTGATCTCAACTTATTGGATGAGATCATTCATTGCCAAGACGCCAGAAGTAGGACGGCTTATCGGCGACTATCGGACGAGTTCGGACTGGTATGGCGAACAGCAAGTCACAAGCCGATCGATCACATACTCCACAGCACCGAACTAGGGAATCGCAATCAGGGTTTTCGAGACTTTGACCACTCTGTCCGATCACCCGTTGGTGCGGTTTTCCCTAAGAACGGACAATCCACGGCGGAAGCAAGGCTCCAGGGCGGCGCTCATCAGCATGCCCTCCTGGTTCGAGACACATCCTGGACATAAAAAGGTACAGGAGACGATTCTGAAGACCACAAAAATCAGAAGAGTCGCCGACTGGGACAGCTTGGAACCCAGGATACACCTGTTTGCACATATACAATTCGGAGATAGGCGCTCGAGTCAGGAGGCGTACCGGAAGCTGAACATCCAACATCGATCACTCTCAAAGTACTTCGATCAGTACGAGAGTCGAAAAGTCTTCAAAAACATACAAGGGGGAGTCGGCGTGCAGGAGAAGAGAAATCTGGCAGCAGATATCTTCTGCATTTCGTACGATGGTCAAGAGCGACAGTCGCCCGAGGACATCGTGGATGCCTTTCACAGGCATTACACGAAACACTTTAGGCGACAACATCTCTGTCGCAATAGTCAACAGGCTTTTCTGAGGTATCTCGAGAAGTGGACCGACGACCTCCAGCGAAACAGACTGGAGAAGGAATTTTCCGAAGACGAGGTGAAGACTGCTTTTGGAAAACTGCTCAAGGATTTGGCGGCGGGCCATGACAGTGTACCCATCACGCACTATCAGCGGTACCTGCATGTCTACCTGCGCTTGTTCCAACAGTTGACCCTCTGCATCCGAGAAGAAGGCAGAGTACTTGATTCCTTCTACGAGAGTAGGATGAGATTCTTACCAAAAGGAGGCGACTTAACCCAGATCGCTTAATGGAGGCCAATCTCAATCCTGAACTACGATGCCAAGTGGTTGGCGAAGATCTTGTCCTACCGCTTAGGCAGGATCAAGTCGATGCTCATCTCTCCTGTCCAAACGTGTGCAGTCCCTGGACGTCACATGTCAGGCAATGTCAAGTGTGCCCAGGCCACCGTCGGACTAAACCGATACGTCGGCGAGAACCTGGCGCTGGTGTTCACTGACATGGAGAAGGCTTTCGACTCCATCGACCATGGGATGCTGCTGAAGGTTTTGGAGAAGGTAGGCCTTCCGAAACACTTCAGCAACTTCGTCAGGGTGGTACTCCAGAACCAGAAGTGCCGAATCAAAATGAACGGCCAGGAAACGGCAGCAATCCGGATGGAACGGGGAGTCCGGCAGGGCGATTCGCTTAGTCTGATGCTGTTCGTTATCTACATGGAGGCGTTGTCGTCCTTTATCGAAAAGAGCGGACGACTGCAAGGCATAACAAACGATGGCCAGCGTCTTACCCATCTGGCATACGCTGATGATCTACTCTTTTTTATTAAGGGAGAGAGAAATCAACGAGCGTTTCTGGATGTGGTAGACCTGATGGATCAAGACCTGGGTCTGAAGATCAACGTCCAGAAAGGCAGCTCTTTCCCGTTGGAACCCTCGATCTCTTCGCTCTAGCGGATAGAGGATTCCGAACGGTGGACAATGCCAAGTTGCTGGGTGTCTACATTGGCTACGACTTTCGTCCAAGGTATTGTGGACCAGGATCCTAGGGAAAATGGCCAAGGAAGAAGCCAAGTACACCCGAACGGACCTTGGAATGAAGCGAAAGGACAACATATAGAACGGAGTACTCCTTCAAAAATGCTCTCCGGAGCGGCCTTCGCGAGGATGAACAAGAACATTACGAGGGAGATCGACAAGCTGCAGGGAAAAACACTGTGGAGCCACTATACCTCAAGAGTTCGACTAAAGCCCCTGTGTCTTCCCAGGGAAGAAGGCGTTTCCGGGATGAAGTCGCTTGCACACTCCATAGAAATCATGGATAAGCGACACATCCTCAACATTGCCACTAACTGGGATGACCAGCCGAATGCGGCGGCCAGGGCCTACGCGTTGTTGTTGAACAACTCGAAAAGCCTGATGACTGCGCTGCTAGGCCGAGCAGGCGAATGGAAAAAAATCGAACCATGCTGGACGAGGAAGAAACGGCTCGTGCGAAAGCACAAAATCAAGATCGTGTCGAGAAGTAGGAAACTCTAGCAGGACGGGTCCGTCCTGATGATCCCTTGGATGCTTCCTGTCCCGCCGGACACGAGAAGCTAAATCCACTAGCGGTCCAGAGTTACCCTACAACGAATCCAGGAGTGGAAACGAGGAGAGTACCTACATCACACTCGTATACTTGGGTATCTAGAGATGATGTTAGGAAGGTTCACCCACATGACCCGCGAGGTGTGGCTCAACCACAACGACTTCGCGTGGTCGAGGGTATTCGAAACAAACCTCCGAAGATTAATTCGGGAAGAAGACCGTGACATCAGTGGCCTACAGGAAGCCTCCCATCGCTACGGTAGTGACCGGATCAACCTGCTCGCGAATGGCACGATTTTCTGGAACAGTGACCATCCGCTGGGCACCCAGGGTGACCTCTTGATGTTTTATCATGGAGGAATCCAGAGTGGGTCCCGAATGCAGTACTATACCGGAAGACGGGAAGATCGAGACTGCACGGCATGGGGACACAACGACACGGGACTTCACGTCTTGACGTGTCCCAAATTGCTGCATGACTGGCTGATCCCGATAAGGATCATCGGACTCACGAACAGATCCGTAATGGAGATCTTCATCGGAATGTTTCAGGGAGATGGTAATGTTCGCTGTTGCAATCTCATGGTGAGGACGATCATTGCTCTTTTCATCACCGCTATTCTTGTGCGGTGGTGGAGAATGAGGAAAGCCAGGAGAGCCGCACCTTTGATGGAGATCTTTTAAGGATTCATCAAGAAGGAGATCGGCATCGGGATCTGTAGACGAATCCATGCCTGGACCTACCGACTTATCTTGAAGAGGATTGAAGACGAAGACCGGGACCAAACATCAGGAAACCCATCCTGAAAGCGGAACTTGTAATATCCCAAAGGACTTCACAGGGATGTAAAGTGCGTATGTTGTGTCAATGTGATTCTGTAATGAATGTGTTTTAAAAAATGGAATATAAATTTACCCCACTGCTTGTCTGACTAGAGGAAAATTTTCGAGTCCGTGAAGGGGAGGCTGCCTGCAGCGTGCTTTTACGCAGCGCGCCTAGTCTTGCTACGGGTTTTGTAGCCTCCGCAGGGGACCCTGCGTTCGAGTGGGACTTTGCCGATTAGGGAATTGATAGCGGGTTGGAGCTGGAAGTCTTCGCTGTGTGGCGATCTTCCTGCTCTCCTACCTTTCCTATCGAGAGTCTTCGCAAATCTTCCCGTTCCTGGTTTGGAGAGATGCTTCGCAGTACGACAACTAGAGCATGTACGGCATGCGTGAGGCCCTCCTGCCTCTTTTTCCTTGGCTTTTTTGCCGTGATTTCTCCTTCTCAGGGCGTTGCGGGCGGGGACGCCGGTTGTTTTGCGGCGTATTGCTTGGCTCTTTTGCCAAGACTCCGCAGACACTGTTTTTTCTTGGAATCAGCTGTTTTTCGTGCGTTGGTCTCTTGAACGCGACGAACTTCCACTGTTGCCCTTTGCTTTGCAAGCACCGAACACTTTTTGATTTCATGCCCGGTTTCCTTGCAGTAGCGGCATGTCTGAGCTAAACATTTGTTCATTCGGTTCCCTTCTTGCCGCATTGCTTGCATGCGCTATCCTTGCCATGAACCAGAGGTGAACGGCCGTGCCGTTATTCTGCACCTGCTTAGGCACAACACGTTTGCTCGCGAAGGTGATACGTGCGGAGGCTTTTCCAATGTGCACAGAGGTGAAATTCTTTAAAGGATTTGGTCTCCTCTACAGAGCGTGCACGGTGGCGAACTTTGCCAGTACACTTACGACATCGCGGTGGGAGATTTTTGGCTCGATGTCGCACAATTGGACGACGAAAGGGTCGTTTATCCCTGAAGGCAGGACCTTGTCTTCACCGATGGGCAGCGGAGTACGGAGAAGGCGTTGCACAAGTGCCGCGTTTTTATACCGTATCTTGGTGTATTTCATCCTGCCCGCAGGCATAATGGCAAGGAGCTCCTCCTCCCGAACGTCGATCCAGACGAGCTCATCGTTGAGCTCACGCCCGGTCCTCCCGTTAAGGGGCCCACTGACCTTATAACGGAGTGCGGGCATGTAGCCGTATGCCACATAAGCATGCAACTCTGCATCGCAGTTTCCTGCTTCCTGGAAGGAGACAACGGCGTAGGTTTCTACCGAATGCGAGGAAACCGTCACGAAGGATGCAGCCGCTTCCAGACCAGTAGGAGTGGATTCAACGGCTTGCAACTCAACACCATTCTGAGCAGTGGGCATGCTGCAAAACGCTGCTGGTTCGACTTATGATAAACACACAAATGCGACCAAAAGCGCACGCACAAATTTGCTTAATCGCGAATGCGGAGAGATGGAAAAACACGTCTATCCTGTGTGAGCGCAAGAGATTTTTCACGCGGTCACGCCTGGGCGTTTATTTCATATGATATAAACAAAAAGAATTATATAAAATGAACCAGCTGGAACCCATGGACCCAGCCGACGACGGAACAAGCATCAATAGAACATTGCTGGCACGCAGGTCAGAATAACACAGAACGGTGTGGGGGAACTAGAAACACAAACAAAGAGAAACAACATAAAAAGGAATCAATGGTGGACGCCGGGACAAGGGACTTTGGGATCGCTATGGTTCGCACTTGGATAAAAGTAATCGCACTGGCAGTTTAGCAGAGCGAGCGGAGAAGGGGTATGGGTAAGCTCCAGGACGAAGTGATCACCGGATTAAGCCGTTCCTAGAAGTCTGTAAACCGGCGATGGATGCGTCGATGTCCTTTTTGACCTTGTCACGAAGATAAGGCCACCTAGCAGCCTGTTGCATCAATTCTGCTGCAAACCGGTGAGACTCCCTTCGCTGCGCTGACACCTCCAGGGCGTAGCGGGCCTTCACGATGGCGCGAATGCAACACATGGTTGCGACATTCGCGCCTACCGAAAATCCATTCCTCCTGAAGAGGCGCCGCAGCACATCATTGACAGTGTATCCCTGCGGCGAAAAGGCTGAAATCAGCCACCGCCACAGTTCACGGAGGTCACCGCAGTCCAATGAGAGGTGCGGAAAAGACAGGATCTCTCCGCACCTCGAACAGTTTGGCAGAGCAGCTCCTCTGGAAACGATGCCTCGCTGCTGATTACAGTGGAAGCCTCAGTGTAGAAAGAGCAGCACATCTTGTTCCCATTTTAAGCAAAACACGGAGTTGTCCAGACAAACGGGGGGAACCACTATCTCTTCGGTGGTTACACTAAAATGTTCACTCCACCGAAGCAGGCCCTTCGGCCGATTACGAAGAGTGGCAGTTTCCACCAGCTCCTTTGTCTTCAAGCCGCCAAGGAGCTTACTTACTCCCTCTATTGTGCAGAAGAACTCCCATTTCGCAGGTAGGCAATTTTCGTTGCTTGCCCTGAGGGCACACAGCGCTGCGGCGAGTGGTGTGGCGGTCAGGCGATCCGACTTCTTCTTGTCCGGCATGACTTCGTCCTATTTATGTCTAAGGAGAAGTCGCAGGCGTCCAAGATCTTGAAGAGGCGTTCCTTTGGAAGCTGCCCACGATGAAAAAGATTCCTGCCGCCATGCATTAATGTTCATGGGGCGGCAGGAGATCCAAGATTGGGCTTCCAGCAGTAAGGACAGCTGCCTCAGCTGGGAGACAAACCCTATGCTGGTGTGCCGAAAGAGGGGCAGCAACGAAAGCAGTAACTCGCTTTCCGTTCACCGGAACAACGGAGCGCTTGCTCCTGTTGAGGCTTACGTCCGTCTTCCGACGAATGTGCTCGAAGAAGTCTTCAAGCCTGGACGCCAGGGGGGACATGGGCAGCAACAGGAGAAGGTCGTCAGCATATGCGGCCACGGCCGGAGTTCCCGAGAAGGAGCTCGTCTGGTTGGCCAGCATCAGCCTGTACGCCCTAAGCATAAACTCAAAGAAGATGCTGAAGAGCAGGGGCCTTAAGCTGTCTCCCTGCCCGATACCCCGCCGTATGGGAACGCCGTACATGTGGCGCCCGCTAGAAGAGATACAGCATAACGCGTGGCGCCAGCAGGAGCGCAAGTAGGCGATGAGGTGCGTCGGGAAATCTAGGCGTCCCAGAATCTTTAGTAGGAGGTCCTGGTTTACGCTGCCGAACGCTTTGCAGAAATCTACGGCGACTGCGAAGGCTTCTGGCGCTGCATCGTGCCTTGAACACCGCCGCTTACCTTTGGAAGCGGCGATTTTGGCTGCGTGACTCTGCTTTGCAACGCTCTGCTGCAACTCGAACCATGTTCGCGCGAAGTAGACATTCGCGTCCATGGACCGCCACGGAACAGCATACGTGTGCCAAGGACTTTGTGACGCTCCCCAGCCTCGCGACTCATAACTTCGAGAACAACATGACGTCCCAATTAACCAAGGTGATCGGAGGCCAGTTGCTGAGGTGGCGCAAATCCTCGCCTCTCGTGAGGAGCCGCACCTTTGCTGAGCGGAAAGAAGCGGGAACATCTCCCGTCTCACGCATCAGCGCCTGCCGCGTACGGACGTGCTTTTCCGTCGCTCCGCGGTATGCTGACTCTTGTGTGTTTTGGCTCTGCTGTGCTTCTGTGCTGCAATGGCAGCAAAGAGGAACAGCTGCCGCAAGAAAGGGACGGTACCTGTTCCTTAGATGGCGTTTTCGGCTGCTGGCAAGGAGCCATGTCCTCGCCGACGGCTAGGACCTTCGCCCAGGTAGCTGCCCTCGCGGCTACCATGAGACCTTCGCTCGATAGCCCTGAGATGCAAACGTATGTAGCAAATGGCTACACGCCTTCACTCAGGTATAAGGTAAGTGTGCTTATGCCTGAGCGGGATGGGCGCGAGATTGGCCAGGAACTCCAACGGATTGGAGTTCAAAAAGGCCAGCTAGAGTCCATCATGTCCATGAGTGGTTGCGGCTACTGGGCGGTGTCCAGTAAGGACGCTCTCCTTACGCAGCGTTTGCTGCACACGCTGCTGCTTATTCGTGGGCAGGAAATACTTGCCGCCACTGCGGATCAATCGTTCGTTGTCCGGCTGAGTGGAGTGAGCAAGTTCCTTACAGACCGCCAGGTCTTGGAGGCACTTGAAAAATTCGCCTCTGTTCACGCGCTTTGAAGGTTGCCATACCCTGCTGAGGGTTTCGAAGACCACCACAGCGGGATCGCGCAAGTGCGATTGACGACAGCGGATCACCGGGCAATGCTCACGTGACTGCAGGTGGATGGAATGACTAGTTTGCGGGGCAAACGCTTGTGTGCGCGGAATGCAGGCCGGAGGGTCACCGCCTTACTAAGTGTCCCTCGGCCACTTGTCGTTAATGCCAAGAGCCCGGACACACAAAAAAAAAGTGCCCGGAACTCTTTTTAAAAAACAAAAGTGAAAGAAAGAAGCGCGTTTCGCATCGCGAAATAAACGCCGCGAATCGAGGGAAAGAAACCTCAAAACTTCGGAGAGCGTTTCGAAAACCTCGAGCGAGCATGCGCAGAAAACTCTTCCTCCCCTCTCCAAAAAAGGGGAGAAAAACCTAAAAATACTCGTAGCGGCGAAGCCTCAGGCTACCGTGCCGACGGGAGCTCGCGAAGAATGCCAAATTTTACCGAGACCTCGCAGCGAATTTTTCAAAGCAGCAGAGAGTGCGCCAAAGGGCAAGAATCCTCCCACTGTCGGCATCGCGACTGCGAAGCCTCCTATCAAGGCCTCGGCAAGTGGCGAGGAATGCGGTCGCTCACCCGATACGGGAAAATCGCGCCCGTGGGCAAAGAACACCGTGCAGGCTAAACCTACCGCGGCCAAGGAGCCCCAGGCGCCGAGTGCCACAACGAAACAGCCAGCAAACCCGCAGCCCTCGCGCGCGGACGCAGCGCCTACTGCGGCCATGGAAGAAACTGCTCAGGCGAGCACAAACGCCAGGGCAGTGCCTCCAGCGGTCGCAAACGCAACGCGCGAATCCATCGTTCTGAAAGAGGCAGCACCTCCCGCGATCGCTAAGGGAGTCGCTTACGCCTGCGCGGATTCAGCACTTCAAGAGGCAGACAAGGCAGCGCCTCTTACATCCGCGGACGCAGCGCCATCTCAGGAGGGCAAAGATAACTGCGATGCGAAGGAAAACGGCTGGATGCAGGTGAGAAAGGTAATTGAAAAGAAACCGTCAAGGTCTTTGCAGCTCTGTGTGAACGTGAGAGGCCGAAAAAAACCCGAGAAACCATCCCCCAAAAAGATTGCGATCCTTTCCTCCTGTGCAGTCGTCCTCTCGCGGATGGAGGGGGAAGCTGCTGCTGCGGTAAAAAGGGCGAAAGTCCCAGCCGTAGTAGCAGAAAGCGCTAAGAAACAGGCAGAAAATAATTTCCCTAATTCCGGGAAACAGAAGCAGCGCCTGGCAAGCGCTCGATTGTCAGATTCTGATCCAGAGTCCGACAGAATGAGCACACAGCACGAAACCCGCCCGAAACCGCGCAATTTCCTCCCGAAGACCCGCTAGCCCCTGGTTGCCGAGGCGGAATTGTTGCCGCAAAGCAAAGAGGAGGGGATAAGCCTCACCTCAGAGCTCCCGCCAACCAGCAGGGCGGCTTCGAATGGAGATGTACAGTCTTCAAGATCTGCCGTTCTGTCTCGTGACCGCACGCCGGACAAGGCGAGAAACCTGTGCTCACCTTCCCAGCCTTAATTCAGGAAGTCGCATCTTTTCGTCGGTTCAGCGTAGTTTGTTGGAACGTAAACGTGCTGCGCAGGGACGGAAAGAGGCGCGGCGTGTTAGACCCCCTGCAACATTTCGACTTGGCGATCCTTCAGGAGATGCATCACATCTCCCACGCGGAGGTTGCTGAAATTCAACAGCGCGCGGGTGTCACCCTGTACTGGCGAGAAGGTTCCGCACAATCGTGCGTAGTCGGGTTTCTCGTTAACAGTAGGATGGCAAGAGCGGAGTGTAGCGTTCGAATTGATGAGAAAGGGCGAATAGTCGAACTTGTACTCAAGTGGTCAGATTCAATCGACCTCGTCCTGAAGAACGTCTACGCGCCGAGCGGCTTTCTTCGGCGCGCCGAAAGAATCGAGTTTTTAGACGAACTGGAGAGCCAATGGCTCAGGAACTCTGTAGCCAAAGTGGCGCGTCTCGTCTCAGGGGACTTCAACGTCCACCTGTTTTCCGACGAGACGAGGTCCCAGGCGGAACGGTCGCGGCTATGGAGGCACGCGCGTCGGTGCAAGCGCGTAACTAGGAAGCCGGCGAGACTGGACTGGAAAGAAGCGTAGATCACGTCAACCTCTATGAACACCTACTCTCACGAGTGGGAAGGAGAGTCAGGGTGTTGTCTACGTTATCGAAGCATGAAAGCCTGGAGTTCGAGCTACTTTCATCGCGCAAGGGACCTCCGAACAATGTTTGGAGAATGCAGGCAGATTGGCTCAGTCGTCCAGAGGAGGCGGAGCATTTTCGCTAGTTTCTTCGCGGCTTTGCCATCCGGCGGCTTGCAGACAGGGACCATCTTAAAAGATCGGTTTGTGAGTTTTGCAACCGGGTACCCCTGTACCACCTACCGCGCGGCTTTGGAGAAGGGGTGGCCATTATCTCAGAATTTCTGCAGACGCGCACCTTCTCTAGACGTGCGGAAGTCCGGCACCTCGCAGAGTACAAGGCAAGGGCCTAGCGCCAGGTCTGGCAGTCTGGAGCGGCTATTGTGTTCGACTACCAAGGACTGGAATGCATCGCTCCTGCCGAAGTACGGCGAACACTAAGGCGTCACTTCTCCTCGCTCTACCCCAAATCAATCATGGAGAGAATCCTCTCGGAGCTGCTTCTGCCGCGGGGTGCACACGGCATCGGCAAGGAGGTAAGCGCCCGTCTCGACGAGCCCTTCACGTCAAAGGAAATTTCTTCCGCCATCGCAGGACTCAAGAAAAAAAAGACGCCAGGTGAGAACGGGCTTCCCGCGAAGTTCTACCAGAGCTTCAAGACGAAACACGCCATACTGCTGCTCAGACTCTCGACGCTGATGAGGGTGACGGGCGATGTCCCTTCTTTCCGCTCAGCGAGGATGCGTCTCCTTCCGAAAGGAGGAGATCTGCGCCATCTCAACAACAGGCGTCCGATCATGTTAGTGAATACGGACGTCAGGTTGTTTTCGAAGCTGTGGGTCACGCGCCTACGGGGGAGTCGCGGATTCCGTGGTAAGCCCGGAGCAGTCTTACGCTGTATCGGGTATATCCATGGATGCGAACCTTCTTTTCGCGTGCACCTGGTGGCAGCTGCAAGAGCGCGTTGGAACGGACAGCCAAACAGCTGCAAGACCTGTCGACTGCGAGCGCCACTGCTGAAGGACGGGACAAAGGCCGGTAGCCTTTGCAGTAGCAGTAAATATGCATGGAGCATTCGATTTTCACCCGGATTTCGCCGAAGAGTTTATTCTAAAATGAACATTTACAAAGATGTGCAGTGGCTGAACCATTGATCCAGGCACGCACGAAGAAACACAGAGCCTATCGGGTCATCGGTTCGCAGAACGGTACGGTCCAGCACGGCAGCAGGGGAAAGGAAGAAAAACAAAAAACAAAACAAAAAAGGAAAGTAAAGTTGGGAGGGTAAGGGAAAGGATCACAGTTGCTGGTGGGGCCGTTGCATCTTTTGAAGGATGCCGAGAAGGTTTTTCTGTATTCCTGGATGCAGGTGAGGCCATCTGGACGCCCTCCTCAGAAACTGGGAGGCTGGGTGGATGGCACTCTGGTCGTGTGGTCCTCGCGTCGCAATGCTCCAGGCATCGACGATCCCGCGGAGGCAGCACAAAGCTGCCAACGAGGCCGCAGGCCGAAGGGCGTCGGCAACGAAGAGGGCTTTCAGAGCGTGGGGTTGCGGCAGGGGATTCGGATGGCCGCTGCAAAGCGAAACCCAAGGGGCCGAAGGGCAACACAATCCACAAGCAGGTGGAAGAGGGAACCCGTTCCGTACACCTGACGCAATCGGGGTCCACCACTCCCCAGGTCCAGTGGTGTCGGCGGACGTTGCAGGAGAGCCTTCAGTACTGCAACAGAAATGCCGACTGCTGTTATTTTAAGAAGGAGATGGAGGTGTTCATCACTACCTTGGGCCACTTCAAACGTTCAATGGGAACGTCGAGCAGCGCGCAACAGCATGGAAGTTCATTGGAAGGCGTACTCGGGGTTGCAGCGTCTGTTAACTTGTTCGTATTCCACACTCCCATCTTCTTCTCCTTTCCTTAGATTGTTACTGTAACCTCCCACTTCGCCGCAACATCGCTGTCCACATCTTCCATCAGGTAGGGCATCGCAGCAGAAAAAGGGGTTCTTCATGCCTACGCTCTCTTCTTTGGATCCTCCAGGAACTCACAAAGCGTGCAACTTCTCGAACCCTCAAACAGAAACCTACGTTCCTGTTGGGAGCGTTGAATGCCGAACTGTCCCCACGTTCGAACGGTTTCCTGCAACCAGGCACTACCGTTCGAACGTATGGCAAACAACAAGCAGGGTACGGAGGAGAGGAGCCGCAAACGTGTTCCAAACTGCGGCCCGTTCAGGCAGGAAAAACCTGCCGTCGAGGAACCGGCCGATCGCCGTCTTTACTTTTTAGAGGCTGCCGCACCACACTTCCGCAGAGGAGTAGTCCCCGAACGGCACACCAAGCTACTTGCAGTACCTTACCCTAAGGATCCCCAAACGGGCCCAGTCCTGCTGCCCTGCCCACGCCGCACCAACTGGCATCACGGGCGACTTCGCCCTGTTCACCGGAAGTCCGGTTTCCCGATGCAGCAGGTCGAAGAACTCCAAAGCCGGGATAAACATAGGGAACAGCAGCAGAAGGTTGTCCGCGTACGCTAAAACAACCGCCGTACCGGCACAGTTGTGCGGCAGGTGCGCCAAAGTTCCCCGGTACTCTCTCAATACCAACTCAAAGTAGGTACTGAAGAGCAAGGGGCTCAGGCTGTCTCCCTGCCGGATCCCACGCCGCACCGGCACGCCGTGCACGGTCTGCCCGCTGAAAGAAACGTTGATAAGCGCGTCGCGCCAGCAGGAGCGCAGATAGGCCACTAATGAGGCCAGGAAGCCCAAGCGTTCCAGAAGCTCCAGAAGGACATTCTCGTCGACGCAATCGAAGTCTTTCCGCGTGGTCAATGCTGTCTTCCATCCCCGGTGCACTGGCCAAGAAATTACTGGTGTGCAAAGGCATGCACACTCCGTTGACCGGGTCGCGTTCGGGATTCGGCACATCTGGTTTCAGGCGAACGTTGAAATTTTTCACCCGGTCACGTCGATACGTTTATTGACATAAACGTGCCTTAAACAATTGTTCCCAGCAATGCATTTGGAAAACATGCAGCGGAGATTCACCCCTGTCATGCAGGCCAGGAAAACGGAAGAACATGGACGACTGAAGGGAGTCCAAAAAAAAAAAAAAATTGTAAATGGGAGGAGTCGGCTAGGGAACTTTGAGATTGCTCCGCAGTCAACGGTAAAATCAAAAGTTCTAGCTCCAAAAGAACTGCGGAGCGTATGGGAAAAAGGACGCCAGAACAAAAAAAACAATCAAAAATAAAATGAGGGCGGATCACAGATTTCGTCGTTCGAAGCCGTTGGTGATCCGGCGATGGATAAAGGTTAGCTCCTCCGTTGTGTCTTCATATAAGTTTCGCCACTAAGCTGCCGAACTGATGAAGTCAGCTGCCTTCCTGGTGACACAACATTGCTGTCCAGTGTTCTCCAGCACGTCTCGGACCGTGACGATGGCGCGGATGAACCCAACAGTGGAAATCGTCGCAGCCATTGAAAGTCCTTGTGGCTGGAAGAAGCGTCGTAGCACTTCTCGATCAATGTCCCCCGGAAGCCGAAAAGATGCTGCTTGCCACCGCCAGAGTTGCTGGAGGGCACTGCAATGCATAACAAGGTGCGGGAACGACTCCGTCGCCCCGCACCGGGCACAGTAGTAAGAAGCCACACCACCGTAAACTCGGTGGCACCGCTCGTTGTAGCGCAAGCCTCAGTGCAAGAAGAGCAAAACGTATTGCTTTCATGCAAAGAAAAACACCGAACCGTCCAAACACCAAATAGGTATTGTAATTTCCTCGAAAGCTACACCTAGTTCTTCTTCTCACCGAAGTAATACCTTTGGTGCTGCACGAGGAGTGGCGGCAACTGCAAGCTCGCTCTTGGCTTATTTGCCAACTGGTTTTGTTCTACCTGCAATGGTGCGAGAGAACACCCACTTCGCCGGCTGGCTACTCTCATCTCGATCCTTGAGTGCAGACAGTGCTTCGGCGAGCGGCGTGGAGGCCAGGGAGGAAAACTTCACCTCGTCCAGCAAGGGATTGAGGCTGAAATCGACGTTGGGGGCAAAGATCTTCACGGCTTATTCCTAACGATACAGCCCAACAATCAATGGACTCATACCGCCAAGCATTGTAGTTCATCGGGCAGCAGGAAATCCACGCATTGGCTTCCAATAGGGAGGCGATTTGCCTCAGAGGAAAGCCAAATCCCTGTTTCCTGTAACGCATGCCAGACACCAAGGAATGAAGTCCTTCACAGCCTGCACACCTTCTTAGGAGTATGCGCGCAGGCGCACACAGGGGGAATGTCCATAGCTGAGCACACAGTGCGAGCATCCGGAACTGCACTTGCAGTCCGATTCTCTCCATCGTAAGGATGCCAAGCCCAGCATCCCGACGTGGAGCCGCGAGGTCTTTCAGGACGATCCTGGATCGCGCCGGACCCCAGAGTGCGTTCCTTTGCAGGCGTTTTGACAGCTCTTTAGCCGTGTAGGGAGGGGTCCAAGAAGAAAAACAGGGGTCGAACGAGAAGAGCCACGAAGGTGTTCCAAATAGCTGCCTGTTCCGGCAAGGTGAACTTGCCGTTAGGGAACGGGCTGACTGCCAACTCTGCCCTTTGAAGGCAGTCCCACCACGCCTCGGCAGAACCCAGGTTGCGCAGCGGAACTACAAGGTACTGGAAATAACCTGCCGTTAGGATCCCCAGGCGGATTTAGTTGGACTGCCCCTCCCACGACGCTCCTACAGGTACGACGACGCTCTTCTTCCGGTTTCCACTCACGCCCGCTCCCCGACGAATCAGTTCGAATAAATCTTCGACACTGGCTGCCGGTGTGGAGATGGGGTGCAGAAGAAGTAGGTCGTCTGCATAGGCAGCCACGGCAGGCGTACGCGAACAGGAGCTTGGCAGGTACTCCAGCGACAGCCTGTACGCCCTCAGCACCAGCTCGGAGAAGATGCTGAAGAGCAACGAGGTTAAGCTGTCACCCTGTGTGATGCCCCTACGCACAGCAATACCGTACACGTGGCAGCCGCTAAAAGAAATGCAGGTTAGCGCGTGGCGGCAGCAAGCGCGTAAGTACTTCAGGAGATACGCCGGGAGACCTAGGCGTTCCAGGAGCTCTAATAAGAGCTTTTGGTTCACGCAATCGAGCGCCTTGTGCAGGTCGACTGCGACCGTCAAGGCACCAGGCGTACCCTCCTTACGCTTCTGTCGATACCGTGTGCCTTTTGCAGCGGCCTTGGACACGTATCGGCGTGGCTGCGCAACGCGCTCCTGCAGCTGCATCCAGGTACGGGAAACAGGAGGTTTGCTTCCTTGCACCGCCCGGGAACAGCGTAAGTCTCCTCTGGGCTTACCAAGGACTGCGCGATTCTCCCTAGGTGCGCAACTCACATCTTGGAGAACAACTTGACGTCCGAGTTCACCCGGATGATCGGACGCCAGTTGTTGAGATGGCGTTCGTCTCCACCTTTCGGCAGGAGACGCACCCTCGCTGAGCGGAAGGAATTGGGGACATCCCCCGAGACCCTCATCAACGGGAGAGACTAAACACCGGAGGGACGAGTTCCGTCGAGAAGCTCTGATAGAACTCCGCGGGTAGCCCGTCCTCACCTGGTGCTTTTCGTCTCTGGAGTCCCGCAATAGCGGAGGAAATTTCCTCTGCTGTGTAGGACTCGTCGAGACATGCGCGTTCCTCTTCCCTAACAACGAGAGCATCCTGGAACATAAGTATCTCCGAAAAAATATTTTCCGTATGCGCTACCACGAATAGGGAGGAGTATTGACGCCTTACGATGCGGCGAATACCGGCTGGTGTCGAGCACTCCAGGCCTTTTTCGCCGAGCAAGCAAGATGTTCCAGACTGCCAGATCTGTCGCTCGGCTCTCGACTTGTATTCCGCTAGCTGGCTGAGTTCAGCGCTTCTGGAAAAGGTGCGCGCCTGCAGGAAAGTACTGCTGTTGGCGACCCCTTCTCAAAATCCTTGCGGGAGCCGGTGCAAGAGAAACGGTTCGCAGAACTTGCGGTCTGATCTTTTCAAATGATCCCAGTCCGCGAATTCGCGGATGACGAAGGTCCGGAGGTACTGACGGAGATGATCCGTCGCCTCCGGATGGTTAAGCCAGTTTGCCGACATCCTCCAGTTTTTCAGCGGAGGCCCCTTGCCTGGCGGAAGGAGCTCGAACTTCAACCTGTTATGATCACAAAGTGCGGACGACAATCTTCCTCTTCTTTCCACACGAGCGTGCAGGTTGTCATCGAGGAAGGTGTGATCCGGTGACCTATCCATCTCAGGTACGCGGACCATCAAATTGATAGCGCGTACTGACGCGCACATCTCGATGGCCGACGTTCGCTACCTCGGGCAGCTCCATTCGTCGGATAGCAGGTAGACGTTGAAGTCGCCTGCGACGAGGTGCGTTACTTGGGAGCCGGAGTTGTTGAGCCAGTGGCATTTCACATCCTCGAATAGCGCAATTCTATCTTCGAGGTAGCGCGAGCCACTATGCGAGCTGATGTTCGTCACCAAGACATCGATGGACTCAGACCACTTGATACCAAGCTGGCTTACCCCTCCGTCGTCATCGGAGCGAACACTACTCACCGCTTCCGCAATTTTTCCTCTTAAGAGTAACGCGACGCCGCACGTACGCGCGTCGCCACACCGCCAAAGTAGCTTTCCTCCTGCGCGATCAAGAGCGACAGTCGTTAAAGATATCGTGGATGCCTTTCACAGGCATTACACGAAACACTTCAGGCGACAACATCTCTGTCGCTCTAGTCCACAAACCTTTCTGAGCTATCTCGAGAAGAGGACCGACGACCTCCAGCGGAATAGACTGGAGGAGGAATTCTCCGAAAACGAGGTGAAGACTGCTTTTGCAAAACTGCTCAAGGATGTTGCGGCGCATTCAGGGTTTTCGAGACACAGTGATCACTCTGTCCGATCACCCGTTAGAACGGTTTTCCTTAAGAACGGAGAATGCTCGGCGGAGGCAAGGCACTAGGGCGGCGCTCATTAGCATGCCCGCCTGGTTCGAGACTCATCCTGGATATCAGGATGTCCTGGAGACGATTCTAAAGACCACAAAAATCAGAAGAGTTGCCGACTGGCACAGCTTAAAACACAGGATACACCTGTTTGCAAATATGCAATTCGAGGATAGGCGCTTGAGGCAGGAGGCGTACCGGGAGCTGAACATCCAAGATCGCTCACTCTCAAAGGACTTCGATCAGTACAAGAGTCGGAACGTCTTAAACAACATAAAAGAGGAGGTAGGCGTGCGAAAGAAGAGAAACCTGGCAACGGATATCTTCTGCATTCAGTATGACGGTCAATAGCGACTGTCGACCGAAGATATCGTGGATGCCTTTCACAGGGATTACACCAAACACTTCAGGCGACAACATCTTTGTCGCTCTAGTCAACAAGGCTTTCTGAGCTATCTCGAGAAAAAGACGGACGACCTCCAGCGGAACAAACTGGAGGAGGAATTCTCCAAAGATAAGGTGAAGACTGCTTTTCGACAACTGCGCAAGGATGTAGCGGCGGGCCCTGACACTGTTCCTATCACGCACTACAAGCGGTACCTGCATGCCTACCTGCGCTTGCTCCACCCGTTGACCCTCTGCATCCGTGAAGAAGGAAGACTACCTAATTCCTCCTACTAGAGTATGATGGAAATGTTGCCTAAAGGAGGCGACCCAACACAGATCGCTCAATGAAGGCCAATCTCAATCCTGAACTCCGGAGCCAAGTGGTTGGCGAAGATCTGGTCCATCCGCATAGGCAGGGTCATGTCGAAGCTCATCTCTCCGGTCCAAACGTGTGCAGTCCCTCGACGTCACATGTCGGGCAATGTCAAGTGTGCCCAGGCCACCGTCGGACTCAGCCGATACGTCGGCGAGAACCTGGCGCTGGTATTCGCTGACATGGAAAAGTCTTTCGACTCCATCGACCATGGGATGCTGCTGAAGATTCTGGAGAAGGTAGGCCATCCAAAACACTTCAGCAATTTCGTAAGGGTGGTACCCCAGAACCAGTACTGCCTAATCAAAATCAACGGCAAGCAGACGGCAGCAATCTGGATGGCACAGGGAGTCCGGCAGGGCGATTAGCAAAGTCCGATGCTGTTCCTTATCTACATGAAGGCGTTGCCGTCCTTTATCGAGAAGAGCGGACGACTGCAAGGTATAACAATCGATGGCCAGCGTCTTACCCATCTAACATACGCTGATGATCTATTCTTCTTTTTCAAGGTAGAGAGAAATCAACGAGCGTTTCTGGAAGTGGTAGACCTGATGGATCAAGGCGTCGGTCTTAAGATCAACGCCCAGAAATTCCAGCTCTTGCCCGTTGAAATCCTCGATCTCTTCGCTCTAGGGAGAAAGGGATTGCGAACTGTGGACAATGCCATGTACCTAAGTGTCTACATTGGCGACGTCTCCGCGTCGAAGCTATTGTGGTCCGAGATCCTAGGAAAAAGGGCCAAGGAAGCAGCTAAGTACACCCGAACGGACCTTGGAATGAAGCGAAAGGCCAACATATGGAACAAAGTACTCCTTCCAAAAGTGCTTTTCGGGGCGGCCTTCGAAAGGATGAAGAAGGACACCACGAGGAAGTTCGACAAGCTGCAGAGAAAAACACTCTGTGGCGACTATGGCCCAAGAGTTCGACTAAAACCCCTCTGTCGTCCCTGGGAAGAAGGCGGTTTCGGGATGAAGTCGCTTGCACACTTCATAGAAATCATGGATACGCGACACATCCTGGACATTGCCACCCACTGGGATGACTGGCCCTATGCGGCGCACAGGGAATACGCGTTGTTGTTGAAGAACTCGAAAGGCCTGATGACTGCTCTGCTAGGCCGAGCATGCGAATGGAAACATATCGACCCAACGTGGACGAGGAAGCAACGCCTGGTGCGAAAGCACAAAATCAAGATCGTGCCGAGAAGTTGGGAACTCTGGCAGGTCGAGTCCATCCTGGTGATCCCTTCGATGCTTCCCGTCCCGCCTGACACGAGGAGCTGGTTCCACCAGCGGTCCAGAGTTACCCTACAACGAATTTAGGAGTGGAGGCGAGGAGGGTACCTACATCACGCTCGTATACTTGGGTATCTAGAGATGATGTTAGGAAGGTTCACCCACATGACTTTCGACGTGTGGCTCAACCGCAACGACTTCGCGTGGTCGAGGGTATTCGAAATAAATTTCCGAAGATTAATTCGGGAAGAAGACCGTGACATCAGTGCCCTCCAGGAAGCCGCTCATCGCTACGGTAGTGACCGGATCAACCTGCTAGCGAATGGCACGATGCTCTGGAGGGATGACCATCCGCCGAGGACTCAGGGTGACCTCCTGATGTTTTATCATGGAGGAATCCAGAGTGGGTCGCGAATGCAATACTATACCAAAAGGCGGGATGATCGAGACTGCAAGGCATGGGGACACAACGACACGGGAATTCACGTCTTGACGTGTCATACATTGCTGCATGACTGACTGATCCTGAAAAGGATCATCGGACTCATCACCAGGTCCGTAATGGAGATCCTCGCCGGGATGCTCTATGGGGATGGTAATGTTGTCTGTTACAATCCCATGGTAAGGACGACCATCGCCCTCTTCATCGCCGCCATACTTGAGCGGTGGTGGATAATGAGGAAAGCTAGAAGAGCCGCAGCACCGACTGAGATCCTACAAGGGCTCCTGAAGAGGGAAATCGGCATTAGAAACTGTGGGAAAATCCAAGGCTGGACATACCGATTCATGCTGAAGTGGATCGAGGACGACGCCCGGGACCATCCAACTGGATTCCTTCCCTGAAAAGCAGAACTCCAGTGCAACCCAAGGACTCCCAAGTGCAAAGTGTTTGCATTGAGTGAATGAGAGTGCGAATGTAAGAAGTGTATTTTTATAGAAGAATAAATTTACCCCACCCCTTGTGGGACTTGGGGCAATCTGTCTTCTTGGGGAGCATGCAGCTGGTTGCTGCGTGTTTTGAGGCAAATCAGCGCTGCTTTTGTCGGCTTTTTTCGACGGACCTGCAGACGCCTGCGTGAGGTTTCCGACTGAAGCCTCCAAAATGTAAAGAGCTCTCAAGGAGACGGTTACCACGCAATTTTCTTTCGCGTGTGCTTCTTTCGCCTTGTCGCACGGAGCGACTGGTTTTACTGATCCCATTTCGCAAGTAGCGTCTCCGTGATCAGCTACTGGGACAGTAACGGTACGCGCAGAGCCTTCTCTCCCTTTTTTAAATGGCTTCCTTGCCGCGCGATTGCTTTTTTGGGGCTTTGATTCTAAGGGAGCCAACTTTGAGACCTCGCTCGGGCCGTTTTTATCTTCGGTCTTCCGCGAGCCTCCCAGTTTTTTTTTTTTTGAGGATGCTGTTTTCTCCTCTGCGCACTCTTTAGCACCCCGGATTCTAGCAGCCTTCTTTGTTTTGTTTATGTCCGGGCACTTTCTAATTTCGTGCCCGGACTCCTTACAGGAGCGGCACTTCGGGGAAGGGCATTCTTTACCCCGATGCCCTTCTTTGCCGGATTGCTCGCACGCGCGAGTTTTGCCAACGAACCACGGGTGAACGTCCGTGCCGATGACCTGTAGCGTGGTAGGCAGCGTGCGGCAGTTAGAAACAGTTACCATAACCGCAGCAAATCCTGTGTGTGCGGAAGGGAATTTCCTGTAGGAACTCTCCTTCCTCCACACCGCATGAACGGTTGCGAATTTCGCCAACGCGTCCATCAACTGTTTGTCGTTGATCTCCGGCTCTACGTCCTAGGGAACAACGACAAAAGACTCGTCCATCGCGGAAGGAAAAACTTCATTTCCGCGGATGGACAAAGGAGTGCGGAGAAGTTTCTGCACAAGTGCAGACTGCTTGTATCAAACCTTCACATAGCCCAATGCTGGAACAGGCATCAGTGCTATGAGGTCCTCTTCTCGCACTCCCACACGGTACAGTTCACCCTCGAAATCCTCCCCAGCCTTACCTACTACACTTACGTTAAAGCAGGCAGCAGGCTTGTAGGCCTGGGCTGCATAGGCTTGCATGTCCGCCTAGTCGGAGAGGAATCCTTGTACGACTGCAGAAGCAGCCACGTCCACAATGCTCCTGGTCGGTGGCGCACGGCTCGCACACGTTCTCGCCATCACTCCAGCTGCAGAAAGTTCCTGAACTACAGACTCGAGGTCTTACACTTTGCGTTGTTCACTGCTTGGGGATGTGCAGTGGGATGCACAAACACAACCAAACAGCGAAACCACGGAGCGACAAGAAATCACGTCCGACTCGTATGAAGGCGAACGTTGAAATCGCCTGCAACCACATAAGCATTCCGCACGCCTGCTTCGGTCAGCCAGTCGCGATGGAGCAAGAAAAACCTCTTTCCACATCCTCCGCGCCGCTCGGTGCGTACACGTTCCTGACGATCAGATCGATCGAGTCGGACCACCTGAGAGTCAGCTGGCCGACACGACCGTAATCGTCGAACTGCACGCCCCGAGCCGCGGCCTCGACGGCTGGCCGAAGCAGGTAGGCGACAGCGCAACTTTTCGCTCTCCCACACCAGTACTATTGCCGCCCTCCGGAGATCCGTTCGATCTCTTGCGCTCGTACAGTGCAGACGTGTTTCCGCGTCTGTCCGCGCCAACGATCGGGCAACTTTGTGCCTGCGTTTTTGCTCGCACTTGTGTGTAACTGTGCAATCTGACAAGTAGCATAGTGCAACATCGCCAGTACACAGGATAGTGTGGAGGAGCAAGCCACTGGATGCACTTCAGCTGCACTTGAAGTGGCCGCATCCTCCGTAATGGTTTCCTCGCCCCCGGTGAGGAGTTACGCCGCCGTTACCTCCAAAAGACCAGGACCCTGCGATGCGGAGTTCCAGGCATATGTGTCATCAGCATACATGCCTGCACTCCGTTATAAGGTCAGTGTGCCACTTAACGGGAGAATAGGTCGTGAGCTCAATGATGAGCTCGTACGGATAGGCGTTCGCGAGAAGGAACTTCTTGCCATAATGCCTGCTGGCAGGATGGAATATACCAAGATTCGGTGCAAGAACGCAGCACTTGTGCAGCGCCTTCTCCGTACGCCGTTAACCATCAATGGCAAGGAAGTCCTACCTACCGCGATGCACGACTCTTTTGTCGTTCAATTGTGCGACATCGAACCTGAAATCTCCGACCGCGATGTCGTAAGTGTGCAGGCGAAGTTCGCCACCGTGCACACTCTGTGGGGGAGGCCAAATCCTCTAAAGGATTTCCCCTATGTCCACATTGGAAAAGCCTCCGCACGGATCACCGTCGCGAACAGGCGTGTTGTGCCTGAGAAGCTGCAGGTGAACGGCACGGTCGTTCACCTGTGGTTCATAGGCCAGACTCGCGCGTGCGAGCAGTGCGGCAAGGAGGGGCAGCGAATTAAAGAGTGCCCCTCTCCAAGATGCCGCTATTGCAAAGATTCCGGGCACGAAATCAAAAAGTGCCCGGGACTTGCAAGAAAAAGAGCCGCAGCGGAAATTCGTCGGGTTCAAGAGACCACTGCAAGAAAAGCCGCAGCGGCAAATAAAAAACGTCGTCCGCAAAAACTCGCAAAAAACGACGAGCGATCCGTGGATGAAAGGAAAGCATCCCCGCCCGCAACGTCCCGAAAGGGGAAAGTCACGGCGTGGAAGAAAATTAAAAAGGGGTGCGAGCGTTTGACGCGTGCAGTGCCTTCCCTCTCTGCCAAACTCGCAGGCACCTCTCCGAGCCAGGAACCAGGAAATCTCCGTAACACCCTGGAGAGAAAGGTAGGAAAACAGGAAGATCGCAACAGTGCGAAGACTTCTTGCCCCTTTCCGTTGTCCCTTCCGAGTTCCGGACAGCCCCACTGTAGCGCAGGCTCCACTGCAAAGGCTACGAAAGCCGTAAAAAGCAGCGTCGCGACGAGCAAAAGCACGCTGCATGCAGTCGCCCCATCGCCGACTCGGCAGTTTTCCCCGAGTCCCACGAGGGGTGGGGTAAATTTATTTTTCTGAAATTTATCTATAAAAACATTCACACTACAATCTCATCCATACCATTAGCACTTTTTTTACCACTACGAAGTCCTTGGGTTCTCACAAGTTCTGCACCCATGGTGGGTTTCCTGCTGTTTGGTCCCGGGCGTCGTCTTTTATCCTCTTCAGGATGAATCGGTACGTCCAGGCTTGGATTTTCCCACAGTTTCTAATCTCGATTTCTCTCTTCAGGAGCCCTTGTAGGATCTCCATCGGTGGTGCGGCTCTTCTGGCTTTCCTCATTTTCCACCACCGCACAAGTATGGCGGTGATGAAGAGGGCGATGGTCGTCCTCACCATGGGATTGTAACAGGGAACATTACCATTCCTCTGAAACATCCCGGCGAGGATCTCCATTACGTACCTGGTGGTGAGTCCGATGTTCCTTTTCAGGATCAGCCAGTCATGCAGCAATGTGGGACACGTCAAGACGTGGAATCTCGTGGCGATGTCTCGACATGCTGTGCAGTCTCGATCTTCCCTTTTTCCGGTGTAGTGCTGCAATCGGGACCCACTCTAGATTCCTCCATGATAAAACATCAGGAGGCCATCCTGGGTGCCCGGCGGAAGGTCACTCCTCCAGAGCGTGGTGCATATCGCTAACAAGTTGATCCGGTCACTCCCGTAGCGATCGGCGGCTTCCTGGAGGAAACTAATATCATTGTGTTCTTCTTCAATTAGTCTCCGTAGGTTTGTTTTGGTTAACCTGGACCACGAAAAGTCGTTGTGATTGAACCACACTTCGCGAGTCATGTGGGTAAACCATCCAAACATCATCTCTATATACCTAAGCATACGAGTGTAATGTAGGTACCATCCTCGTTTCCACTCCTGGATTCGTTGAAGGGTAACTCTGGACCGCTGGTGGATCCAGCTTCTCGTGTCCGGCGGGACAGGAAGCATCCAAGGGATCACCAGGATGTACTCGTCCTGTCAGAGTTCCCTGCTTCTCGGCACGATTTTGATTTTGTGCTTTCGCAACAGGCGTTGCTTCCTCGTCCACGTTGGGTCGATATGTTTCCATTCGCATGCTCGGCCTAGCAGAGCAGTCATCAGGCCTTTCGAGTTCTTCAACAACAACGCGTATTCCCTGTGCGCCGCATAGGGCCAGTCATCCCAGTGAGTGGCAATGTCCAGGATGTGTCGCGTATCCATGATTTCTATGGAGTGTGCAAGCGACTTCATCCCGGAACCGCCTTCTTCCCTGGGACGACACAGGGGTTTTAGTCGGACTCTTGGGCGATAGTGGCCCCACAGTGTTTTTCTCTGCAGATTGTCGAACTCCCTCGTGGTTTCCTTGTTCATCCTCGCGACGGCCGCCCCGGAAAGCACTTTTGGAAGAAGTCCTCCGTTCCATATGTTGGCCTATCGCTGCTTTCCAAGTTCCGTTCGGGTGTACTTGGCTGCTTCCTTGGCCGTTTTCCCTAGGATCTCGATCCACAATAGCTTCCACGCGGAGACGTCGCCAATGTAGACACCCAGATATGTGGCCTTGTCCACCATTCGGAATCCTCTCCCCGCTAGAGTGGAGAGATCGAAGATACCAACGCGCAAGAGCTGGCTTTTCTGGGCGTTGATCTTTAGACCGAGGCCTTGATCCATCAGGTCTACCACATCCAGAAACGCTCGTTGATTTCTCTCTCCCTTGACAAAGAAGAGTAGATCATCATCGTATGCCAGATGGGTAAGACGCTGGCCATCGATTGTTATGCCTTGCAGTCGTCCGCTCTTCTCGATAAAGGACGACAACGCCTCCATGTAGATGACGAACAGCATCCGTCTTATCGAATCGCCCTGCCGGACTCCCCGTTCCATCCGGATTGCTGCCGTCTCCTGGTTGTTGATTTTGATTCGGCAGTACTGGTTCTGGAGTACCACCCTCACGAAGTTGCTGAAGTGTTCCGGAAGGCGTGGCTTCTCCAGAACCTTCAGCAGCATCGCATGGTCGATGGAATCGAAAGCCTTCTCCATGTCAGTGAACACCAGCGCCAGATTCTCGCCGACGTATCGGCTTAGTCCGACGGTGGCCTGGGCACACTTGACATTGTCCGACATGTGACGTCCAGGGACTGCACACGTGTGGACCGGAGACATGAGCCTCGACATGACCTTGCCTAAGCGGTTGGACCAGATCTTCGCCAACCACTTGGCATCTGAGTTCAGGATCGAGATCGGCCTCCATTGAGCGACCTGCGTGTGATCGCCTCTTTTTGGCAGCAAGCTCATCCTACTCTCGTAGAAGGATACCGGGAGTCTTCCTTCTTTTCGGATGCAGAGGGCCAACTGGTGGAACAAACGCAGGTAAGCATGCAAGTACCGCTGATAGTGAGTGTTGGGTACGCTGTCAGGGCCCGCTGCCACGTCCTTGCCTAGTTGACCAAACGCAGTCTAGACCTCGTCTTCGGAGAATTTCCCCTCCAGTCTGTTCCGCTGGAGATCGTCGGTCTTCTTCTCGAGGTAGCTCAGAAAGGCCTGTTGACTAGAGCGACAGAGATGTAGTCGCCTAACGTGTTTCGTGTAATGCCTTTGTAAGGCATCCACGATTTCCTCAGACGTCTGTCGCTTTCGACCGTCGTACCGGATGCAGAAGATATCTGTTGCCAGATTTCTCTTCTCCAGCACGCCGACTTCCCCTTTTATGTTCTTCAAGACGTACCGACTCTCGTACTGATCGAAGTACTTTGAGAGGGAGCGATCTTGGATGTGCAGCTCCCGTTACGCCTCCTGCCCCAAGCGCCTATCTCCGAAGTGCATGTTTGCAAACAGGTGTATCCTGTGTTTCAGGCTGTCTCAGTCGGCGACTCTTCGGATTGTTGTTTCCTTCAGAATCGTCTCCAGGACAGCCTGATGTCCGGGATGGGTTTCGAACCAGGCGGGCATGCTGTTGAGCGCCGCCCTGGTGCCTTGCCTCCTCCGAGGATTCTCCGTTCTTAGGGAAAACTGCACCAGGGGGTGATCAGACACCGTGGTCATAATGTCTCGAAAACCCTGAATGCGATTTCCAACTTCGGTGCTGTGCAGGACGTGATCGATCGGCTTGTGACTTGCAGTTCGCCACACCACTCCGAACTCCTCGGATAGCCGTCGATACGCCGTCCTTCCTCTGGCGTCTTCCGAATGAATGATCACATCCAAGATGTTGAGATCGCCAGCACAATCACGACGTCCTTAGGGGCGACCTTTTGCTGGAGTGTTGCATGCAGCGCCTCCGCACAACGATGTTTTAGCCTGTGCGGCCCGTAAACGTTCACCAGGATGAAGTGAACAGTCGCGGACCAGGCCAGTCGCACGCCGATGATTCGTCCGGGTTGGGGACAGAACACTTCCAGAATAGTAGGGGCTAAGTGGTTCTTTATTAGCACCGCCACACCCTTCGTGTTCCGTTCTCCTTCGTTGACGAACATCTGCCCGTTGAATCGCCGTTCCATTCGCTGGCTTATCTCCAGATCCATCCTGTGGGTCTCCTGCAGGCACACGATGTCTTGTTGTGCGATGGTCCGCACAATCATTCTTCTTTTTCCCTGGTCGACCACATTGTTTACGTTCCAGGAGACGATGTTTATCCTCCTGGCGGTTGATTGGGAAGAGGCCATAAAAGGGGAAGACCTATTTTTTGGCCTTCCTTAGCTTCTTCTGTCTGAGAGAGCGTGCTCTTCCAGACAATGAAGAAGCAGCGGGCTTCTCGCTGCCGGCGTCACTCTTCGTACCTGTGAGGTCGGTAATTTCCGCCTCCTCCGTAGAGTGTTCCGCCTGCGCGATCAATTTTCGAGATAGCGCCTCTATCTCGACCTTGGCGCAGAAGTTCGCTTTCACGTCGAGAAGCTGTTCCTCTAACTTCTCGCGTTCGGCGACCTCCACCACCTGGTTGATGTTCTCTTGTGCAGTGCGGATCTTCTGCAAGATTTTCTCTTGCTGAGGACCGCTCTGCACCTCCATGGTCTCCTCCGTTAGTGTTGCCAACTCCTCCGTAGTCTGCAGAGCTTCCTGCGACACTTTAGTGGCTTCCTGTCTCTCTTCCTTCGCGCCTTCCTGCGCTACCTCCGTCTTGTCGCCTTCCTGCTCTGCTGCTTCCAGGATTTGAGGAGTTCCTTGCTCCTTGACGAGCATCCTCCTCTTTCCCTTCTTTCCCACTTCTATGAAGCCGTCCGCCGACACCGGGACGGCTTCTTTCACTTTTTTCTGCCTTCCTGCCATCTGAGGCAGTTCGGCCTCCTTGATGTTTCTCTCTCTCACGGGAGAGAGACCTCGAATCCTTCTGCAGTTTTCAAACTCCGGACAGCTCCATTTCGCATGTCCGTGTTTTTTGCAGAAGGAGCACACCTCCAACTGCGGGCAGTTTCGGACTTGATGTCCTACTTTGCCGCAGCGGAAACAACGACACGTTGGGCAAGCCCCGGCCCTGTGGCCGAACTGCTTGCACCCGGTGCAGAATACCGGTTGTTGCCGGTAACGCACATTCACTCCCTGGGATTGTTCGTCAATAACGGCCAATCCAGGGATCACAGCTCCCTCCGTCAACTTCATCTTGGCGATCATGTCGCCAGAAAATATGTTGTCAGAGAAGTTCTGGAAATCAAGGTCCAGAACTTCCCCAAACTGCTCCAAGTAATTCCACACCGCTAGTTGCGGTGTGAGGATGGAGATGCCGTTTAAAAAGACGGTTGTGTATGGCATCTCGCCAATACCACAAACCATCCGTCCTTGTATATTGATCTCCTTCTGGATCAATCGCTCTCTAATGTTTTCACAGTCTGTAAAGACTGTGAACCCGTTGTTCGATGGAATGATCGCCTGAATGCGATCAAAGTCTATGTCCGTCTTGTCGAGGGACAAATAGACCTCCCTGATGTTATTAAATTTTATTAGCCCCGTCTTGAAGATAATGGGCTTCACGTTGGGGCCTATTTCGTCTATTGGTCGGTCCACTTTTAGTACATTTCCGCTAAGCGGCTTACCGAATTTCCGAGGTGGGTGGACACTCGCCTGTCCAGCCGCCACCGACGCATAAGAAAAGGGCTGCGACGCCGCAGCCGAACAAGATGGCGTCGCTCCCTGCACCGCGTGGACGCCCGCGGGTCCCGCCTGGGAAGCCACCGCCGCGGGCGCAAACATCGACGTTGCCGCCGTTACCGTCGCGGGCGGCACCCTCGGCATCGCCGCCGCAGGCGCGACCTTCCCCGCCGTGGGCACGATCCTCGGCGTCGCGGCCGCGGGCACGACCCTTGGCATCGCCGCCGCCGGCGCAGCAAAGCCCGCCGCGGGCGCGATCCTCGGCATGCCTGCCACCGCCTCGCCGTTGCCGCACGTTACCTCCATGGCTTCCATGGACGACGGCGGTCTCTCCACTCCTCTTCTAGGTGCCTGCATCCTGGCAGCTGGTCTTTCTGCACGGGACCACTGCAGGTCTTTTGCCGCGATCTCCTCGCCGCTTCTTTTTTTTAGTTTCGTCTGGAAAACTTCCCCTCTCCGGGCACACACGAGCACAATTAACTAATTACTTTGTCAAGAGCACAATACTTTGAGCCGCGGAGCAAGTTCGCCGACTCGGCAGGTTTCCCCAAGTCCCACAAGGGGTGGGGTAAGTTTATTTTTCTATAAAAATACAAAATTTACATTCGCACCCTCACTCACTCAATACAATTATTTTGCACTTGGGGGTCCTTGGGTTGCACTAGAGTTCTGCTTTTCAGGGGGGAATTCCAGCTGGATGGTCCCGGGCGTCGTCCTGGATCCTCTTCAGGATGAATCGGTACGTCCAGGCGTGGATCTTCCCGCAGTTCCCGATGCCGATTTCCCTCTTCAAGAGCCCTTGTAGGATCTCCATCGGTGGTGCGGCTCTCCTGGCTTTCCTCATTTTCCACCACCGCACAAGTATGGCGGTGATGAAGAGGGCTATGGTCGTCCTCACCATGGGATTGTAACAGGGAACATTACCATCCCCATGAAACATCCCGGCGAGGATCTCCATAACGGACTTGTTGGTAAGTCCTATGATCCTTTTCAGGATCAGCCAGCCATGCAGCAGTGTGGGACACGTCAAGACGTGAAGTCTCGTGTCGTCGTCTCCACATGCTGCGCAGTCTCGGTCTTCCCGTCTTCCTGTAAAGTGCTGCAATCGGGACCCACTCTGGATTCCTCCGTTATAAAACATCAGGAGGTCATCCTGGGTGCCCGGCGGAAGGTCACTCCTCCAGAGCGTCGTGCCGATCGCTAACAGGTTGAACCGTTCACTCCCGTAGCGTTCGGTGGCTTCCTGGAGGGCACTGGTGTCACGGTCGTTTTCTTGGATAAACCTTCGGAGGTTTGTTCTGGTTACCCTCGACCAAGCGAAGTCGTTGTGGTTGAACCACACTTCGCGGGTCCTGTGGGTAAACCTTCCTAACATCATCTCTGTATACCGAAGTATACGTGTTTGATGTAGGTAGCCTCCTCGCCTCCACTCCTGGATTTGCAGTAGGGTAACACTGGACCGCTGGTAGATCCAGCTTCTCGTGTCCGGCGGGACAGGAAGCAACCAAGGGATCACCAGGATGGACTCGTCCTGCCAGAGTTCCCTGCTTCGCGGCACGATCTTGATTTGGTGCTTAGGCACCAGCCGTTGCTTCCTCCTCCAGGTCGGGTCGATTCTTTTCCATTCCCCTACTTTGCCTAGCAGCGCAGTCATCAGGCCTTTCGAGTTGTTAAGCAACAAAGCGTAGGCCCGGTGCGCCGCATACGGCCAGTCATCCCAGTAAGTGGCCATGTCCAGGATGTGTCGCGTATCCATGATTTCCATGGATACTGCAAGCGACTTCATCCCGGAACCGCCTTCTTCCCTGGGACGACACAGGGGTTTTAGTCGGACTCTTGGGCGATAGTGGCCCCACAGTGATTTTCTCTGCAGCTTGTCGAACTCCCTCGTGGTTTCCTTGTTCATCCTCGCGAAGGCCGCCCCGAAGAGCACTTTCGGAAGGAGTACTCCGGTCCATATGTTGGCCTTTCGCTTCATCCCAAGGTCCGTTCGGGTGTACTTGGCTGCTTCCTTGGCCGTTTTCCCCAGGATTTCCTTCCACAGCAGCTTCGACGCAGAGCCGTCGCCGATGTAGACTCCCAGGTACTTGGCCGTGTCCACCGTACGGAATCCACTACCCGTTAGAGTGGAGAGATCCAGTATTCCGACGGGCAAAAGCTGGCTCTTCTGGGAATTGATTTTCAAGCCCAAGCCCTGTTCCATCAGGTCCACCACATCCAGAAACGCACGCTGATTTTTCTCTCCCTTGATGAAGAAGAGTAGATCATCGGCGTATGCCAGATGGGTAAGACGCTGGCTATCGATGGTAATCCCGCTTAGTCGTCCGCTCTTCTCGATAAAGGACGACAACGCCTCCATATAGATGACGAACAGCATCGGACTTAGCGAGTCGAGCTGTCGGACTCCTCGTTCCATCCTGATCGCTGCCGTCTACTGGCCGTTGATCTTGATCCGGCAGTACTGGTTCTGGAGTACCGCCCTCACGAAGTTGCTGAAGTGTTCCGGAAGCCCTAGCTTCTCCAGAACCTTTAGCAGCATCCCGTGGTCGATGGAGTCGAAGGCCTTCTCCATGTCAGTGAACTCCAGCACCAGGTTCTCGCCGACGTATCGACTGAGTCCAACAGTGGCCTGGGCACACTTGACATTGTCCGACATGTGTCGTCCTGGGACTGCACATGTCTGGACCGGAGAGATCAGCCTCGACATGACCTTGCGTAAGCGGTTGGAACAGATCTTCGCCAACCACTTGGCATCGGAGTTTAGAATCGAGATTGGCCTCCATTGGGCGATCTGGGTAGAGTCGCCTCCTTTCGGCAGCAATCTCATCCGACTCTCGTAGAAGGACTGAGGTAGTCTGCCTTCTTACCGGATGCAGAGGGTCAACTGGTGGAACAAGCGCAGCTAGGCGTGCAGGTACCGCTGATAGTGCGTGATGGGTACACTGTCAGGGCCCGCTGCCACGTCCTTGCGAAGTTGCCCAAACGCAGTCTTCACCTCTTCTTCGGAGAACTCCTCCTCCAGTCTGTTCCGCTGGAGGTCGTCGGTCCTCTTCTCGAGAAAGCTCAAGAAGGCCTGTTGACTAGAGCGACACAGCTGTTGTCGCCTGAAGTGTTTCGTGTAATGCCTGTGAAAGGCATCCACGATGTCCTCAGACGACTGTCGCTTTTGGCCGTCGTACTGGATGCAGAAGATATCTGTTGCCAGATTTCTCTTCTCCAGCACGCCGACTTCCCCTTTTATGTTATTGAGGACGTACCGACTCTCGTACTGATCGAAGTACTTTGAGAGGGAGCGATCTTGGATGTTCAGCTCCAGGTACGCCTCTTGCCTCAAGCGCCTATCCCCGAACTGCATGTTCGCAAACAGGTGTATCCTGTGTTTCAGGCTGTCCCAGTCGGCGACTCTTCGGATTGTTGTTGCCCTCAGAATCGTCTCCAGGACAGCCTGATTTCCGGGATGGGTTTCGAACCAGGCGGGCATGCTGATGAGCACCGCCCTGGTGCCTTGCCTCCGCCGAGGATTCTCCGTTCTTAGGGAAAACCGCACCAGGGGGTGATCGGACACCGTGGTCATAATGTCTCGAAAACCCCGGATGCGATTCCCAAGTTCGGTGCTGTGCAGGACGTGATCGATCGGCTTGTGACTTGCAGTTCGCCACACCAGTCCGAACTCGTCGGATAACCGCCGATACGCCGTCCTTCCTCTGGCGTCTTCGGAGTGAGTGATCTCATCCAATATGTTGAGATCGCCAGCAACAATCACGACGTCCTTGGAAGCAACCTTTTCACGTAGTGCTGCATGCAGCGCCTCCGCACAACGATGTTTCAGGCTGTGCGGTCCGTACACGTTCACCAGGATGAGGTGAACAGTAGCGGACCAGGCGAGTCGCACGCCGATGATTCGTCCGGGTTGGGGACAGAACACTTCCAGAATAGTGGGGGCCAAGTTGTTCTTGATTAGGACCGCCACTCCCTGCGTGTGCCGTTCTCTTTCGCTGACAAAAGTCTGCCCGTTGAATCGCCGTTCCATTTGCTGACTAATCTCGAGACCCATCTTGTGGGTCTCCTGCAGGCACACTATGTCTTGTTGTGCGATGGTCCGCACAATCCTTCTTCTTTTTCCCTGGTCGACCATACCGTTTACATTCCAGGAGGCGATGTTCAGCCTCCTGACGGTCGATAGGGAAGAGGCCATAAAAGGGGAAGACCTATTTCTTGGCCTTCCTGAGCTTCTTCTGTCTGAGAGAGCGTGCTCTTCCAGACAATGAAGAAGCAGCGGGCTTCTCGCTGCCGGCGTCACTCTCTGTTCCGGTGAGGTCGGTTACTTCCGCCTCCTCCGTCGAGTGTTCGGCCCGCTCGATCAGTTTTCGAGATAGCGTCTCTATTTGGACCTTGGCGCAGAAGTTCGCCTTTACGTCGAGAAGCTGTTCCTCTAGCTTTTCGCGCTCGGTGACCTCCACAATTTGGTTGACCTTCTCCTGTGCATTGCAGATCTTCTGCAAGATTTTCTCTTGCTGGGGACCGCTCTGCACCTCTAGGACTACATTAGCCAGTGATGCCAACTGCTCCGTAGATTGCAGGGCCTCCTGTGACACCGGAGTGGCTTCGGCTTTTTCTTCTTCCGCGCCTTCCTGCGCTACCTCCATCTTCTCGCCTTCTTGCTCTTCACCTTCCAGGATAAGAGGGGTTTCTTGCTCCTTGACGAGCATCCTCCTCTTTCCTTTCTTCCCTACCTGTATGAAGCCGTCTTCCGATACCGGGACGGCTTCTTTCACCTTTTCGGCCTTCCTGCCTTCTGAGGCTGTTCCGCCTCCTTGGTGTTTCTCTCTCTCACGGGAGAGAGACCTCGAATCCTTCTGCAGTTTGCAAACTCCGGACAGCTCGATTTCGCATGTCCGTGTTTCTTGCAGAAGGAGCACACCTCCGGCTGCGGCAGTTTAGGACTTGATGTCCTACTTTGCCGCAGCGGAAACAACGACACGTTGGGCAAGCGCCGGCCCTGTGGCCGAACTGCTTGCACCTGGTGCAGAATATCGGCTGTTGCCGGTAATGCACGTTCACTCGCTGAGATTGTTCGTCAAGAACGGCTAATCCAGGGATCACAGCTCCCTCTTTCAACTTCATTTTGGCGATCATGTCGCCAGAAAATATTTTTCCAGAGAAGTTCTGGAATTCAAGGTCCAGAACTTCCCCATACTGCTCCAAAAAGTTCCACACCGTTAGTTGCGGTGTGAGGATGGAGATGCCGTTCAGAAAGACGGTTGTGTATGGCATCTCGCCAACACCATCCTCCCTTGTATATTGATCCCCTTCTGGATCAATCGCTCTCTAATCTCTTCACAGTCTGTGAAGACTGTGAACCCGTTGTTTGCTGGTATGATCGCTTGTATGCGATCAAAATTCATGTCCGTTTTATCGAGGGACAGATACACCTCCCTGATATTATTGAACTTGATCAGCCCAGTCTTGAAAATGATAGGCTTCACATTCGGCCCTAACTCCACGATCGGTCGATCCACCTTTTGGACTTTACCGCATAGCGGCTTCCCGAATTTTCTTCGTGGGTGGACACTCGATTGTCCAGCCGCCACCGACGCATAGGAAAAGGGCTGCGCCGCCGCAGCCGAACAAGATGGCGTCTCGCCCTGAATTGCGTGGACGCCCGCGGGTCCTGCCTGTGACGCCGGCGCTTAGAGCGCAACCCTCGACGTCGCCACCGTTGCCGCCGCGGGCGGCACCCTCGGCATCGCCGCCGCAGGCGCGACCTTCCCCGCCGCAGGCACGATACTCGGCGTCGCCGCCGCGGGCACGACCTCCGCCGTCGTCGCCGCGGGCACGATCCTTGGCATCGTCGCCGCCGGCGCAGCAAAGCCCGCCGCGGGCGCGATCCTCGGCATGCCTGCCACCGCCTCGCCGTTGCCACACGTTACCTCCATGGCTTCCATGGGGGACGACGGTCTCTCCACTCCTCTTCTAGGTGCCTGCATCCTGGCAGCTATTCTTGCTGCACGAGACCACTGCAGGTCTTCCGCCGCGATCTCCTTGGCGCTTCTTTTCTAGTTTCGTTTGGAAAACTTCCCCTCTCCGGGCACACACGAGCACAATGAACTGATTAAGTTGTCAAGCGCACAATACTTTGAGCCGCGGAGCAAGTTCGCCGACTCGGCAGGTTTCCCCAAGTCCCACAAGGGGTGGGGTAAGTTTATTTTTCTATAAAAATACAAAATTTACATTCGCACTTTCATTCACTCAATACAAACATTTTGCAATTGGGGGTCCTTCGGTTACAATGGAGTTCTGCTTTTCAGGGGGGAATTCCAGCTGGATGGTTTCGGGCGTCGTCCTGGATCCTCTTTAGGATGAATCGGTACGTCCTGGCGTGGATCTTCCCGCAGTTCCTGATGCCGATTTCCCTCTCCAAGAGCCCTTGTAGGATCTCCATGGGTGGTGCGACTCTCCTGGCTTTCCACATTTTCCACCACCGCACAAGTATAGCGGTGATGAAGGGGGCTATGGTCGTCCTCACCATGGGATTGTAACAGCGAACATTACCATCCCCATGAAACATCCCGGAGAGGATCTCCATAACGGACTTGTGGGTAAGTACTATGATCCTTTTCAGGATCAGCCAGTCATGCAGCAGTGTGGGACACGTCAAGACGTGAAGTCTCGTGTCGTCGTCTCCACATGCTGCGCAGTCTCGGTCTTCCCGTCTTCCTGTAAAGTGCTGCAATCGGGACCCACTCTGGATTCCTCCGTGATAAAACATCAGGAGGTCATCCTGGGTGCCCGGCGGAAGGTCACTCCTCCAGAGCGTCGTGCCGATCGCTAACAGGTTGGACCGTTCACTCCCGTAGCGTTCGGTGGCTTCCTGGAGGGCAGTGGTGTCACGATCGTTTTCTTGGATAACCCTTCGGAGGTTTGCTCTGGTTACCCTCGACCATGCGAAGTCGTTGTGGTTGAACCACACTTCGCGGGTCCTGTGGGTAAACCTTCCTAACATCATCTCTGTATACCGAAGTATACGTGTTTGATGTAGGTAGCCTCCTCGCCTCCACTCCTGGATTTGCAGTAGGGTAACTCTGGACCGCTGGTAGATCCAGCTTCTCGTGTCCGGCGGGACAGGAAGCATCCAAGGGATCACCAGAATGGACTCTTCCTGCCAGAGTTCCCTGCTTCGCGACACGATCTTGATTTGGTGTTACCGCACCAGCCGTTGCTTCCTCCTCCAGGTCGGGTCGATTGTTATCCATTCCCCTACTTTGCCTAGCAGCGCAGTCATCAGGCCTTTCGAGTTGTTAAGCAACAACGCGTAGGCCCGGTGCGCCGCATACGGCCAGTCATCCCAGTAAGTGGCCATGTCCAGGATGTGTCGCGTATCCATGATTTCCATGGAATGTGCAAGCGACTTCATCCCGGAACCGCCTTCTTCCCTGGGACGACACAGGGGTTTTAGTCGGACTCTTGGGCGATAGTGGCCCCACAGTGTTTTTCTCTGCAGCTTGTCGAACTCCCTCGTGGTTTCCTTGTTCATCCTCGCGAAGGCCGTCCCGAAGAGCACTTTCGGAAGGAGTACTCCGTTCCATATGTTGGCCTTTCGCTTCATTCCAAGGTCCGTTCGGGTGTACTTGGCTGCTTCCTTGGCCGTTTTCCCCAGGATTTCCTTCCACAGCAGCTTCGACGCAGAGCCGTCGCCGATGTAGACTCCCAGGTACTTGGCCGTGTCCACCGTACGGAATCCACTCCCCGTTAGAGTGGAGAGATCCAGTATTCCGACGGGCAAAAGCTGGCTCTTCTGGGAATTGATTTTTAAGCCCAAGCCCTGTTCCATCAGGTCCACCACATCCAGAAACGCACGCTGATTTTTCTCTCCCTTGATGAAGAAGAGTAGATCATCGGCGTATGCCAGATGGGTAAGACGCTGGCTATCGATGGTAAACCCGCTTAGTCGTCCGCTCTTCTCGATAAAGGACGACAACGCCTCCATATAGATGACGAACAGCATCGGACTTAGCGAGTCGCCCTGTCGGACTCCTCGTTCCATCCTGATCGCTGCCGTCTACTGGCCGTTGATCTTGATCCGGCAGTACTGGTTCTGGAGTACCGCCCTCACGAAGTTGCTGAAGTGTTCCGGAAGCCCTAGCTTCTCCAGAACCTTTAGCAGCATCCCGTGGTCGATGGAGTCGAAGGCCTTCTCCATGTCAGTGAACTCCAGCACCAGGTTCTCGCCGACGTATCGACTGAGTCCAACAGTGGCCTGGGCACACTTGACATTGTCCGACATGTGTCGTCCTGGGACTGCACATGTCTGGACCGGAGAGATCAGCCTCGACATGACCTTGCCTAAGCGGTTGGACCAGATCTTCGCCAACCACTTGGCATCGGAGTTCAGGATTGAGATTGGCCTCCATAGAGCGATCTGGGTTGGGTCGGCTCCTTTCGGCAACAAGCTCATCCTACTCTCGTAGAAGGACTCAGGTAGTCTGCCTTCTTCACGGATGCAGAGGTTCAACTGGTGGGACAAGCGCAGGAAGGCATGCAGGCACCGCTGATAGTGCGTGATGGGTACACTGTCAGGGCCCGCCGCCACATCCTTGCGCAGTTGTGCAAAAGCAGTCTTCACCTCGTCTTCGGAGAATTCCTCCTCCAATCTGTTCCGCTGGAGGTCGTCGGTCCTCTTCTCGAGATAGCTCAGAAAGGCTTGTTGACTAGACCGACAGAGATGTTGTCGCCTGAAGTGTTTCGTGTAATGCCTGTAAAAGACTTCCACGATATCCTCGGACGACTGTCGCTCTTGACCGTCGTACTGGATGCAGAAGATATCTGTTGCCAGATTTCTCTTCTCCAGCACGCCGACTTCCCCTTTTATGTTGTTGAAGACGTACCGACTCGTACTGATCGAAGTACTTTGAGAGTGAGCGGTCTTGGATGTTCTGCTCTCGGTACGCCTCCTGCCTCAAGCACCTATCCCCGAATTGCATATTTGCAAACAGGTGTATCCTGTGTTCCAAGCTGTCCCAGTCGGCGACTCTTCTGATTTTTGTGGTTCTCAGAATCGTCTCCAGGACCTCCAGATGTCCAGGATGTGTCTCGAACCAGGAGGGCATGCTGATGAGCGCCGCCCTGGTGCCTTGCCTCCGCCGAGGATTCTCCGTTCTTAGGTAAAACCGCACCAACGGGAGATCGGACAGAGTGGTCAATGTGTCTCGAAAACCCTGAATGCGATTCCCTAGTTCGGTGCTGTGGAGGACGGGATCGATCGGCTTGTGACTTGCAGTTCGCCACACCAGTCCGAACTCTTCGGATAGCCGCCGATACGCCGTCCTTCCTCTGGCGTCTTGGTAATGAGTGATCTCATCCAATATGTTGAGATCGCCAGCAACAATCACGACGTCCTTGGGGGCGACCTTTTCACGGAGTGCTGCATGCAGCGCCTCCGCACAACGATGTTTCAGCCTGTGCGGCCCGTACACGTTCATCAGGATGAGGTGAACAGTAGCGGACCAGGCCAGTCGCACGCCGATGATTCGTCCGGGTTGGGGACAGAACACTTCCAGAATAGTGGGGGCCATGTGGTTCTTGATTAGGACCGCCACACCCTGCGTGTTCCGTTCTCCCTCGCTGACGAACATCTGCCCGTTGAATCGCCGTTCCATTCGCTGACCAATCTCGAGATCCATCTTGTGGGTCTCCTGCAGGCACACTATGTCTTGTTGTGCGATGGTTCGCACAATCCTTTTTCTTTTTCCCTGGTCGACCACACCGTTTACATTCCAGGAGGCGATGTTCAGCCTCTTGGCGGTCGATAGGCAAGAGGCCATAAAAGGGGAAGACCTATTTCCTGGCCTTCCTGAGCTTCTTCTGTCTGGGAGAGCGTGCTCTTCCAGACGATGAAGAAGCAGCGGGCTTCTCGCTGCCGGCGTCACTCTCCGTTCCGGTGAGGTCGGTTACTTCCGCCTCCTCCGTAGAGTGTTCGGCCCGCCCGATCAATTTTCGAGATAGCGCCTCTATCTCGACCTTTGCGCAGAAGTTCGCCTTTACGTCGAGAAGCTGTTCTTCTAGCATCTCGCCCTCGGTGACCTCCACAACCTGGTTCACCTTTTCCTGTGCATTGCAGATCTTCTGCAAGATTTTCTCTTGCTGAGGCCCGCTTTGCACCTCCATCGCTTCCTCCGCTAGTGTTGCCAACTCCTCCGTGGACTGCAGGGCCTCCTGCGACACTTGAGTGGCTTCCTGGTTTCCTTCTTTCGCGCCTTCCTGCGCTAACTCCATCTTTCCGCCTTCCTGCGCTGCTCCTTCTAGGATAAGAGGGGTTTCTTGCTCCTTGACGAGCATCCTCCTCTTTCCTTTCTTTCTTTCCTCAATGAAGCCGTCCGTCGATACCTGCACGGCTTCCTTCACCTTCTTCGGCCTTCCTGCCAACTTCTGAGGCTGTTCGGCCTCCTTGATGTTTCTCTCTCTCACGAGAGAGAGACCTCGAATCCTTCTGCAGTTTTCAAACTCCGGACAGCTCCATTTCGCATGTCCGTGTTTCTTGCAGAAGGAGCACACCTCCGGCTGCGGGCAGTTTCGGACTTGATGTCCTACTTTGCCGCAGCGGAAACAACGACACGTTGGGCAAGCGCCGCCCCTGTGGCCGAACTGCTTGCACCCGGTGCAGAATATCGGCTGTTGCCGGTAACGCACGTTCACTCCCTGGGATTGTTCGTCAAGAACGGCTAATCCAGGGATCACAGCTCCCTCTTTCAACTTCATTTTATCGATCATGTCGCCAGAAAATATTTTTCCAGAGAAGTTCTGGAATTCAAGGTCCAGAACTTCCCCATACTGCTCCAAAAAGTTCCACACCGTTAGTTGCGGTGTGAGGATGGAGATGCCGTTCAGAAAGACGGTTGTGTATGCCATCTCGCCAACACCACAAACCATCCTCCCTTGTATATTGATCCCCTTCTGGATCAATCGCTCTCTAATCTCTTCACAGTCTGTGAAGACTGTGAACCCGTTGTTTGCTGGTATGATCGCTTGTATGCGATCAAAATTCATGTCCGTTTTATCGAGGGACAGATACACCTCCCTGATATTATTGAACTTGATCAGCCCAGTCTTGAAAATGATGGGCTTCACATTCGGCCCTAACTCCACGATCGGTCGATCCACCTTTTGGACTTTACCGCATAGCGGCTTCCCGAATTTTCTTGGTGGGTGGACACTCGCTTGTCCAGCCGCCACCGACGCATAGGAGAAGGGCTGCGCCGCCGCAGCCTAACAAGATGGCGTCTCGCCCTGAACCGCGTGGACGCCCGCGGGTCCTGCCTGGGACGCCGCCGCTCCGAGCGCAACCCTCGACGTCGCCACCTTTGCCGCCGCGGGCGGCACCCTCGGCATCGCCGCCGCAGGCGCGACCTTCCTCGCCGCGGGCACGATCCTCGGCGTCGCCGCCGCGGGCACGACCTCCGCCGTCGTCGCCGCGGGAACGACCCTTGGCATCGCCGCCGCCGGCGCAGCAGAGCCCGCCGCGGGCGCGATCCTCGGCATGCCTGCCACCGCCTCGCCGCTGCTGCACGTTACCTCCATGGCTTCCATGGGGGACGACGGTCTCTCCACTCCTCTTCTAGGTGCCTGCATCCTGGCAGCTGGTCTTGCTGCACGGGACCACTGCAGGTCTTCCGCCGCGATCTCCTCGGCGCTTCTTTTCTAGTTTCGTTTGGAAAACTTCCCCTCTCCGGGCACACACGAGCACAATGAACTGATTAACTTGTCAAGCGCACAATACTTCGAGCCGCGGAGCAAGTTCACCGACTCGGCAGGAGAGGAGCAATCTCCCGACTGTCAAGAAGGTGACTCCGTTGCCGCCTTTTAAAGGCGTAGCGAAAGCAACGCCCCCAGAGAACGCAGCGAAAATCCCGGAGGTTTCCGCAACTACTGTCGCGGAAGCCTCCGAAAATCGCGAAGGCGAATGGAAGGTTGTGGAGAGGAGGAAAGAAAAATCTCCAAAGAAAGCTCCGCAACCTCCATCCCTGAGCTCTTCCAAAGGAAAAAGCAGTCGCGCGAATACGAAAACATGCGCGGCTTGTGACTCTTCCAAGGAAAAAGCCAACGCCTTCAACGCGTGCAAGTCCGCTTCTGTGACCGCCGAGAAGACCATTCTGGTGCAATCGGACGGATGCAAGCGCACGTCGATCGTGCAAGCATCAGACTCCGCAAAGGAGTCCGATAACGCAGCTGAACGACGCGTTATTCGCGCGGGAGCGAGCGCTAGCAGGGCTGAAGCCCTGAGGCGTGACACACTCGCCGCGGAACGGCGAGTGCTCACCCCGGAACCCACAGGTTCTGCACCCGGGGAGGAGCACCCGATTACGTGCAGCACAGTTGAGGCCGGTGGCGACCGCGCCCTCCAGCCCGTCGTGCTGCCTACTGGCCGCTCGCCGGGTGAGGCGAGCACCACGGCCTCGCTTTCCCAGCCGTGATGAGGGCAATCGCGTCTTCTCGTCGTGTTGCCGTAACGCCTTGGAACGTCAACGGGCTCCAACACGGGGAGAAGAGGCGACTAGTGGCTGACGCTCTGCGCGCCTTCGACTTGACTTTCCTGCAGGAGATTCACAGCATCTCCGGAGAGCAGGCTGCCGAAATCGAACGGCGCGCGGACGGAACGCTACTTTATAGGTGCGGCGTTGCACGTACGTGCGGCGTCGCTTTCCTGGTGCGAGGAACTTTGGCGGAAGCGGTGCGCAGCGTTCGTTTCGACACGGAAGGCCGATTGGGACAGCTTGTACTCAAGTGGTTGGACTCGATCGACCTTGTCGTAACCAACGTGTACGCGCCGAGCGGTGCTGGACGATGGGCCGAAAGGATTGAGTTATACGTTACCCTTCAAAGCCAGTGCCTCACACGATCTCACCCTACTGTGGCCCATCTCATTGCGGGGGACTTTAACGTCCACCTGCTTTCCGAGAATAGATCCCACAAAAGGGAAAAGTTGCTAGCGGAAGAGATGTGCGCGTCCGTGCACGCGTGCAGCTTGTTCGCTAGCGACCCTGTTATGGCAGCAACGCCGGATTACGTATACCTTGATGAACACTTGCTCTGTGGAGTGGGTAGGAGAGGTCCCGTGCCGTCCGTGCTTTCAGACCACAACAGGCTCGAGTTCGAGCTGCTCCCGCCAGGCAAGGGGCCTATAAACTGTTTTTGGAGGATGCCGGCAGACTGGCTAAGCCAACCGGAGGGGGCTAAGCATCTTCGCCAGTACCTTCTCGATTTTGCCATAAGTGAGCTCGAGTACTGGGACGATCTGAGAAGATCGGTCCGCGAGTTCTGCTGCCGGTTTCCCTTGCAACAGCTTCCGTGCGGCTACGGAGAGGGCGTAGCCAACAGCAGAGATTTTCTGCTATCCCGCTCCTTTTTGAGGCGCGTGGAAGTTGGACGGTTTTCCGAGTACAAGGTTAAGGCCGAGCGCCAGGTCTGACAGTCAGGGGCGACAGTTCTGCTCGACTACCAGGACCGGGAATGCTCGGCTCCAGCCGACGTGCGACGGATAGTCGAGCGCTATTACTCTTCTCTGTATGGAGAGCCACCGACGGAACGCAGCCTCTCCCGGCTGCTTCTGCCGATTGATGCTCCTGTTGTAGACAAGGAGGAACGCGCGCGTCTTGATGAGCCCTTCACGGCAGAGGAAATTTCCTCGGCCATCTCAGGGCTCAAGAGACGAAAAGCGCCAGACGAAGATGGGCTCCCCGCGGAATTCTTTCAGTGTTTTGCGGCGGCGCTCATCCCCCTGATGCTCCAACTCTCGTCGCTGATGCAAGACTCGGGCGATGTATCCTCCTTCTTTCGCTCAGGGAAGGTGCGTCTACTGCCAAAAGGCCGAGATTTGCGCCAACTGAACAACTGGCGTCCGAGCACATTAGTGAATTCGAACGTCAAGTTGTTCTCGAAACTTTGAATGGCGCGGATGGGTGGGATCGCGAAATCCTTGGTAAGTCCGGAGCATACGTACGCTGTTCCTGGGCGGTCCATGGACGCGAATCTCTTGTTCATCCGCACAAGGCTGCAATTGCAGCATCGTGTGGCGGTTAATGGTCGTGCGGAAGCAACGCCTCCGATCTCTCACCGACGGAGGCGCGGGTCGCAAAGGGAATCCCTGGGAGCCTTGGCGGTTGCAGTCCAATTGCACAAAGCTTTCGATTGCGTGAACCAAAAGCTTCTTCTTGAGCTTATGGAACGTCTGGGTCTTCCGGAATCCCTGTTGGCGTGCTTGAGCTCCTGCTGGCGCCACGGGATTACATCCATTGTTTTCAGTGGCTGTCGCGTGTAGGGCGTGCCGGTAAGACGAGGAATTAGGCAGGGTGATAGCTTAAGCCCGCTGCTCTTCAACATCTATTTTGAATTGGTGCTGGAGGCTTACAGGCTGACGCTAGCCAACCTGCCGAGCTCCTGTCCAGGTACGCCGGCCTTGGCAGCCTATGCCGACGACCTACTTCTCCTGTTGCCCATGTCCACCCCGGCGACATCGCTTGAAGTCTTCTTTGAGTTGATTCGTCGCGGTGCGGGCGTGAGCGTTAACAGGAGTAAGTGTATGGTTGTTCCGGTGGGTGCGACGTGGGAGGGGCAGTCCGACTGGATCGATCCGAGGATCCTTACGGGCAGGTACCTCAGGTACCTTGGCGTGCCGTTGGGCGACTTCTGCATCTCAGAAGCGTGGTCGGACTGCCTTCGGAAGGCAGAGCGTGCACTTAGCCCGTTTTCAGGAGGCGAGTTCGTCTTGCCGGAACGGGCCTGCATCTGGAACACCTTCGTTGCCCCTCTCCTCCGCCCCCGGTTTTTCGTTTGTCCACCCCCCCAGGAAGTCAAAGTCTGGGCGCAGTGCTTTCTACGCAAATCGTTGTAAAGCGCTGCAAGATCCCGTGATAGACTTAAAGACTTGGTGGCGCCGCGTTAGGATGCAGGCTTGGGCATCCTCGACTTAAACAGCATCGAACTGCAGGTGCTGTTTCGCATGCTGCGGCTCTGTGCCAAGCTGTGGTGTACGCCGTGCTGCTCACTCGCATGCCTTATACTGAGGCGCTGCACGAGAAGCGAAAGACTGCTTTCGTTGCTACCCCACTTTCGGCACACCAGAATAGGGCTTGGCTTCCCGCTGAGGCAGCTGTCATCACTGTTGGAAGCCGAAAGCTGGATCTCCTGCCGCCCCATGAACACGAATGCATGGCGGCAGGAATCTTTTTCATCGTGAGCAGCTTTCGAAGGAACGCGCCCGGAAGATCTTCGACGCCTGCGTCTTCTTCTCAGTCATCAAATGGACGAAGTCATATAGGACAAGAAGTTGTCGTATCGTCTGGCCGCCACACCACTCGCCGCAGCGCTGTCTGGCCTGAGGGCAAGCAACGACGGTTGACTACCGGCGAAATGGGAATTCTCCTGCAAAATAGCAGGAGTCAGTAAGCTCCTCGGCAGTTGGACGACAAAGGAGCTGGTGCAAGCCGCCACACCTCGGAATCGGGCGAAGGGACTGCTTCGTTGGATCGAACATTTGAGTGTGCCCCCCGGAGGAATAGTGGTTCCCCCCGTTTTTTTGGACAGCTCCGTGTTCCCTTTACAGTGGAATCAAGGTGTACTGCTCTTTTCACATTGTGTATTTCACTGTAATAGGCAGCGAGGCATCGTTTCCGGGGGAGCTCCTTTGCCAAACTGTTTAAGGTGCGGAGAGATCGAGTCTTTTGCGCACCTTTTGCTGGACTGCGGTGACCTCCGGGAACTGTGGCGAAGGCTCCCTTCGGCCATCATGCCACAAGGAGGCACTGCCATTGATGTGCAGCGGCTCTTGTTCAGCAGAAATGGACTTTCGGTTGGCGCGATTGTCGCAACCATGTGTTGCGTTCGCGCCATCGTGAAGGCCCGCTACGCCCTGGAGTTGTCATCGCAGCGAAGGGAGGCTCACCTGTTTGCAGCTCAATTCATGGAGAAGGCTTCAAGGTGGTCTCATCTTCGTGACAAGGTGAATGAGGACATCACCGGCATACATCGCCGGTTTGCACACCCTTGAGAACGGCGTAATCCGGTGGCCCCTGCGACCTCTCGCCCACCCATACCCCGTCCTTGTTTGCTCGGTAAAATTTCCGGTGCCCATGCTTTTATCCCCGTTTCTTCCAGAGCGATCCCAAAGACCGTTATCCCGTCCTCCTTATTCATTGTGTTTATTTTATTTTGGTTTCTTTGTGTTTCCCGCCCCTCCACACCGTTCACGAAACTGTTACTCTGGCCTGCGTGCCAGCAATATTCTTTTTATTCTTGTTCAGTCGTCGGTTGGGAGTTTGGTTCTTAACTGGTTTATTTTGTATAATTGCTTTTTTTGGTTATGTTATATGGAAAAAACGCCCCGGCGTGACCGGGTGAGAAATCTCTTGCGCTTGTTCTGCAGAGATCACGTGGATCTCCTGCAGCGGCGCAAGGTCGTAGGACTCCAGAAGGGCGGCCATGTTTGGTCTCCTGCCGGCGTCTGTCATGCCGTTCACGTTCCAAACGGCGATGCGCAGACGACGGCGGGAGGAGATTCCCGGCATTACTGCTGGCAGAATTAAGGTGTGGGGGAGCCCGCCTCTTGCGAGGCGAGCGGGATGTCCATGTAGGTTGAGGCCTTCTCAGGCACCTGAAGCACCTGTTCGGCCTCCACCCCCTCCATCCCCTCCGTGTCCGTGCGTGGGAGTCTCTCGGGGGACGGGTCCCGAGAGTTTCCCACGCTCATGGCACCCTCGCTTGCGGAAGCCATCTCTTCCCCTTCGACGGGGGAGACGAGCTTCCTTGGCTTTTTGGACTTACGTCCAGCCTTCTTGCGCGGTGCCGTAGAAACGGAGGCTGCGCTTCCGGCCTCCACCTCGGGGTCGGAAGTGGGGGACTCCTGAGGGGAGGCCGGACGCCTGACGGCCTTCTTGCCAGCCTTGGAGGTTTACACTCGGGTACGCCCGGGGCGTTTATTTTTAAAAAACTCTACATCCGCGGTACAAGGCCCCGCTCACAGCCATATGCACTGGACCGGCCGGGACGCCGGGACGCAGCCCAGCGTAGCGTTCCTCAGCAGCGAAGGGAAATGGGAATAAAACAAAAAGAAAAATAAAAAATGAACAAACAAAAAGAAGTTGCTGGGCAGGGAAGGGATTGCTGAACGCTTTGAGGAGGGCCCATCCGTTGAAAAAATCCCTCGAGGTCCGTCCGTATATTCCCCAGTTGGGGCCATCCGACAGCTCTTCCGCATGAAGCGTTGGGCGTATGGGATGACATCTCTCACGTGTGGACCCACTCCTTCCTTATGGGCGTCGCTCCATGCCGCCACAATGCCACGGACACAGCACAAGGCTGCGATGGCTGCGGCTGGCTGCAGTGCGTCCTTCACGAAGAGGGGCTGAAGAACGTCTCTGGGGGTGCTGCCCGTAGGGAGCCTGAGGCTCGCCCCGAACCGTTCCCAGAGGAGTCGGATGGCAGCACATTCCACAATAAGGTGGGAGAGCGATTGGCGCTCCCCGCACCTGAGACACTCAGGATCTACGGCTCCCCTTGTCCAGCGGAAGCGGCGTGCGTTGCAGGGTAATCCCCAGTGCAGCAGTAGCAACGCCCACTCTTGCCACTTAAGGGGCAGGATTGCTTGATTCCTTCATTACCGGGGGCCACTTGAGCACATCCGTAGGGATGGCGAGCAGCTCACCCCATCTCAGCAATCCACGCGGCTGAAAGCGCGGGGTCGTGGCGTCCGCGAGTTCTCCAGTGGTCCAGCCGCTTAATATCTTCTTTCTGCCTACGATCTGGCAGGTAACTTGCCATTTGGGTTTCTGGCGATCCTGAAGCGCCCTCAGGAGGTAGGACAACGCCGTAGCAAGGAAGGTCGTCAGCGCCCACCTGCGACTCCAGGGAAATTCCAGTATTTCCCACAGGGTGCGGTTGGCGTATGGGCCGATTGGCAGGCAGTTCATATTGTTTTCGCTCCTCCGGTTCTGCTTAGCTTATGTGCCAGCAGACTCCTCCAATTAGGCGGAGGAGTTGGCGGGGCCACAAACCGTTTAACCGTTCGTCTTCGCCAGGGATGCTATGCGTCGGAGCATAAGACCGCATCTTCGGATCTTCCGGCCAGGGCACAGAAGAAACGACGCGAGTCCTTCGCATCGAGACACACGCCTGGCGAGAAGGCGGGCCGGAACGCACCAAGGGGTGCTCCACATCTTCGTTGCGATGGTGAGGGTTCGTCACCGCAGCTGGATTTCCACGCGCTTCAGCGTCAGGAGGCCAAGGCTGCCGTCCCGACGCGGCGCGCAACAGTCCTTCAGAGGGACGCGGGGCATCCCCTTGCCCCAAAGAGCTATGCGGAGGAGATCCTTTGTCCTCTTTTTGCATTCTCTGGGGGCAAGGCAAACAAAAAGCAAGAAGCGGAGGATGGAGGCCGCAAAAGCGTTCCAAACCGCGGCCCGTTCCGGCAAGTGAAACTTGCCTTCCAGGAACGGGCCGATCGCCGTCTCAACTTTTTGAAGACAGCTGTACCACGTTTACGCAGGGGAGTAGTCACCCAACGGCACACCAGGGCACTTGAGGCACCTCGCCGTGCGGATCCCCAGACGGACCCAGTCCTGCTGCCCTGCCCACGCCGCACCTACTGCCACCACCGACGACTTCGCCCTGTTGATCTGCAGTCCGGTCCCGCGGCTGAGCAGATCGAAGAAGTCTCCGACCGCCTTTGCCGGGGTGGACATTGGCAACAAGAACAGAAGATCGTCGGCGTACGCTGCAACGGCGGGCGTGCCGGGGCACGAGCTCGGCAATGGGGCCAAAGTCACCCTGTACGCTCTCAGCACCAACTCAAAGTAGGTGCTGAAGAGCAGGGGACTGAGGCTATCTCCCTGCCTGATGCCCCGCCGCACCGGCACGCCAAGCACCTTCTGACTGCTGAAAGAGGCGGAAATTATCGCATATATCCAGCAAGAGCGCAGGTAGGTAATCAAGGAGGGTGGGAAGCCCATGCGACCCAGGAGCTCTAAGAAAAGCCCCTGGTCAACACAGTCGAACGCCTTATATAGATCGACTGCGAGCTCTAAGGCCCCTTTATCCGCCCAAGAATCCATTCCCTGCCCTGCTGACGGCCCCTAAGTGAGGTTGCCGTTTTTTCCTTTCCCTTTCTTTTGACACCTCTGCGCCTGCATCCATGTGCTCGCGAAGAAGAGGTTGGCATCCCTACTTCGCCCGAGAACAGCATCTGTCTGCTCCGGGCTAATTATGGCTTCTGCCACCTGCCCCAGACGCAAAGCCCATAGCCCGGCAACCAACTTGGCGTCCGTATTCACAATCGTGATCGGACGCCAGTTGTTCAAATTCCTAAGGTCTCCCCCTTTCGGAAGGAGCCTCACTCTGGCTGAATCAAACGAGGCGGGAACATTGCCTTCGTCTCGGATAAGCCTTGTAAGCTGAAGCAGCAGGGGTGCTAGCTCTTCCGCGGATCTCTGATAGAACTTCGCGGACAAGCCGTCTTCCCCTGGAGCTTTCCGGTTCTTAAGCCTTTTGATACCGGTGAGAATTTCCCCGGTGGTAAAAGGCTCATCGAAGCTCAACGACTCCTCCTCCCCTATTGCCGCGGCACCATCCGGAAGCAAGAGCCGAGAGGCATCTTGATCCAAGGGCGCCCCGGCGTAAAGGGAGGAATAATAACTCCGCACGAGATGTTGTACCGACGCCGGGGAGGAACATTCCCGGCCCTGGTCGTCCAGCAAGCTGGCCGACCCGAATTGCCAGGCTTGGCGTTCGGCCCCGGCGCGGTACTCGGCCATGCGACGGACATTAGAGGTTCGCTCGTACCTACGGGCCTGAAAATACGCCCGATGATTGCGAGGACCTTCGTTGAATCCGGAATGCAAGCGGTCCAGGGGGAACTGCTCGCAGAACTCCCGGACCGATTCCTTAAAAAGGTCGGAGTCCTGGAGATTCCGGAGCGTCGAGTGGACGTGTCTTTTCGTTGCTCATGAGTTTCATTTCCGTTGGTGCTTTTGCGTGGTGTGGGTGGAGGATTAGGCAGCAATGCCTGATACCCCTACCGGTGAGGTTCCGGGAGCGATGACCTCATTGCACCCGGAGGAGATGGAGGTGGGGTCTCCCGCATCGGTGGAGGCTCCCGCCAGCACGGTTGCGCCCATGGCACTACCCAGGGCTTGGAACGCCGTGGCTGCGGCACCTACGCCAGCGGCTATGGCGGAAATGCGCTCTCACCTGAAGGAGGGGTATGACCCACCCCTTCTATATAAGGTAGACGGTTTATATTCTCCCGAGAACGCGCGCGCCTTTTCGTAGGCGATGCGCGTTCTCGGTGTACAAAAAGAGGAGCTTCTGGCTATGTCTGTCAGAAGCGGGGGTCAATTTGTGGAAGTTACCTGCAAGGAGGAAACTCTTGCGCAGAGACTTCTGCGAACCCCCGTAATTATGGGCAGCCGGAGGCTTCTCCCCATTACTGAAGACCGGTCGGTGATTATTAACCTGACCGGTATCACGTTCCGGATGACGGAGGAGGCCGTCCGAAACGAATTAGAAAAATTTGCAACTGTCCACGCGCTGTGGGGAAAGCCTACTCCTTTTGTCGATTACGACGGGGTGCTTGGCGGCCTGAGTGCAGCGCGAGTGACCGTTCGCGAGGGATGTGAGTTTCCCCACAAACTCACCGTCAACGGTGAATCCGTTGACGTGTGGTACGTGGGGAAACCCAAGTTTTGCGGCTGCTGCAGCAGCTTTGGTCACCTTAAAATGAGGTGTCCGAGCGTGCAGTGCTTGCAATGCATACAAGCGGGGCACACCCGTCTGGTGTGCCCCCAAAACACAGTCCGCGTCGTGTCCTCGAAAAACGCGAGAAAGCGCGCGGCAAAAAAGAGAAAGAAGCTGGCAGCTCGTGCTGCTGCTAAGGAGGTCACTTCCGCCACCAAGGCGAAGGCAATCCCGAGACTTCGGCGAAAAACTCCGAAAAGGTCGAGGGCGAGGGTCAAGAGCCAAGATGGCAGAAGGTCGAACCCAAGAAAAACTCCCATAGGAAGAGAAAGAACGTGGCGAAACAAAGCGAGACCGCTCTGCGCCGCGAAAAAATTAAAAGCTGCTGCGTCGTTGTAGAGCGGATTCCCGTCATTGACGGATGCGGCGCTAAAGAACTCGCTGCTGCCCCTGCTCAACCCTCCCTTGACAAAGTCAACAAGGAGGGGAGCGAGGCGGCGGCGTCCGTCATCGAGCCCACGCTCGATGACGTCGCTTTCAAGCGCCCCGCGGAGGAGCTGGCTGCCTCGTTGCAGCCGGTCGCCCCCAAGGCTGGCAAGAAGGCCGTGAGGCGTCCGGCCTCCCCTCAGGAATTCTCCACTTCCGTCCTTGAGGTGGAGGCCGGAAGCACAGCTTCCATCTCCAGCGCAACCCGCAAAAAGGCTGTACGAAAGTCCACAATGCCTTGGAAGATCGTCTCCCCTGACGAAGGGGAAGAGATGGCTTCCGGTAGCGAGGGTGCCATGAGCGTGGGAAACTCTCGGGACCCGTCGCCCGAGAGACTCCCACGCGCGGACACGGAGGGGATGGTGAGGATGGAGGCCGAACAGGTACCCCAGGCGCCTGAAGAGGCCTCCGTCCTCGTACCGATGGACCTTTCCTACATTTGCCCCGCGGCAGGTGCCGCGACGCCACTTTACCAGCCATTATGCCGGGAATCGCCTATCGCTGTCGTCTTCTGATCGCCTGTTGGAACGTGAACGGGCTAAGCGACGACGGCAAGAGGCGTGACGTGGCCGATTCCCTGGCATCCTTCGACCTAATGCTGCTGCAGGAGATCCACGTGATCTCCGCAGATCAAGCCCGGGAGATTTCTCACCCGGTGACGCCGAAGCGTTTATTCCATATAACATAACCAAAAAAAAAGCAATTATACAAAATAAACCAGTTGGGAACCAAACTCCCAACCGACGACTAAACAAGAATGAAGAGAATATTGCTGGCACGCAGGCCAGAGTAACAGTTTTGTGAACGGTGTGGGGGGGCGGGAAACACAAAGAAACCAAAATAAAATAAAAACAATGAATAAGGAGGACGGGATAACGGTCTTTGGGATCGCTCTGGAAGACACGGGGATAAATGCATGGGCACCGGAAATTTTACCGAGCGAACGGGGACGGGGTATGCGTGGGCGAGAGGTCGCAGGGGTCACCGGATTACGCCGTTATCAAAGATGTGTAAACCGGCGATGTATGCAGGTGATGTCCTCATTCACCTTGTCACGAAGATGAAACCACCTTGAAGCCTTCTCCATGGATTGAGCTGCAAGCAGGTGAGCCTCCCTTCGCTGCGACGACAACTCCAGGGCGTAGCGGGCCCTCACGATGGCGCGAACGCAACACATGGTTGCGACAATCGCGCCAACCGAAAGTCCATTTCTGCTGAAGAAGCGCCGCAGCACATCAATGGCAGTGCCTCCTTGTGGCATGATGGCCGAAGTGAGCCTTCGCCACAGTTCCCGGAGGTCACCGCAGTCCAACAAAAGGTGCGGAAAAGACTCGATCTCTCCGCACCTTAAACAGTTTGGCAAAGCAGCTCCCCCGGAAACGATGCTTCGCTGCTTATTACAGTGAAATGCACAATGTAAAAAGAGCAGCACATCTTGCTTCCACTTAAGGGGAAACACGGAGCTGTCCAAACAAACGGGGGGAACCACTATCTCTCCGGGGGGCACACTTAAATGTTCGCTCCACCGAAGCAGTCCCTTCGCCCGATTCCGAGGTGTGGCGGCTTGCACCAGCTCCTTTGTCGTCCAGCTGCCGAGGAGCTTACTGACTCCCGCTATTTTGCAGGAGAATTCCCATTTCGCCGGTAGGCAACCGTCGTTGCTTGCCCTCAGGCCAGACAGCGCTGCGGCGAGTGGTGTGGCGGCCAGACGATACGACAACTTCTTGTCCTGCATGACTTCGTCCATTTGATGACTGAGGAGAAGTCGCAGGCGTCGAAGATCTTCCGGGCGCGTTTCTTCGGAAGCTGCCCACGATGAAAAAGATTCCTGCCGCCATGCATTAATGTTCATAGGGCGGCAGGAGATCCAGCTTTGGGCTTCCAGCAGTGAGGACAGCTGCCTCAGCGGGAAGCCAAACCCTATTCTGGTGTGCCGAAAGTGGGGTAGCAACGAAAGCAGTCCCTCGTTTCCCGTGCAGCGCCTCAGTATAAGGCGTGCGGGTAAGCACCACGGCGTACACCACAGCTTGGCACAGAGCCGCAGCATGCGAAACTGCACCTGCAGTTCGATGCTGTTTAAGTCGAGGATGCCCAAGCCTGCATCCTGACGCGGCGCCACCAAGTCTTTAAGTCTAACACGGGATCTTGCAGCGCCCCACAACGCTTTGCGTAGAAGGCGCTGCGCCAAGACTTTGACTTCCTGGAGGGTTAGACAAACAAAAAACAGGGGGCGGAGGAGGGGGGCAACGAAGGTGTTCCAGATGCAGGCCCGTTCCGGCAAGACGAACTCGCCTCCTGAAAACGGGCTAAGTGCACGCTCTGCCTTCCGAAGGCAGTCCGACCACGCTTCTGAGATGCAGAAGTCGCCGAACGGCACGCCAAGGTACCTGAGGTACCTGCCCGTGGGGATCCCCAGATCGATCCAGTCGGACTGCCCCTCCCACGTCGCACCCACCGGAACAACCATACACTTACTCCTGTTAACGCTCACGCCCGCACCGCGACGGATCAACTCAAAGAAATCTTCAAGCGACGCTGTCGGAATGGACATGGGCAACAGGAGAAGCAGGTCGTCGGCATAGGCTGCAACGGCCGGCGTACCTGGACAGGAGCTCGGCAGGTTGGCTAGCGTCAGCCTGTAAGCCTCCAGCACCAATTCAAAATAGATGCTGAAGAGCAGCGGGCTTATGCTGTCACCCTGCCTAATTCCTCGTCGTACCGGCACGCCGTACACGCGACAGCCACTGAAAACAATGGATGTAATCGCGTGGCGCCAGCAGGAGCGCAAGTACGCCAACAGGGATGCCGGAAGACCCAGATGTTCCAAAAGCTCAAGAAGAAGCTTTTGGTTCACGCAATCGAAAGCTTTGTGCAGATCGACTGCAACCGCCAAGGCTCCCGGTGTCTCCCTTTGCGTCCCGCGCCTCCGTCGGTGAGAGATCGAAGGCGTAGCTTCCGCACGACGACCCACCGCCACACGATGCTGCAATTGCAGCCATGTGCGGATGAACAAGAGATTCGCGTCTATGGACCGCCCAGGAACAGCGTACGTCTGCTCCGGACTTACCAAGGATTCCGCGATCCTACCCATCCGCGCCACCCAAAGTTTCGAGAACAACTTGACGTTCGAATTCACTAATGTGATCGGACGCCAGTTGTTCAGTTGGCGCAAATCTCCGCCTTTCGGCAGTAGACGCTCCTTCGCTGAGCGAAACGATGCGGGGACATCGCGCAAGTCTCGCATCAGCGACGAGAGCTGGAGCACCAGAGGGATGAGCTCCGCCGCAAAACACTGAAAGAATTCCGCGTGGAGCCCATCTTCGCTTGGCGCTTTTCGTCTCTTGAGCCCCGAGATGGCCGAGGAAATTTCCTCTGCCGTGAATGGCTCATCAAGACGCGCGCGTTCATCCTCGTCTACAACAAGTGCATCAATCGGCAGAAGCAGCCGGGACAGGCTGCGTTCCGTCGGTGCCTCTGCATACAGAGAAGAGTAATAGCGCCTGACTCTCCGTCGCACGCCGGCTGGAGCCGAGCATTCCCGGTCCTGGTCGTCGAGCAGAACTGTCGCCCCTGACTGCCAGACCTGGCGCTCGGCCTTGGCCTTGTACTCGGATAATCGACCAACGTCCGCGCGCCTGGAAAAGGAGCGGGCCTGCAGAAAATCTCTGCTGGTGGCTACGCCCTCTCCGTAGCCGCACGGAAGCTGTTGCAAGGGAAACCGGCAGCAGAACTTGCGGACCGATCTTCTCAGATCGTCCCAGTACTCGAGCTCACTTATGGCAAAATCGAGGAGGTACTGGCGAAGATGCTTAGCCGCCTCCGGTTGGCTTAGCCAGTCTGCCGGCATCCTCCAAAAACAGTTTGGAGGCCCCTTGCCTGGCAGGAGCAACTCGAACTCGAGCCTGTTGTGGTCTGAAAGCACGGACGGCACGGGACCTCTCCTACCCACTCCACAGAGCAAGTGTTCATCAATGTATACGTAATCCGGCGTTGCTGCCATAACAGGGTCGCTAGCGAACAAGCTGCACGCGTGCACGGACGCGCACATCTCTTCCGCTAGCAACTTTTCCCTTTTGTGGGATCTATTCTCGGAAAGCAGGTGGACGTTAAAGTCCCCCGCAATGACATGGGCCACAGTAGGGTGAGATCGAGTGAGCCACTGGCCTTGAAGGGTACCGAAGAACTCAATCCTTTCGGCCCATCGTCCAGCACCGCTCGGCGCGTACACGTTTGTTACGACAAGGACGAGCGAGACGGACCACTTGAGTACAAGCTGTCCCACTCGGCCTTCCGTGTCGAAACGAACGCTGCGCACCGCTCCCGCCAAAGTTCCTCGTACGAGGAAAGCGACACCACACGTACGTGCAACGCCGCACCTATAAAGTAGCGTTCCGCCCGCGCGCCGTTCGATTTCGGCAGCCTGCTCTCCGGAGATGCTGTGAATCTCCTGCAGGAGCGTCAAGTCGCAGGCGCGCAGAGCGTGAGCCACTAGTTGCCTCTTCTTCTCGTGTTGGAGCCCGTTGACGTTCCAAGACGTTACGGCAACACGACGAGAAGACGCGATTGCCCTCATCACGGCTGGGAAAGCGAGGCCGTGGTGCTCGCCTCACCCGGCGAGCGGGCAGTAAGCAGCACGACGGGCTGGCGGGCGCGGTCGCCACCGGCCTCAACTGTGCTGCACGTAATCGGGTGCTCCTCCCCGGGTGCAGAACCTGTGGGTTCCGGGGTGAGCACTCGCCGTTCCGCGGCGAGTGTGTCACGCCTCAGGGCTTCAGCCCTGCGGGCGCTCGCTCCCGCGCGAGTTACGCGTCGTTCAGCTGCGTTATCGGACTCCTTTGCGAAGTCTGAAGCTCGCACGATCGATGTGCGCTTGCATCCGTCCGATTGCACCGGAATGGTCTTCTCGGCGGTCACAGAAGCGGACTTGCACGCGTTGAAGGCGTTGGCTTTTTCCTTGGAAGAGTCACAAGCCGCGCGTGTTTTCGTATTCGCGCGACTGCTTTTTCCTTTGGAAGAGCTGAGGGATGGAGGTTGCGGAGCTTTCTTTGGAGATTTTTCTTTCCTCCTCTCCACAACCTTCCATTCGCCTTCGCGATTTTCGGAGGCTTCCGCGACATTAGTTGCGGAAACCTCCGGGATTTTCGCTGCGTTCTCTGGAAGCGTTGCTTTCGCTACGCCTTTAAAAGGCGGCAACGGAGTCACCTTCTTGACAGTCGGGAGATCGCTCCTCTCCTGCCGAGTCGGTGAACTTGCCCCGCGGCTCGAAGTATTGTGCGCTTGACAAGTTAATCAGTTCATTGTGCTCGTGTGTGCCCGGAGAGGGGAAGTTTTCCAAACGAAACTAGAAAAGAAGCGCCGAGGAGATCGCGGCGGAAGACCTGCAGTGGTTTCGTGCAGCAGGACCAGCTGCCAGGATGCAGGCACCTAGAAGAGGAGTGGAGAGACCGTCGTCCCCCATGGAAGCCATGGAGGTAACGTGCGGCAACGGCGAGGCGGTGGCAGGCATGCCGAGGATCGCGCCCGCGGCGGGCTGTGCTGCGCCGGCGGCGGCGATGCCAAGGGTCGTGCCCGCGGCGACGACGGCGGAGGTCGTGCCCGCGGCGGCGACGCCGAGGATCGTGCCCGCGGCGGGGAAGGTCGCGCCTGCGGCGGCGATGCCGAGGGTGCCGCCCGCGGCGGCAAAGGTGGCGACGTCGAGGGTTGCGCTCGGAGCGGCGGCGTCCCAGGCAGGACCCGCGGGCGTCCACGCGGTTCAGGGCGAGACGCCATCTTGTTCGGCTGCGGCGGCGCAGCCCTTCTCCTATGTGTCGGTGGCGGCTGGACAAGCGAGTGTCCACCCACCAAGAAAATTCGGGAAGCCGCTATGCGGTAAAGTCCAAAAGGTGGATCGACCGATCGTGGAGTTAGGGCCGAATGTGAAGCCCATCATTTTCAAGACTGGGCTGATCAAGTTCAATAATATCAGGGAGGTGTATCTGTGCCTCGATAAAACGGACATGAATTTTGATCGCATACAAGCTTTCATACCAGCAAACAACGGGTTCACAGTCTTCACAGACTGTGAAGAGATTAGAGAGCGATTGATCCAGAAGGGGATTAATATACAAGGGAGGATGGTTTGTGGTGTTGGCGAGATGCCATACACAACCTTCTTTCTGAACGGCATCTCCATCCTCACACTGCAACTAACGGTGTGGAACTTTTTGGAGCAGTATGGGGAAGTTCTGGACCTTGAATTCCAGAACTTCTCTGGAAAAATATATTCTGGCGACATGATCGCCAAAATGAAGTTGAAAGAGGGAGCTGTGATCCCTGGATAAGCCGTTCATGACGAGCAATCCCAGGGAGTGAACGTGCGTTACCGGCAACAGCCGATATTCTGCACCGGGTGCAAGCAGTTCGGCCACAGGGCCGGCGCTTGCCCAACGTGTCGTTGTTTCCGCTGCGGCAAAGTAGGACATCAAGTCCGAAACTGCCCGCAGCCGGAGGTGTGCTCCTTCTGCAAGAAACACGGACATGCCAAATGGAGCTGTCCGGAGTTTGCAAACTGCAGAAGGATTCGAGGTCTCTCTCCCGTGAGAGAGAAACACCAAGGAGGCAGAACAGCCTCAGAAGGCAGAAAGCCCGAAAAAGGTGAAAGAAGCCGTCCCGGTATCGGAAGACGGCTTCATACAGGTAGGGAAGAAAGGAAAGAGGAGGATGCTCGTCAAGGAGCAAGTAACCCCTCTTATCCTGGAAGGTGAAGAGCAAGAAGGCGAGAAGATGGAGGTAGCGCAGGAAGGCGCGGAAGAAGAAAAAGCCGAAGCCACTCCGGTGTCACAGGAGGCCCTGCAATCTACGGAGGAGTTGGCATCACTGGCTAATGTAGTCCTAGAGGTGCAGAGCGGTTTCCAGCAAGAGAAAATCTTGCAAAAGATCTGCAATGCACAGGAGAAGGTCAACCAGGTTGTGGAGGTCACCGAGCGCGAAAAGCTAGAGGAACAGCTTCTCGACGTAAAGGCGAACTTCTGCGCCAAGGTCCAGATAGAGACGCTATCTCGAAAACCGATCGAGCGGGCCGAACACTCGACGGAGGAGGCGGAAGTAACCGACCTCACCGGAACAGAGAGTGACGCCGGCAGCGAGAAGCCCGCTGCTTCTTCATTGTCGGGAAGAGCACGCTCTCTCAGACAGAAGAAGCTCAGGAAGGCCAAGAAATAGGTCTTCCCCTTTTATGGCCTCTTCCCTATCGACCGCCAGGAGGCTGAACATCGCCTCCTGGAATGTAAACGGTATGGTCGACCAGGGAAAAAGAAGAAGGATTGTGCGGACCATCGCACAACAAGACATAGTGTGCCTGCAGGAGACCCACAAGATGGGTCTCGACATTAGTCAGCAAATGGAACGGCGATTCAACGGGCAGATTTTCGTCAGCGAGGGAGAACGGAACACGCAGGGAGTGGCGGTCCTAATCAAGAACAACTTGGCCCCCACTATTCTGGAAGTGTTCTGTCCCCAACCCGGACGAATCATCGGCGTGCGACTCACCTGGTCCGCTACTGTTCACCTCATCCTGGTGAACGTGTACGGACCGCACAGGCTAAAACATCGTTGTGCGGAGGCGCTGCATGCAGCACTCCGTGAAAAGGTTGCTTCCAAGGACGTCGTGATTGTTGCTGGCGATCTCAACATATTGGATGAGATCACTCACTCCGAAGACGCCAGAAAAAAGACGGCGTATCGGCGGTTATCCGACGAGTTCGGACTGGTGTGGCGAACTGCAAGTCACAAGCCGATCGATCACGTCCTGCACAGCACCGAACTTGGGAATCGCATCCAGGGTTTTCGAGACATTATGACCACGGTGTCCGATCACCCCCTGGTGCGGTTTTCCCTAAGAACGGAGAATCCTCGGCGGAGGCACGGCATCAGGGCGGCGCTCATCAGCATGCCCGCCTGGTTCGAAACCCATCCCGGACATCAGGCTGTCCTGGAGACGATTCTGAGGGCAACAACAATCCGAAGAGTCGCCGACTGGGACAGCCTGAAACACAGGATACACCTGTTTGCGAACATGCAGTTCGGGGATAGGCGCTTGAGGCAAGAGGCGTACCGGGATCTGAATATCCAAGATCGCTCCCTTTCAAAGTACTTCGATCAGTACGAGAGTCGGTACGTCCTCAATAACATAAAAGGGGAAGTCGGCGTGCTGGAGAAGAGAAATCTGGCAACAGATATCTTCTGCATCCAGTACGACGGCCAAAAGCGACACTCGTCTGAGGACATCGTGGATGCCTTTCACAGGCATTACACGAAACACTTCAGGCGACAACAGCTGTGTCGCTCTAGTCAACAGGCCTTCTTGAGCTATCTCGAGAAAAGGACCGACGACCTCCAGCGGAACAGACTGGAGGAGGAGTTCTCCGAAGAAGAGGTGAAGACTGCGTTTGGGCAACTTCGCAAGGACGTGGCAGCGGGCCCTGACAGTGTACCCATCACGCACTATCAGCGGTACCTGCACGCCTACCTGCGCTTGTTCCACCAGTTGACCCTCTGCATCCGGGAAGAAGGCAGACTACCTCAGTCCTTCTACGAGAGTCGGATAAGATTGCTGCCGAAAGGAGGCGACTCTACCCAGATCGCCCAATGGAGGCCAATCTCGATTCTAAACTCCGATGCCAAGTGGTTGGCGAAGATCTGGTCCAACCGCTTAGGCAAAATCATGTCGAGGCTGATATCTCCGGTCCAGACATGTGCAGTCCCAGGACGACACATGTCGGACAATGTCAAGTGTGCCCAGGCCACTGTTGGACTCAGTCGATACGTCGGCGAGAACCTGGTGCTGGTGTTCACTGACATGGAGAAGGCCTTCGACTCCATCGACCACGGGATGCTGCTGAAGGTTCTGGAGAAGCTAGGGCTTCCGGAACACTTCAGCAACTTCGTGAGGGCGGTATTCCAGAACCAGTACTGCCGGATCAAGATCAACGGCCAGGAGACGGCAGCAATCAGGATGGAACGAGGAGTCCGACAGGGCGACTCGCTAAGTCCGATGCTGTTCGTCATCTATATGGAGGCGTTGTCGTCCTTTATCGAGAAGAGCGGACGACTAAGCGGGATTACCATCGATAGCCAGCGTCTTACCCATCTGGCATACGCCGATGATCTACTCTTCTTCATCAAGGGAGAGAATAATCAGCGTGCGTTTCTGGATGTGGTGGACCTGATGGAACAGGGCTTGGGCTTAAAAATCAATTCTCAGAAGAGCCAGCTTTTTTCCGTCGGAATACTGGATCTCTCCACTCTAACGGGTAGTGGATTCCGTACGGTGGACACGGCCAAGTACCTGGGAGTCTACATCGGCGACGGCTCTGCGTCGAAGCTGCTGTGGAAGGAAATCCTGGGGAAAACGGCCAAGGAAGCAGCCAAGTACACCCGAACGGACCTTGGGATGAAGCGAAAGGCAAACATATGGAACGGAGTACTCCTTCCGAAAGTGCTCTTCGGGGCGGCCCTCGCGAGGATGAACAAGGACACCACGAGGGAGTTCGACAAGCTGCAGAGAAAAACACTGTGGGGCCACTATCGCCCAAGAGTCCGACTGAAACCCCTGTGTCGTCCCAGGGAAGAAGGCGGTTCCGGGATGAAGTCGCTTGCACATTCCATGGAAATCATGGATACGCGACACATCCTGGACATGGCCACTTACTGCGATGACTGGCCGTATGCGGCGCACCGGGCCTACGCGTTGTTGCTTAACAACTCGAAAGGCCTGATGACTGCGCTGCTAGGCAAAGTAGGGGAATGGATAAGAATCGACCCGACCTGGAGGAGGAAGCAACGGCTGGTGCGGAAGCACCAAATCAAGATCGTGCCGCGAAGCAGGGAACTCTGGCAGGACGAGTCCATCCTGGTGATCCCTTGGTTGCTTTCTGTCCCGCCGGACACGAGAAGCTGGATCTACCAGCGGTCCAGAGTTACCCTACTGCAAATCCAGGAGTGGAGGCGAGGAGGCTACCTACATCAAACACGTATACTTCGGTATACAGAGATGATGTTAGGAAGGTTTACCCACAGGACCCGCGAAGTGTGGTTCAGCCACAACGACTTCGCATGGTCGAGGGTAACCAGAACAAACCTCCGAAGGTTTATCCAAGAAAACGACCGTGACACCAGTGCCCTCCAGGAAGCCACCGAACGCTACGGGAGTGAACGGTTCAACCTGTTAGCGATCGGCACGACTCTCTGGAGGAGTGACCTTCCGCCGGGCACCCAGGATGACCTCCTGATGTTTTATCACGGAGGAATCCAGAGTGGGTCCCGATTGCAGCACTTTACAGGAAGACGGGAAGACCGAGACTGCGCAGCATGTGGAGACGACGACACGAGACTTCACGTCTTGACGTGTCCCACACTGCTGCATGACTGGCTGATCCTGAAAAGGATCATAGGACTTACCAACAAGTCCGTTATGGAGATCCTCGCCGGGATGTTTCATGGGGATGGTAATGTTCCCTGTTACAATCCCATGGAGAGGACGACCATAGCCCTCTTCATCACCGCCATACTTGTGCGGTGGTGGAAAATGAGGAAAGCCAGGAGAGCCGCACCACCAATGGAGATCCTACAAGGGCTCTTGAAGAGGGAAATCGGCATCAGGAACTGCGGGAAGATCCACGCCTGGACGTACCGATTCATCCTGAAGAGGATCCAGGACGACGCCCGGGACCATCCTGCTGGAATTCCCCCCTGAATAGCAGAACTCTAGTGCAACCCAAGGACCCCCAAGTGCAAAATAATTGTATTGAGTGAGTGAGCGTGCGAATGTAAATTTTGTATTTTTATAGAAAAATAAACTTACCCCACCCCTTGTGGGACTTGGGGAAACCTGCCGAGTCGGCGATGGGGCTACTGCATGCAGCGTGCTTTTGCTCGTCGCGACGCTGCTTTTTACGGCTTTTGTAGCCTTTGCAGTGGGGCCTGCGCTGCAGTGGGGCTGTCCGGAACTCGGAAGGGACAACGGAACGGGGCAAGAAGTCTTCGCACTGTTGCGATCTTCCTGTTTTCCTACCTTTCCCTCCAGGGTGTTACGGAGATTTCCTGGTTCCAGGCTCAGAAAGGTGCCTGCGAGTTAGGCAGAGAGGGAAGGCACGGCAGGCGTCAAACCCTCGCGCCCCTTTTTAATTGGCTTCCCCGCCGTGACTTTCCCCTTTCGGGGCGTTGCGGGCGGGGATGCTTTCTTTTTATCCGCGGATCGCTCGTGGTTTTTTTCGAGTGTTTGCGGACGACGTTTTTTATTTGCCGCTGCGGCTTTTCGTGCACTGGTCTCTTGAACCCGACGAATTTCCGCTGCGGCTCTTTTTCTTGCAAGTACCGGGCACTTCTTGATTTCGTGCCCGGAATCTTTGCAATAGCGGCATCTTGGAGAGGGGCACTTTTTAATTCGGTGCCCATCCTTGCCGCACTGCTCGCACGCGCGAGTCTGGCCTATGAACCACAGGTGAACGACCGTGCCGTTCACCTGCAGCTGCTCAGGCACAACACGCCTGTTCGCGACGGTGATCCTTGCGGAGGCTTGTCCAATGTGGACAGAGGGGAAATCCTTTAGAGGATTTGGCCTCCTCCACAGAGCGTGCACGGCGGCGAACATCGCCAGCACACTTACGACATCGCGGTCGGAGATTTCCGGTTCGATGTCGCACAATTGAACGACAAAAGAGTTGTCCATCGCGGTAGGTAGGACTTCCTTTCCATTGATGGTCAACGGCGTACGGAGAAGGCGCTGCACAAGAGCTGCGTTCTTGCACCGAATCTTCGTATATTCCATCCTGCCGGCAGGCATCATGGCAAGGAGTTCCTCCTCGCAAACGCCTATCCGGACGAGCTCATCATTGAGCTCACGACCCATTCTCCCGTTAAGTGGCCCACTGACCTTATAACGGAGTGCAGGCATGTATCCTGATGACACATATGCCTGGAACTCCGCATCGCAGGGTCCTGGTCTTTGGGAGGTAACGACGGCGTAACTCCTCACCGGGGGCGAGGAAACCATTACGGAGGATGCGGCCACTTCAAGTGCAGCTGAAGTGCATTCAGTGGCTTGCTCCTCCACACTATCCTGTGTACTCGCCATGTTGCACTATGCTACTTGGCAGATTGCACAGAAACACACAAGTGCGAGCAAAAACGCAGGCACAAAGTTGCACGATCGTTGGCGCGGATAGACGCGGAAACACGTCTGCACTGTACGAGCGCAAGAGATCGAACGGATCTCGGGTGGGCGGCAGTTGTGGCGTTGCGGCACCGTGAAATCAAGCGGTGTCGCCTTCCTGCTTCGGCCAGCCATCGAGACCGCAATAAAGGACGTTCGGTTCGATGACGCAGGTCGCGTCGGTCAGCTGACTCTCAGCTGGTCCGACTCTATCGACCTGGTCGTCACCAACCTATACGCTCCTAGCGGAAACAACGCGTTGAGGGCGAAGGCAAGAAGGGAATTCTACCTTTCCCTGAGACGCGATTGCCTGACCGATGCAGGAGCTCGCAAAGCGCACCTGATCGCAGGTGATTTCAACCTGCGCCTGCTTTCAGGTGCGCCGGATACACTGAACGAGCGCGTCAACGAGTTGTGCGCAGAAATGAACACGCGCAACTTGTTGGCCGGGAACACGGCCATGGAAAGCAGCATCGATCACGTGTACCTTGATCAGCACCTATGCTCTCGGGTGGGCAGGCGCGGCAAGGTACCATCCGAGCTGTCGGACCATGGTCGGATCATGTTCGAAGTGCGTCCGCGCGACAAGGGCCCCTTCTCGTCAGTGTGGCGTCTGCCCGGGGACTGGCTGAAGTTTCCCGACGCGGAGGAGCACCTCCGCGCGTTTATTCGGAGCTTCAGGATGCAGACACTTCACGACTGGGACCGCTTCAAGCGGTCGGTCCAGGAGTTCTGCGACCAGTTCCCCCTGCATCGCCTACCTGCGGGATTTGGGGTTGTCACCCGGGTACGCCCGGGCGTTTATTGAAAAAACTCTACATAAACGTGGTACGAGACCCCACTAACGGCCACACAACACCGGACCTGCCGGGACGCCGGGACGCAGCCCGGCGCGACGCTCGTCGGCAGTGGAGGGGGATAGGGATCAAAACAAAAAGAAAAATAAAGATAAGGAAAACAAAAAAGAGTTTGGAGGGAGAAGAGGGAATCACGTTCCACTTAGAGGAGGGTCCATCCTACGCAGCATGCCCTCTAGGTCCATCTTTATGTTTCCCAGATGGGGCCATCTCGCTGCTCTCCGCATGAAGCAGACCGCATACGGGTTGACATCCCTCACGTTGGCATCCACTCCTTCGTCGCGAATGTCGCTCCAGGCCGCCACGATGCCCCGGATGCAGCAGAGGGCTGCGAGGGCTGCGGCGGGATGCAGGGCGTCCCGCACGAAGAGGGGCTGAAGAACGTCTCCGGGCGCGCTGCCTGTTGGGAGCCCGAAGGTCGTCCAGAACCGTTCCCACAGGGGTTGTAGGGCAGCAAAGTCAGCTAGTAGGTGGGGGAGCGATTTCCGCTCCCCACATCTGGCACAATCAGGCCTTACACTTCCCCGCGTCCAGTGGAAGCGGCGCGCGTTGCAGGGTAGACCCCAGTGCAACAGCAGCATCGCCGACTCTTGCCACTTCAGGGGGAGAAGCCTGGATCCTATCAGTATTGGGGGCCACTTCAGGTCATCCGTCGGGATGCCGAGCAGCTCGCCAAATCGACGAAGTCCACGAGGGAGGGCACTCGGGGTCGTGGCATCCGCCTGTTCTCCCATGGTCCAACCGCTCATCTTCTTCTCCTTGACTGCGATTCGGCAGGAGACTTGCCACTTTGGCTTGCGGCCGCTGGATAAAGCCCTCCGGAGGAAGAACAGGGTCGAAGCTAGAGAGGTGGTCTCTGCCCACGTGCTCCTGGCGGGACACTCCAGAGTAGTCCGCAGTGTGCAGCGGGCGTTGGGGCCGAATCGCAGGCGGTTCCAGTCCGGGGAAGTCTGGAGGTTCAGCTTGGCCCACGTCGCAACTGATTCCTCAGCCAGGCGGAGGAGTTGGCGGGGCTGCATACCGTCCAGCCGTTGTCTCTGATCAGGGCTTCCGTGCGCTTAAGAAGAAGGCCGCATCTTCTCACCTTCCTGCTGGAGCACAGAAAGTACGACAAGAGTCCTTGCGTCCTGGACACACGGCTGGCGAGGATTCGGGCCGGAACGCACCAAGAAGTGCTTCATGACTTTGCTGCGATGGCGAGGGTGCGCAATCGCAGCTGTATTTCCAGGCGCTCCAGCGTCAGGAGGCCGAGACCGCCGTTTCGACGAGGAGCGCATAAATCATCCAGAGGCACACGTGGCCTCCCGCTGCCCCAGAGGGCGATGCGGAGTAGGTCTTTTGTCCTCTTTTTAACCTCACGGGGGACGGGGCACACAAAAAGCAGGGGGCGGAGAATGGGAGCTGCGAAGGCGTTCCACACCGCGGCCCGTTCCGGCAGAAGGAACTTGCCTTCCAGGAACGGGCCGATTGCCAACTCTACCTTCTGGAGACGACCTGACCAGGCTTCTGCGAGGCAGAAGTCCCCCAACAAGACACCCAGGTACTTCAGGTACCTGGCCGTGGGGATCCCCAAGAGGATCCAGTCAGGCCGTCCGACCCATGTCGCACCGACCGGTACGACCGCCGACTTCGCCTTGTTTACCCGCAGTCTAGTCCCACGACTTAGCACGTCGAAGAATTCCTCGACTGCGGCTGCCGGTGCGGACATGGGCAACATGAGCAGAAGATCGTCGGCGTATGCTGCAACGGCGGGCGTGCCGGGGCACGAGCTGGGCAGGGCAGCCAAAGTCACCCTGTACGCTCTCAGCACCAACTCAAAGTAGGTGCTGAAGAGCAGGGGACTGAGGCTATCGCCCTGCCGTATGCCCCGCCGCACCGGCACGCCGTACACCTGTTGGCTGGAAAAGACGATGTTGACAATGGCATTGCGCCAGCATGAGCGCAGGTAGGAGAGAAGGGAGGGTGGGAAGCCCATGCGACCCAGGAGCTCCAACAGTAGCTCCTGGTCTACGCAGTCGAACGCCTTGTGGAGATCGACCGCGATTGCTAGGGCTCCTTTCCCAGCCCGGGTATCCATTCTTAGCCCAGCTGGCGGTCCCAAAGTGGGGTTGCCAATCTTTCCCCCTGTGTCGTTCAGGCAGCGCTGCACATGGAACCATGTGCTCGCGAAGAACAGGTTGGCATCCTAACTTCGCCCGGGAACAGCGTACGTCTGCTCCGGGCAAATTATGGAGTCTGCCACCTGTCCTAGACGCAAAGCCCACAGTCCAGCGATCAGCTTGGCGTCCGTATTCACCATTGTGATCGGACGCGAATTGCCCAAGGATCTCAGCTCTCCTTCCTTCGGGAGGAGCCTCACACGGGCTGACCGAAACGAGGCGGGAACGTCGCCTTCGTCTCGGATCAGCCCGGTCAACTGAAGCACCAGGGGTGCCAGCTCTGCCGCAAAACATTGAAAGAATTCCGCAGGCAGGCCGTCCTCCCCTGGCACCTTTCGCCTCTTGAGCCTTTTAATACCGGCGAGAATTTCACCGGTAGAAAAAGGCTCATCGAGGCTGATCTTCTCCTCCTACCCTATTGCCGGGGCTCCATCCGGGAGCAGGAGCCGCGATGCGTTCCGCTCTGGGGGTGCCCTAGCGTAGAGGCAGGAGTAGTAACGTCGCACGAGGTGCCTGATCGCGGGTGGGGCGGATCGCTCCCGGCCCTGGTCGTCCAGCAAGCTGGCCGACCCGGATTGCCAGGCTTGGCGTTCGGCCCCGGCTCGATATTCCGCTAGGCGACGGACATTCGGGGTCCTCTCGCACCGGCGGGCCTGTAGATAAGCCCGATGGTTCCGAGCTCCCTCCCCGAATCCGGGGGGCAGGCGGTGCAGGGGAAACTCCTCCCAGAACTCGCGGACCGTGGCCTTGAAGAGGTACTAGTCTTGGAGACTGCGGAGGGTGACGCCTCTCAGGAATTCGCGAAGGTGTTCTTTCGCACCTTGAGAGCAGCGTCCAGTCCCCAGGCAGCCGCCGCGCCCTGGACGGGGGTCCTTTGTCGCGCGGGCAAACCTCGGCGATGATCCTGGAATGGTCCGACAGCGTCGACGCAACTTTTCCCCGTTTGCCGACCCGTGAGCACAGGTCGACATCCACGAAGAAGTGGTCGATGCTGCGGTCCATTCCCTCCGCGTCTGCCAACAAGTTGCGCGTGCGCATGGCAGCGCACAACTCGTTGGCCGTGCGTTCTTGTGCTTCGTGCTCACCTGATAGCAGACGGAGATTGAAGTCTCCAGCTATCACTTGTGCCTTCCGCACATTCGTGTCGGCCAGCCAATCGCGCTTCAGGGTTTCCAGTAGCCTGGTACGGTCGCTGTATCCCCCTTTTCCGCTCGGGGCGTACACGTTCGTGACGATCAATTCGATCGAGTCGGACCAGCTGAGAATCAGCTGACCGACCCGACCGTCGTTATCAAAGCGTACGCCCTTCACGGCAGCGTCGATGGCCGGCTTGACGAAGAACGCGACCCCGCAGGTGTTGCGGGCGCCGCATCGCCAATACAGTCGACCCCCCGCGATCGCTCCGATCTCCTGGACGTCTGTCGAGGTGATCACGTGCATCTCCTGCAGCAGGGCCAGGTGAAAGTCACGCAGGGTGTCGGCCGTATCTCGTCTGTGGCCGTCGTCGCGCAGCCCGTTGACGTTCCAACTGGCCACGCGGATTCGACGGCGACAGGCGAGCCCAGGTGTTATTCCTGGAAATCGGTTGTGCGGCGTCCGCCAACTGTTGGGGCGGGACGCTAGGTGAAGGAGGAGGGACAGGTTACTCTATCACCTGGCCACCCTTTTCCATCGGTGACGGCGCGTCGGGCGGTTCACCCTCAGGTGGGGTCGCGCCTACCTTCTGGCCCTCCTCCATAGAAGTGGGCTCCTCAGGGTCCGCGACGGCAGGGGGGATTTCGCCCCCCTGCTCACCCTCCTCCATGGGGGTGTCCTGCTCGACGGCTTCCGCGCGTGGGAGCTCCCCCTCCGGGATTCCCACGCTGCCGGCGACTTCCAGCTTCTCCTCCTCGCTCGTGGAGGGGAGGCGCTTCCTCGGCTTTTGGGACTTGCGTCCCGTCTTCCGGGGGGATGCCTCCGAGGAGGAGGATGCACTTCCGGCCCCCAGATCGCAATCACCTGCGGGGGCCTGCTTCGGCGGAGCCGGCCTTCGCACGGCCTTGCGCGAGGGGTTCTCACGCTCAGCCTGCGTGGCCGCGAGCTCCTCCGCCGCCTTCGCGAAGGCGGCGTCCTCGCCGGCGGCGAGCGCGTCGCGCGTCTCACCCTCTGTGCAAACAGAGGGTTCGCCGTCGCGAACCTCGGGCGCGGCGGAAACGACGAGGGGAGGCTCGTCGCCCCGGGTGGCAGCCTCGGGAACGTTGATGCGCTCCAGTGCTACCGAGCACTCGCGGAGAGTTTTAGATCGCGGACCAGGTTTTTTCGCCTTCGCGACCGACTTTTTCTCCGCCTTCTCTTGTGAACCCTTTTTGGGTTCTTTTCTGGCCTTTACCAGCGTCCATCCTTCTTCCTCGCCCGCGTGTTTCGCGGTTTTTTCCGCTGCCGCCTGGGTTGATGGAGGAGGGGAAGGCTTCTGGGGCCGGATATTCGCGCGATGAGGTCTTTCGACCTTATTCATCGTTTTCACCTGTGCCTTTTTGGCAGCAGGTGGCACCGGAATGGGGCGTTTAGGGCACACACGACGGACGTGTCCCTTTTCCCCGCACAAGTGGCACTCGATATTCGGGCACCGCCTGCGCACATGCCCTACTGCATCGCAGTAGCCACAATAGCGGGGTTTCCTTACGTACCAGAGGTCGACGGGCTCCTACCCGACCTCCAGTTTGTGGGGTAATTCAGCACCCTCGTTCACAGTGACACGCGCTGTTGCCTGGCCACCAAAGAGGCTGTTATAGCCGTCAAAAATGGTTGGCTTTCGCCACAGCGCGTGCACATCTCCGTATTTTTTCAACTCCGCGTTCACCGCAGAGCGCGTCATGCGGTTCGTGATCTCCGTGAGATGGATCACTACGGAGCGGTCCATGCTAACGGGTAGGATCTTTCGGCCAGCCACATTCAGCGGGGTGTTGATGAGGCGCTGCGCTAGGGCTACGTCTTTGCAGAAGACCTCCACGCGTTGCCCCCCGCTGAGTACGTCGAGGCCGTCAAAATCCTCCTCACACACGGGGAATTCCTGTAGTGCCTTGCTGAAGGCACGCGCGGTGCGACCGTCGAACAGGTTTCCTACCTTATAAACCAGGGATGGTTTATATCCGGAGGCCCTGTAGGCCGTTTGCTCAGCCAAGGTTTCCGCGCTCGGCGCGGCGACCATGGCGCTCCAGCTCCTCGTCTTGGGCGACGAGGGCGATTCCGGGACGGATGCCCCTGATTCTGTAGGTCGTGGAGGGGGCTAGCCTCCCTCACGCCTACCTCCATCGTTTTGTCCTCTGGCAGCGATGCCATCGAACACCAACGATGTGATAAACCTCACACTGAACCAAACAAAAACCGCTTTCCTCTGCTCGTTCGCGGAGCGTCGGAAAAACACGTCCGCTCTCGAGGAGAGGGATTTGGGGAGGGGCCGCGTAACGAAAGGCGCTATCTTCAGGCCCGACGTTACGCGAGAACCCCCGACATGCGCAGGATAGCAGAGTATCGAGCGGGAGCCGAGAGGCAAGCCTGGCAATCCGGGTCGGCCAGCTTGCTGGACAACAAGGGCCGGGAGCACTCAGTTCCCACTGAGAAACCTGGATAGTGAGTAAATTTTACTCCTCCCTGTACGCCAGGGCGCCTCCGGAGCAGGCTGTCTCACGACTCCTGCTTCCGGAAGGTGCTCAAGCAATCGGGGAGGAGGAGAAAAGGAACCTCGACGAGCCTTTCACGATGGGCGAGATCATCTCGGCCATCGGAGAGCTCAAAAGGCGAAAGGCTCCAGGGGAGGACGGCCTGCCTGCGGAATTTTATCAAACTTTAGCGGCAGAGCTCACTCTCCTGGTACATCAGCTCACCTTGCCGATCCGCGGAACAGGTGACGTTCCCACCTCGTTTCGTTCAGCAAAGGTGCGGCTCCTCCCTAAGGGAGGAGACCTTAGGAGCATGAAAAACTGGCGTCCCATCACAATAGTGAATGCGGACGCCAAGTTGCTAGCCAAGCTGTGGGCAGAGCGTTTGGGACGGGTCGCCAACATCTTCATCAGCTCGGAACAGACATATGCTGTTCCCGGGCGAAGTATGGAGGCGAACCTGTTTTACGCTTCCACATGGTTAGAGCTCCAACAAGGAAGGAGCATAATAAGCAACCGGAATTCCGGTGCGGCCGTCGGTGGGGGACGGGATGGTCGAAAGGGGAGAGGAGACCTCGCGGTCGCAGTCGATTTGCATAAAGCATTCGATTGCGTCGACCAGAATCTCCTTTTGGTTCTTCTGGAATGCTTGGGCTTCCCGGCCTCTTTGGTGGTCTACCTGCGCTCCAGCTGGCGCGACGCGCTTATTAATGTTTTTTTTAGAAGATCCACCGAGCACGGCGTACCGGTGCGACGCGGCATACGGCAGGGAGACAGCCTCAGCCCCTTGCTCTTCAGCGCCTATTTCGAATTGTTGCTGAGAGCGTACAGGGAGACTCTGGCGCACCTGCCGTGCGATTGTTCCGGTACGCCTGCGGTTTCGGCGTACGCGGACGACCTTCTGCTGCTGCTGCCTATGTCCACACCGGCTGCGGCGGACGAGGAGTTCTTCGACCTGCTGAGTCGGGGAACCAGACTGACGGTGAACAGGGCGAAGTCGTCCGTAATGCCAGTCGGAGCGGCGTGGGTAGGGCAGCAGGACTGGGTCCGATTGGGGATCCCCACGGTGAGGTACTTCAAGTACCTTGGTGTGCCGTTGGGGGATTACTCCCCTGCGGAAGCGTGGTCCGGCTGTCTTCGGAAGGCTCAGGCGGCTATCGGCCCGTTCCATGACGGCAGGGTCTCCCTGCAGGAACGGACCGCGGCGTGGAACGCGTTTGCGGCCCGCCTCCTTCGCCCCTTGCTTTTTTTTTGCACCCCTCAGCGGAGTCAAAGAAGAGGACGAAGGACCTCCTGAGGATCGCCCTTTGGGGCAGAGGGAGGCACCGAGTCCGTCTTTCGGACTTGTGCGCTCCTCGTCGGGATGGTGGTCTGGGCCTCCTGACGTTGGAGCGGCTGGAGCTACAGCTCCAGTTCCGAGTTTTTGCCTTTATGGCAGAAAATTGGTGCACCCCTTGGTGCCTCCCTGGACGACTCCTCGTCGAGCGGGCCACCGGCAATGCGAGACTCTCGTGCTACTTTGCACTTCGAATCCCCATCTGCCACTGCGGACTTCAACTTCGGAGGGCGGCCAAGCTCCTGAAGAACAACTCGGACCGGATCCTCGTACGCACCGTGAACGGTCCTGCCTGGTTGCAGGAAACCGTCCGCACGTGAGCGATGATTCAGGAGCAGATCCCGCAACACGAGCGAATAGCTCTGTTCGGGTCTCATGCCCACCGCACGCTCCGAGAAATCATCGAGAATCCCCGAAGGAGAGCGTGGGCACAAAGACATTCCCTTGCTGCGGTATTGCTCTCCCTACGGGAACATCTGATCAGCGACGTAGCGGCACAATGGGAGGTTACTGTCAAGATCGCCAGCAGGGCAAAGAAAATCGGGGATTGGAAAACGGGTCAGCTCACTAACGCTGCGACCCCGAGGACCACCCCAAATGGACTGTTGCGATGGGGAGAGCAACTGGATGTTCCAGAGGAACATCTCGAGTGGCCCCCGGTGCTCATGGACTAGCGCACCCTCATTGTGGAGTGGCAACAGTCGGCACTGCTGGTGTTTTATTGGGGGCTTCCTTGTAACGCCCGCCGACACCTCTGGACGCGGGGGGGTGTCAACCCTAATTGTGTCAGGTGCGGGGAGAGTGAATACCTCCCCCACCTGTTAGTGGATTGTGTTGCCCTCCGTCACTTGTGAGAACGCTTTGCCGCAGCCCTGGGGATCCCCGGAGGCAACATCAGAGACGCTCTTTGTCCGTGACGCCCTGCCTCCAGCGGCCTCGCTTGCAGCCCTGTGCTGCCTACGGGGGATCGTCGTGGCATGGAGCAAAGCGACGGAAGGATCCAGCGACAGGGATGCCAACGGGTATGCCGCCCGTTTCCTCAGGGTGGCGAATCGATGGCCCCATCTGAAACCACACACGCAGAAACAGCTTGCCGGCATCTTCAAGAGGATGACGGACCCACCCAGCAGACTGTGATCCCTTCCCGCTCCCTCCCTGATTTTTGTTTATTTTTTGTTTTCTTTTTGTTTCGTTCCCCCTCCCCTCTGATGCCGAGGTTGCCCGCTCCGACCTGCGCACCGGTAGCCAGGCAAACTATATCTTTACAGGGCGTGGCTGGACTACTGGTCCAGTCACTGTTTGTATGGGTTTATTCGTGAGAATAAACGTCCCAGCGCACCCGGGTTTCAATGGAGATTCCGGAGCGTGACGCCTCTCAGGTATTCGCGAAGGTGTTCCTTCGCACCAGGGAGTCGCGTCCACTCCCTCGCCAGACGCCAATCCCTGGATGGCGGTCTCTTGTCGCGAAGCCGCATCTTGAAAATCAACCGGGAATGGTCCGACAACGTCGACGCAACCCTCCTTTGTTTGCCGACCCGTGAAGACAGGTCAGCGTCGAGGAAGACGTGGTCGTTGCTGCGGACCATTCCCCTCTCACCCTCGAACAAGTTGCCCGCACGCATGGCGACGCACAACTCGTTCATCGCGTTCTCTTGTGTTTCTGGCTCACCTGTTAGCAGACGGAGATTGAAATTTATCACCCGGTCACGCCGGGGCGTTTATTAATAATAATAAACTGGTCAGAGACAATGTCCTCAACCAACAAAACGACAGAGAACATAGAAAAGTTATTGGCACGCAGGCCTGGTAAACAAACCGCTCGCAGCGTGGGAGGAATGAGGGGAAACAAACAAAAATCAAAACCTCGAGGGAAGGTTAACGGGTTTTTGGTTAGGCTCCGTACTCACGGGGATTTAAACGATGAGCACCTAAAATGCTTCGGAGCCTATGGGGACGCAGGTGTAAAAAGAAAATACAAAATTTGTTTATGGAGGGTAGGGCAATGATCACCGGGTTGTCCGCTGCTAAGGGTGTGTAAACCGGCAGTGTATTGCGGCGAGATTCCTTTTTGTCTCCTCTGTCAAATGAGGCCATCTAGCGGAAGCTCCCATGTAGAAGGATGCTTTGCTGATTACCTCTTGGTGCTGTCCGTTGATTACCAACGCCTGGCCGACGGAAACTATCGCGCGTTTGCAACCGATGGTTGCAATCCTTGCGCTTAGTGACAGCCCGCTCGGCGTGAAGAATCGTCGCAGCAAGTCTCTTGCGGCGTCCACGGGATGCATTAGTGCTGTTGCCAGCCTACGCCACAGTCCTTGTGGGACACCGCAGTCCAGAAGTAGGTGCGGAATCCACTCCGTCGATCCGAACCCAACGCAGTTCGCATACGCAAGTCCCCCGGAGTCACGATGCCAACGCTCGTTGCACTGAAAACCCCAGTAAACGAAAAGCAGCACAGCTTCTTTCCAAGCAAGAGGGAGCAGCGAACTGTCCTGTTGTCTTTTTCCATATCCAGAGCATCGCTTTCGGTGACGGCTGCTTTCCCGGCGCGCGCGTTTTCAGCGTGCTCACGCGCAGTTGCACGAGGGACCTTTGCTGAAGTTTTCTTTACTTCATTGCGGTTCGTCACTTCGCGTGGCGCCGTAAAAGGAGATTTAGCTCCATTGCCATCTTTGAAGCCATCCGCGTCTTTAAACGGGAGTAGTTTCGATGCCTCCGACACGCTCGTCATGGACGCTGCCTTCGGAAGGGCTTTTATCCCTTCGTAGGCATGGCATCCGCGCCAGTCAAGAGCTTGCTCTCCGACTGCGACAGTGTGAGATTTCTCTCTGCTTTCGCGGTGTTGGATCGCGACGCAGATTTTTTTTTGCCGACTTTAGAAGTCGACACGGCACAACACTTCCTAACCGATTTGGGCTTCTCAGCCACTTCAGGAGGTGAAGGAATGGATCTGACGGTACTGGAAGTGTCCTTACCGCCGCTGTCCATTGACGTCCCCGCCAGGTTGCTCGAACTCCGAAAGAGCCAGGCGTGCTTGGGAAGGACAGCTATTGCGCCTAGGGGGACTTACCATTGCCTCGGATTCCCCGCACCCTTTCTTTTGCGGCTCCCCTGCCGCGAGAAAGGGCGCGCAGGGCTTCGCGAGCGAGGTTTCCTGCTGCTTTGGGGCGACATTCCGCCTCGCGTTTTTTCGAAATTTCTGCCGTGGGTTCTCCAGGTTTTTCGCAGATTTTTTCTATCTATCCGCGCTTTGTTTTTTAAGATAGAGCTTTGCGGCTGCCTTTTTTCGCAAAAGATCCGGGCAATTTTTCAATTAGTGCCCGGATAGTTTGCAATAACGGCATTTTCCAAAGGGGAATTTATCCAAACAATGCCCCTCCTTCCCGCATTGCTCGCACGTTCTTACTTTGCCCACGAACCACAGGTGAACGACCGTGTCTTTCACCTGTAGTTTGGTGGGCAGCAGACGGCGGTCCGGCATTGTAAGCGGGAATCCAGCGACTCCGCTCTGTATGGACGGGAAGTCCTTGAGGTTGCTACGCACCCTCCACAGCGCATGGACCGTGGCGAATTTCGCCAACGCGTTCCGAATATCAATATCCGAGATTTCCTACTCGATGTCGAAAATCTCCACCACAAATGAGTCCTCCATGGCGGCCGGGAAGACCTTCTGGCCACGCATCGACAACGGGGTGCGCAACAAGCGTTCCACAAGTGCAGCGTCTTTGCAACGCTCCTTGAAATAGCCCATGTCTTTTACGGGCATAATAGCGAGAAGGTCCTCCTCCCGCACGCCAACACGGATCAGTTCCTCGTTGAACTGATTCCCGTCGCGCGCAGAAAGAAGATTACTCACCTGATATCGGAGAGCTGGTCTATAGCCTTGGGCTACGTATGCCCGCAACTCCGACTCGTCGACTGGTTTCCCTTTTTCGGCTTCTGTGGCGTCAACGTCAGCAAAACTCCTCTCTATTGGCGAGTAAGACGAAGTGGAGACGGCCGTCGGTTCCGCGATTGCAGATCCCTATGCTGTTTCTCCAACTTCAGTAGCTTCGGGTTGGGTCGACTTCGTCGTCAAAATGTACGACGCCAAGATGAAGCGGATGAAAGCACGGAGACGACAGCGAAGAAAAACACGTCCGCACTCGATTGAAATCTCCCGCTATCAGGTGAGCCTTCCGCACGTTCATGTCCGCCAGCCACTCGCGCTTCAGGGATTACAGCCGCCAGGTACGGTCGCTGTATCCCTTTTTACCGCTGGGGGCGTACACATTCGTGTCGATCAATTCGATCGAATCGGACCAGCTGAGAATCAGCAGACCGACCCGACCGTCGTCATCGAAGCGCACGCCCTTCACGGCAGCGTGCATGGCCGGCTTCACGAAGAACGCGACCCCGCAGGTGTTGCGGAGGCCGCAACGTCAATTTAACCGACCCCCTGCGATCGTTCCGATCTCCTGGGCGTCTGCCGCTGTGATCACGTGGATCTCCTGCAGCAGGGCCAGGTCGAGCTCACGCAGGGTGTCGGCCGTATCTCGCCTGTTACCGTCGTCGCGCAGCCCGTTGACGTTCCAACAGGCGGCGGGAATCCGACGGCGACTGGCGAGTCCAGGTGTTATTCCTGGGAAGATATGGATGCGGCGTCCGCCACCTGTTGGGGCGGGACGCTAGGTGGAGGAGGAGGGTCAGGCGCTGCGTGCACCTGGTCCCCCTCCTCCATGGGTAACGGCGCGTCGAGCGGGTCACCCTCAGGTAGGGTCGCGCATACCTGTTGGCCCTTCTCCATGGGGGCGGGCTTTTCAGGCTCGGGGACTCCAGGGAGGACATCGCCTTCCTGCTCACACTCCTCCATGGGTGTGGCCGTCTCGACGGATTCCGAGCGTGGGAGGTCCCCCTCCGGGATTCTCGCGCTACCGCTAACTTCGTGTCTCTTTACCTTGCTGGTGGAGGGGAGGCGCCTCCTGGGTTTCTGAGAATTTGGTCCCGACTTCCTGAGCCTTGCCTTCGAGAAGGAGGATGCACTTACGGCCCTTAGGTCCAACTCACCTGTGGGGGCCTTTTTCGCGGTGTCCTACGGTATCGCAGTAGCCGCAATACCGGGGCTTTTCCACGTTCCAGAGGTCCACGCTCTCTAGAGCGACCTCCAGCTTGTGGGGAAGCCCACAGTCCTTACTCACGGTTAACCGCGCTGCAGCGTGGCCTCCGAAATGGCTATTGAAGCCTTCAAAGATTGTTGGCTTAGGCCACACCGCGTGCACCTCGCCGAACTTCTGTAGTTCTTGTGCTGCCGCAGAGCGACTCATACGGCTCGTTATTCCAGTGAGATGGACCACCACGGAGCGGTCCATCGTCACCGGCAGGATGTTGCGGTCGTCGACGTTCAGCAGGCTGGTGATCAGAGTCTGAGCCAAGGTGATCTCCTTGCACACCACCTCGACTCGCTGACCTCCGCTGAGAACGGACAAACCGTCAAGATCTTTTTCTCTTACTCAGGCGTTTTGCAGCGCTTTCGTAAACGCGCGTGCCGTTTTTCCATCAAATAAAGGGCCTACCTGGTACACCAAGCTGGGCTTGTACCCAGCTGCCCGGTAGGCCGCCATCTCGGCCATGGTTTCCACGCTCGGCGCGGCCACCATGGCGCACCAGCTCCTCGCCTTGAGCGGCGAGGGCGATTCCGGGGCGGACGCCCTTGATTCTGTAGGCTGTGGGGGTGGGCAAGCCTCCCCCACACCTACCTCCATCGTGGTCTCCTCAGGCATCGCTGCCATCGGACACCAACGATGTTCCACACCAAACAATTCAAGACAAAACCGCTTCCTGTCGACTTACTCGGGAGCGAAGGAAAAACACGTCCACTCGCCAAGGGATTCGGCGTTATCACCCGGGTACGCCCGGGGCGTTTATTAATAAACTTTACATGCGTGGTACAAGGCCTACCACGGCCGTAAACACAGGACCTGTCGGGACACCGGGACGCAGCCCGGCGTGGCACTCCCCGACAGCGAAGGGGGATGGGGATAAGACAAAAAGTAAAATAAAAAGAAACAAACAAAAAGAAGTTGGAGGGCAGGGAAGGGATCACTGGTCGCTGTGGGGAGGGCCCATTCGTCGAACGGAGCCCTCGAGGTCAGTCTGCATATTCTTCAGTTGTGGCCATCCGGCAGCTCTTTGCAAGAAGCGTTTGGCATACGGGATGACATCCCTCGCCTGTGGACCCACTCCTTCGTTGTTGGCGTCGCTCCATGCCCCCACGATGCCACGGACGCAGCACAAGGCTGCGATGGCTGCGGCTGGCTGCAGTGCGTCCTTCACGAAGAGGGGCCGAAGAACGTCTCTGGGGGTGCTGCCCGTAGGCAGCCCGAGGGTCGTCCCGAACCGTTCCCAAAGGGGTCGGAGGGCAGCACAATCCACAATAAGGTGGGGAAGCGACTCCCGCTCCCCGCACCTGGCACACGCAGGATCCACAGCTCCCCTCGTCCAGTGGAAGCGGCGCGCGTTGCAGGGTAGACCCCAGTGCAACAAAAGCAACGCCGACTCTTACCACTTGAGGGGTAGGATCCTGGATTCCTTCATCACCGGGGGCCACTTCAACTCATCCCTGGGGATGGCGAGCAGCTCGCCCCATCTTAATAATCCTCTCGGCTGGACGCTCGGGGTCGTGGCGTCGGCCAGTTCTCCTGTTGTCCAGCCGCTGATCAACTTCTCGCGTCCCTCGATGCAGCAGGAGACTTGCCACCTTGGCGTCCGGGTGCTGTGAAGTGCCCTCCTTAGGAAGGGCAGCGCCGTAGCTAGGCAGGTCTTCTCTGCCCACGTGCATCTTGCTGGACTCTCCAGGAGATTCCGCAGTGTGCAGCGGGCGTAGGGGCTGCATCGGAGACGATTCCACGTCTCGTGGCTTCTCTGGTTAACTACTGCCCACGTTCCAATATTCTCCTCCAGCCAGGCGGGGGAGTTGGCGGGGCAGCAAACCATCCAGCTGTTCTCCTTGGCCAATGTTGCCATGCGCCCGAGCAGAAGGCCGCATCTTCGCATCTTCCCGCCACGGCTCAGAAGAAAAGACGCGAGTCCATCGCACCGGGACACACGGCTGGCCAGGAGGCGGGCCGAAGTGCACCAAGGGGTGCTCCACATCTTCGCGTCGAAGGCGAGGGTTCGCCACCGCAGCTGCTTCTCCACGCGCTCCAGCGTCAGGAGGCCAAGACCGCCGTCCCGACGCGGAGCGCACAAGTCCTTCAGTGGGACTCGGGGCCTCCCCTTGCCCCAAAGGGCGATACGGAGGAGGTCCTTCTTCCTCTTCTTAGATTCCACGGTGGGGGGAAAAACAAAAAGCAAGGGGCGGAGGATGGGGGCCGCGAAGGCGTTCCAAACCGCGGCCCGTTCCGGCAAGTGAAACTTGCCTTCCGGGAACGGGCCGATCGACGTCTCGACTTTTTGGAGGCAGCTGGACCACGCTTCCGCAGGGGAGTAGTCCCCCAACGGCACACCAAGGTACTTGAAGCACCTCGCCGTGGGGATCCCCAGACGGACACAGTACTGCTGCCCTGCCCACGCCGCACCTATTGGCACAACCGACGACTTCGCCCTGTTAACCTGCAGTCCGCTCCCGCGGCTGAGCAGATCGAAGAAGTCTCCGACCGCCTTCGCCAAGATGGACATAGGTAACAGGAGCAGAAGGTCGTCGGCATAGGCTGCTACGGCGGGCGTGCCGGGGCACGAGCTCGGCAATGTAGCCAAAGTCACCCTGTTCGCTCTCAGCACCAACTCAATGTAGGTGCTGAAGAGCAGGGGGCTGAGGCTACCTCCCTGCCTTATGCCCCGCCGCACCGGCACGCCATACACCTTTTGACCGCTGAAAGAGACGGTTATCATCGCATTCCGCCAGCAAGAGCGCAGGTTGGAAATCAGGGAGGGTGGAAAGCCCATGCGACCCAGGAGCTCCAAGAGAAGTTCCTGGTCTACACAGTCGAACGTTTTGTGGAGATCCACTGCGAGCGCTAGGGCCCCCTTCCCCGCCCGGGGTTCCCTTCCCAGCCCGGCTGGCGGCCCCAATGTGGGGTTGCCGACTTTCCCAATCCCTTTCTTCTCTCTTCTCTGCAGGTGCAACCATGTGCTTGCGAAGAAGAGTTTGGCATTCATACTTCGCCCGGGAACAACATAATTCTGCTCCGGGCTAATTACGGATTCTGCCACCTGCCTCAGACGCGAAGCCCATAGCCCTGCTATCAACTTGGCGTACGTATTCAGGATCGTGATCGGACGCCAGTTCTTTAAATTCCTGAGGTCTCCCCCTTTCGGAAGGAGCCTCACTCTGGCTGACCGAAACGAGGCGGGAACATCGCCTTCGTCTCGGATCAGCCTGATAAGCTTAAGGAGCAGGGGTGCCAGCTCTTCCGCGAAGCTCTGAAAGAACTCCGCGGGCAAGCCGTCTTCCCCTGGAGCTTTACGCCTCTTGAGCCTTTTGATACCGGCGAGAATTTCGCCGGTGGTAAAAGGCTCGTCGAGGCTTCCCATCTCCTCCTCCCGTATTGCCGGCGCGCCATCCGGAAGCAAGCGCCGTGAGGCGTCTTGATCCGGGGGCTCCCTGGCGTAAAGGGAGGAATAGAAACTCCGCACGAGATGCCGTACCGACGCCGGGGATGAACATTCCCCGCCCTGGTCGTCCAGCAAGCTGGCCGACCCGGATTGCCAGGCTTGGCGTTCGGCCCCGGCGCGGTACTCGGCCAGGCGACGGATATTAGGGGTTCTCTCGTACCTACGAGCCTGTAAATAGGCTCGATGGTTGCAAGCACCCTCGCCGAATCCGGAAGGCAGGCGATCCAGGGGGAACTGCTCACAGAACTTGCGGACCGATTCCTTAAAAAGGTCCCAGTCTTCAAAGGCTCAGACTCTTATCACCAACCCGTTGAACGTCGACGGCCGCAAGATCTTGCCGGTGACGATGGACCGCTCCGTGGTAGTCCATCTCACTGGAATAACGAGCCGTATGACTCGCTCTGCGGTAGCACAAGAACTACGGAAGTTCGGCGAGGTGCACGTGCTGTGGCCTAAGCCAACAACCTTTGAAGGCTTGAATTGCCATTTCGGAGGCCAGGCTGCAGCGCGGTTAACCGTGAGTAAGGACTGTGGGCTTCCCCACAAGCTGGAGGTCGCGCAAGAGAGCGTGGACTTCTGGTACGTGGAAAAGCCTCAATATTGCGGCTACTGCGATACCGTAGGACACCTTCGCAAGAGGTGACCTAACATCCAATCCCACATGTGGGAGGAGAAGGGCCACGTTCGACGTGTGTGCCTAAAACGCCACTCCCCGGTTCCTCCTGCCGCGAAGAAGGCGCAGGGGAAACGCGCAGTAAATGTCACTAGACCTAAGGCGGACGCTGGCCGCCTGAAGCTGCCAGATCCTCAACCTGCAAAAGAAAAGAGGGAGGATAAACCTTCCCAAGAGGCGGAAGGTGAAGAGGGCTGGCAACTTGTAGCAGCCAGAAAAGAGAGAAAATCTCCTCTTAAGGAGAAGAAAGAGAAGCCGGCCGGTAAGGGAAAAAAACCCGGGCCGCGTTCGAAAACCGTACGCGAGTGCACGGTGCCACTGGAACGTATCGTCGTTCCGTAAGATGCCACCCGGGGCGACGAGCCTCCCCTCGCCGTTTCCGTCGCGCCCGTAGTTCGCGACGGCGAACCCTCTGTGCAAACAGAGGGTGAGCCGCGCGACGCGCCTGTCGACACCGAGTACGCCGCGTTCGCAAAGGCGGCGGAGGAGCTCGCGGCCACGCTGGTGGAGCGTGAGAACCCCTCACGCAAGGCCGTGCGAAGGCCGGCTCCCGCGAAAAAGGCCCCCACAGGTGAGTCGGACCTGGGTGCCGGAAGTGCATCCTTCTCCTCGGAGGCACCCCGCAGGATGTCGGGACGCAAGTCAGGAGGCACCTCCCCTCCACCAGCGAGGAGGGGAAGCAGGAAGGTAGCGGTAGCGTGGGAATCCCGGAGTGGGAACTCCCACGCTCGGAAGCCGTCGAGACGGCCACCTTCATGGAAGAGGGTGAGCAGGTGAGCGATGTCCTCCCTGCAGTCCCCGAGCCTGAACAGCCCGCCCCCATGGAGGAGGGCCATCAGGAAGGCGCGACCCCACCTGAGGGTGACCCGCTCGACGCGCCGTTACCCATGGAGGAGGGGGACCAGGTGCACGCAGCGCCTGACCCTCGTCCTCCACCTAGCGTTCCGCCCCAACAGGTGGCTGACGCCGCATCGCCATCTTCCCAGGAGTAACAGTTGGGCTCGCCAGTCGCCGTCGTATTCGCGCCGCCTGTTGGAACGTCAACGGGCTGCGCAACGACGGTAACATGCGAGTTACGGCCGACACCCTGCGTGAGCTCGACCTGGCCCTGCTGCAGGAGATCCAAGTGATCACCGCGGCAGACGCCAAGGAGATCGAGACGTTCGCGGGTGGTCGGTTGCATTGGCGTTGCGGCCTCCGCAACACCTGCGGGGTCGCGTTCTTCGTGAAGCCGGCCATCGACGCTACCGTGAAGGGCGTGCGCTTCGATGATGACGTTCGGGTCGGTTAACTGATTCTCAGCTGGTCCGAATCGATCAAACTGATCGTCACGAATGTGTACGGCTCCAGCGGTAAGCAGGGATACAGCGACCGCACCAGGCTGCTGGAATCCCTGAAGCGCGACTGGCTGGCGGACACCAACGTGCGGAAGGCTCACCTGATAGCGGGAGATTTCAATCGAGTGCAAACGTGTACTTCTTCGCTCTCGTCTCCGTGCTTTCATCCGCTTCATCTTGGCGTCGTACATTTTGACGACGATGTCGACCCAACCCGAAGCTACTGAAGTTGGAGGAACAGCATCCGGATCTGCAATCGCGGAACCGACGGCCGCCTCCACTCCGTCATTCTCGCGAATGGAGAGGAGTTTTGCTGACGTTGCTGCCACAGCAGCCGTCAAAGGGAAACCAGTCGACGAGTCGGAGTTGCGGGCATACGTAGCCCAAGGCTATAGACCTGCTCTCCGATATAAGGTGAGTGGTTTTCTTTCTGCGCGCGACGGGAATCAGTTGAACGATGAACTGACTCGTGTTAGGGTGCGGGAGGAGGACCTCCTCGCTATTATGCCCATGAAGGATATGGGCTATTTCAGTGTACGTTGCAAAGACGCTGCACTTGTGCAACGCTTGCTGCGCACCCTGTTGTCGATCCGTCACCAGAAGGTCTTCGCGGCCGCCATGGACGACTCATTTGTGGCGGAGATTTTCGACATCGAGTCGGAAATCTTGCATATTGAAATTCGGAACGCGTTCCCGAAATTAGCCACGGTCCATGCGCTGTGGAGGGTGCCTAGCAACCTCAAGGACTTCCCGTCCATACACAGCGGAGTCGCTGGAGTCCGGCTTACAATGCCGGACCGCCGTCTGCTGCCCACCATACCACAGGTGAAAGCCACGGTCGTCCACCTGTGGTTCGTGAACAAAGTAAGAACGTGCGAGCAATGTGGGAAGAAGGGGGATTGTTTGGATAAATGCCCCGCTGGAAAATGCGATTATTGCAAAGTATCCAAGCATTATTTGAAAAATTGCTCAGATCTTTTGCGAGAAAAGGCAGCCGCGGAGCTCCATCTGAAAAAACAAAGCGCGGATAAAAAGAAAAAATCTGCGCAAAATTTGGAGACCTCACGGCAGAAATTCCGTAAAAACGGGAAACGGAATGTCGCCCTAAAGCAGCAGGAAGCCTCGCATGCGAAGCCCTGCGCGCCCCCACAAGCGGCAGGGGAGCCGCAAAAGAAAGGGTGCGGGGAATCCGGGGCAATGTTAAGTCCCCCTAGGCGCAATAGCTCTTTTTCCCAAGCACGCCCAGCTCTCTCGGAGTTCGAGCAACCGGCGGGGACGCCAATGGACAACGGCGGTAAGGACACTTCCAGTACCGTCAGGTCCATTCCTTCACCTCCTGTAGTGGCTGAGAAGCCCAAATCGGGTAAGAAGGGTTGTGCCGTTTCGACATCGAAAGTCGGCAAAAAAAAATCCGCGTCGCGATCCAACACCGCGAAAGCGGAGAAAAATCTCACGCCGTCGCAGTCGGAGAGCAAGCTCTTGACTGTCGCGGATGCCATGCCAACGAAGGGATTAAAAGCCCTTCCAAAGGCAGCGTCCATGACGAGCGTGTCGGAGCCATAGGAACCGCTCCCGTCCAAAGAAGCGCATGGCTTCAAAGATGGCAATGGAGCACAATCTCCATTTACGGCGCCAAGCAAACTGAGGAACCTTAATGAAGTAAACAAGACTTCAGCAAAGGTCCCTCGTGCAACTGCTCGCAAACACGCTGAAAACGCGCGCCGGGAAAGCAGCCGTCACCAAAAGCGTTGCTCTGGTGACGGATATAGACAACAGGGCAGCTGTCAATCCAGCAGAAGCTATCACTTATTCGCGGAAGACCCAAACCCGATCGAACATGCACCCCTCGGACTCCGAAATGGATGCCGTTCCGATCACCGAGACGAGGACAACTCGTTCAAAAGCGTGTGCGCGCCGATCAAAGTAGGCAGCCAGGCAACGCTCGCCGCGAAGCAACGCGAAGTCTCCACGAAACCAGACGGGGTTAAGCTTGGCGTGGAGGCATTACATGCATGCAGCACGACAGAGGACGGTGGCGACCGTCCCCTCCAGCCAGTCGTGCTGCTCGCTGTCTGCTCGCCGGATAAAGCTTGCAAAAAGCCGCCACCTTCTTAGCAGTAATGCGGGGAATCGCGTCTTCTCGTCGTCTGTCCGTAACGTGTTGGAACGTGAACGGACTGCAGAACGACGAGAAGAGGGGATTAGTAGTCAACGCCGTGCGCCCCTTCGACCTCGCGCTCCTGCAGGAGATTCACGTAATCTCTTACGAGCAGGCAGCCGAAATCGAGGAGCGCGCAGGCAAAACGGTACATTGGCGGTGCGGCGGCGCACACACATGCGGCTTCGCGTTCCTCGAAAGTGGAAAAATGGCGAACGCGGTGCGTAGTGTTCGTTTCGATTACGACGGAAAAATACGCCAGCTTTTAATCAAGTGGTCCGAGTCCATCGATCTCGTCTTTACGAACGTCTACGCACCGAGTGGCTCTCGCTACCTCGAGGAAAGAGAAGCTTTTTTTGGTGAGGTGCAGAGCCACTGGCTCAACATCTCCGATTTCCAAGTGGCGCACCTTGTCGCTGGGGACTTCAACGTCCTCCTGCTATCCGACGATTGGAGCCGCCCGAGGGCGCGCGCGCTGCCCATCGAGATGTGCGCGTGCGTGCACCCCGCCAACTTGGTGGTCAGCGAACCTGGAATGGAAAGATCGCTCGATCGCGTTTTCCTCGATGAAAACTGCATTCGCGTGTGGGTAGGAGAGGGACATTGTTGACTAGGCTTTCTCACCACCACAGGCTGGAGTTTGAGATCCTTCCGCCAGGCAGGGTGCCTCCGTTGCAAAACTGGAGGATGCAGGTGGATTAGCATAGCCAACCGGAGGCTGCGAAGCATCTACGTGGATACCTCCGAGGGTTTGCCATTCAAGAACTTGCGGACTAGGACGATCTCAAAAGATCTGTCCGCGAGTTCGGTTGCCAATTCCCCTTGCAACGGCTTCCACGCGGTTGCGATGAGGGCGTAACCAACAGTAGAGACTTTGTGCAGGCCCGCACGTTTTCGAGACGCGCGGATGTCGGGCGTCTCGCAGAGTACAAGGCGAGGGCCGAGCGCCAGGTCTGGCAGTCCGGAGCAGCATGCCTGTTGGACGACAAGGGCCAGGAATGTTCGGCCCCAGCCGAAGTACGCCTAATTGTGAGACGCTACTACTCCTTGCTGTCCGCGGATTCCCCGACGGAGGATATTCTCTCTGAGATACTCCTGTCTCATGATGCTCGTGTTGTCGGCGAGGAGGAGCGCGAACGTCTCAACGAGCCCTTCACGGCGGATGAATTTTCGTCCGCAATCGCTGGGCTGGAGAGACGAAAGTCGCCAGGCGAGGATGGGCTTCCTGCAGAGTTTTATCAGTGCTTTGCAGTGGAGCTCATTCCCTTGATGCTGAAACTCGCGACGCTGATGAGTGAATCCGGGAATGTCCCGGATTCCTTCCGTTCAGCGAAGGTGCGGTTTTTGCCGAAAGCCGGAGACTTGTGTCAACTTAACAGCTGGCGTCCTATCACCTTGATGAACTCGGACGTCAAGTTGTTTTCGAAGCTGTCGGTCGCGCGGTTAGGAAGTATCGCGAAATCTGTGGTGAGCCCGGAACAAACGTACGCCGTTCCGGGACAATCCATGGAAGGGAACATGCTGTTCGCGCGTACATGGATGCAGCTGCAGGAAGTTGTGGCGCAGCAAAGCCAGGCTGCTCAAAAAGTCACTGCCGCAGGCGAGAACAGGCCCCGACGGCAGGACGGAACGCCGGGAGCGTTGGCATTCGCGGTCGATCTCCACAAGGAGTTCGATTTTCACCCGGATTTATCCGAAGGGTTTATTGTAAAATAAACTTTTACAAAGACGTGCGGTGGCTGGACCATTGCTCCAGCCACGCACGAACAAACACGGAGCCTGCCGGGTCTCCGGTTCGCAGACCCGTACGGTCCACTACGGCAGGAGGGGAAGGAAGAAATACAAAATACAAAACAAAAAAGAAAAAAAAAGTTGGCAGGGTAAGGGAAGGGATCACAGTTGCTAGTTGGGACGTTGCATCCTTTGCAGGATGTCGGCAAGCTCCTTCTGTATTCCTGGATCCAGGTGGGGCCATCGGAACGCCCTCCTCAGGAACTGGGAGGCTGGCTGGATGGCAGCCTGATCGCGTTGTCCTGCCGTAGCCTTGCTCCAAACGGTGACAATCCCGCGTAGGCAGCACAAAGCTGCTAACGAGGCCGCTGGCCGAAGGGCGTCAGCAGCGAAGAGGGCTTTCAGTGCGTCCCTGGGGTTGCCGCAGGGGATTCCCATGGCCTCGACAAAGCGGAACCAAAGGGGCCGAAGGGCAACACGATCCACTAGGAGGTGGGGGAGGGACTCCCGTTCCCCGCACCTTACACAATTGGGATCCACCGCTCCCCAGGTCTAGTGGTGTCGACGGGCGTTGCAGGGGAGTCCCCAGTGCTGCAACAGGAATGCCGACTCTTGCCATTTTAGGGGGAGGATGGAAGTGTTCATAAGAATCAGGGGCCACTTCAGATGTTCAATCGGAACATCCAGCAGCGCTTCCCACTTCAGAAGTCCATTAGGAGGCGTACTCGGGGTCGCAGCATCAGTTAGCTGGCCCGTCTTCCACTCTCTCTGCTTCTTCTCCTTCCCGGAGATTTTTATTGTAACCTCCCACTTCGCCTCAGCATCGCTGTCCTGATGTTCCACTAAGGAGTCCAGCGCAGCAGCGAGGGGGGTTCTTCCTGTCCACTCCCTCTTCTTAGGATCCTAAAGGATCTCGCGGAGCGTGCAACTTCTGTAACCCCCAAACAGGAACCTTCGTTCCTGTTCGGAGCGTTGCATGCCGAACTGTTCCCACGTTCGAAAGGTTTCCTGCAACCAGGCACAACCGTTCAAAGGGCGACAGGTAAGCAATCCTGGGTTTTCCCGGTACAGCGCAGCCACCCTCCGTAGCTGGAGTCCGCATCGGTTGACGCGGCGACGGAGTGCAAGAAACGACGTCAGTCCCGTCTTGCCGGTGGCTTGCTGGAGAAGGAGACGTGCACGGAGACACCAACAGGTGCACCACAACTCTGGAACCAGTGCCGACAATCGGTACTGGAGCTGAAGTTCCAGCCGCTTCAGCGTCAGGAGGCCTAGACCACCATCCCGACGAGGAGCGCACAAGTCCTTTAAGGGGACTCGGGCCCTCCCGTTGCCCCAAAAAGCGATACGGAGGAGGTCCTTTGTCCGCTTTTTAATTCTCTCTCTGATGGGGCAAACAAAAAGCAGGGGGCGATGCCACCCGGATACGCCGGGACGTTTATTAAAAACATTTCAACGGTCAATACAGAACGTAATACAAGGCCCCACTGACGGCCACCGAATGCGGAAACTGCCGGGACACCGGGACGCAGCCCGGTGTGGCTCTCCTCGGCAGTGGAGGGGGAAGGGGGAAAAAACAAAAATAAAATAAAATAGAAAAACAAACCACAAAAAAAAAAAAAGTTTGGAGGGCCGGGAAGGGATCACAGAAAACTGCTGGGAGCGCCCATCCTTTGCAGGATGCCTTCTAGTTCCATTTTCAGCTTTCCTAGATGGGACCATCGGGTAGCTCTCTGCAGGAAGCGCGAAGCATACTCGATGACGTCCCTCACGATGCAGTCTTCATCTTCGGCATCACTTCAGCCCGCCACGATACCACGAATGCAGCAAAGTGCTGCCAGGGCTGCGGCTGGACTGAGAGCGTCCCGCACGAAGACAAGACTGAAGATACATTCAACATTGCCACCAAATCCGGTATCCGGAGGGCCGTTTTCAGACGATCCCAAAGAATCCGGACGGCAGGGCATTCGACTAAGAGGTGGGGGAGCGACTCCCGCTCCCCACACCTGGCACACGCAGGATTTACTCTTCCCCGCGTCCAGTGGAAGCAACGCGCGATGCAGGGTAGACCCCAATGCAGCCACAGAAGCGCCGATTCTTGCCACTTCAGGGGGAGAATCTTGGATCCAAGTAGAACCGGGGGCCACTTCAGGTCATCCAATCGAATGCCGAGCAGCTCGCCCCATCTTCTTAATCCACGCGGCTGGAGACTAGGGGTCGTTGCATCTGTCAACTCTCCCATGGTCCAGCCGCTCATCATCTTCTCTCTGCCTGCGATACGGCAGCAGACTTGCCACCTTGGCTTCCGGCTTCCGTGAAGCGCCCTTTGGAGGAAGGGCATCGCCGTAACAAGGGGTGTGCCTTCCGCCCACGTGCAACTCGGTGGAAATTCAAGAATTTCACGAAGAGTGCGGCGGGCGTATAAGCCGACTCGCAGGCAGTTCATCCGGTCTTCGCACCTTTGGTTCTGCTTCGCCCAGGTGCCAGCAGTCTCTTCCAGCCAAGCATAGGAGTTGGCAGGGTAACAAAGCATCCAGTCGTTCTCCTTTGCCAGGGATGCCATGCGGCCGAGCATTAGACCGCATTTTCTAATCTTCCGGCCAGGGCACAGAAGAAACGATGCGAGTCCTTCGCAGCGGAACACACGCCTGGCCAGGAGGCGGGACGGAATGCACCAAGCGGTGCTCCACATCTTCGCTGCGATGGCGAGGGTCCGCCATCGCAGCTGGATTTCCACGCGCTCCAGCGTCAGGATGCTGAGACCGCCGTCCCAACGCGGAGCGCACAAGTCCTCCAAAGGAACTCGGGGCCTCCCCTTGCCCCAAAGAGCTATGCGGAGGAGGTCCTCAGTCCGCTTTTTTGATTCCACGGGGGCGGGGCAAACAAAAAGCAAGGGGCGGAGGTTGGGGGCCGCGAAGGCGTTCCAAACCACGGCTTGTTCCGGTAAGTGAAACTTGCCTTCCAGGAACGGGCCGATCGCCGTCTCGACTTTCTGGAGGCAGCTGAACCACGCTTCCGCAGGAGAGAAGTCCCCCAACGGCACACCGATGTACTTGATGCACCTCACCGTGGGGATACCCAGACGGACCCAGTCCTGCTGCCCTGCCCACGCCACACCAACTGGCATCACGGACGACTTCGCCGTGTTCAACGTAAGTCCGGTTCGCCGATGCAGCAGGTCGAAGAACTCCTTGACCGCCGCAGCCGGGGTGGACATAGGGAGCAGCAGCAGAAGGTCGTCCGCGTATGCTGAAACGGCCGGCGTACCGGCACAGTCGTGCGGCAGATGCGCCAGAGTTCCCCTGTACGCTCTCAGTACCAACTCAAAGTAGGTACTGAAGAGCAAGGGGCTCAGGCTGTCTCTCTGCCGGATCCCACGCCGCACCGGCACGCCGTGCACGGTCTGCCCGCTGAAAGTAACATTGATGAGCGCTTCGCGCCAGCAGGAGCGCAGATAGGCCACTAATGAGTCCAAGAAGCCCAAGCGTTCCAGAAGCTCTAGAAGGAGATTCTGGTCGACGCAATCGAATACTTTCCGCAAGTCGATTGCGACCGCAAGTGCTCCCTTCCCCACCCGACCATCCAACCCCTTGCCGGCGCACGCACCGGAATTCCGGCTGCGCACCAAGCTCCTTTCATGTTGGAGCTCTAGCCAGGTGGAAGCGTGGAACAGGTTCGCCTCCATGCTTCGCTTGGGAACAGGATATGTCTGTTCCGAGCTGATGACGATGTTGACAACGCGTCCCAAACGCTCTGCCCACATCTTGGCTATCAACTTGGCTGCCGAATTCACTATTGTGATCGGACGCCAGTTGTTCATGCTCCTCAGATCTCCTTTTTTAGGGAGGATCCGCACCTTTGCCGAACGAAACAAGGCGGGAACGTCACATGTTTCGCGTATCAGCAAGGTGTGTTGCTGTACCAGGGGGCTAAGCTCAGCCGCGAAAGTTTGATAAAACTCCGCGGGCAGGCGGTCCTCTCATGGAGCCTTTCGCCTCTTGAGCTTTCCGATGGCCGAGAGGATCTCGTCCATCGTGAAAGGCTCGTCGATGGTCTTTGTCTGCTCCTCCCCGTTCGCTGGAGCGCCTTCCGGAAGCAGGATTCGTGATACGTTCCTCTCCGGAGGTGCCCTGGCATACAGGGAGGAGTAGTAACTCCGCAGCAGGTCGCGGATTTGGGCAGGTGCCGAGTGCTCCTGGCCCTGATCGTCCAGTAAGCTGGCCGATCCGGACTGCCAGGCTTGCTTCTCGGCTCCCGCTTTGTAATTTGCCAGCCTGCGGATGTCGTGGGTCCTGGCGTAACGACCGGCCTGCAGGTAGGCTTGTTCGTTACGGACCCCGGTCCCAAAACCCGTAGGTAGGCGGTGCCGAAGGAACTGGTCGCAGAACTCCAGGACCGACCGCTTGAAGCGGTCCCAATCCTGGAGTTTTCGCGGTCTGAAGCTCCGTATGAACGTGTGCTGATGTTCCGCCGCGTCCGGGAGCTCCAGCCAGTCCCCTGGGAGACGCAACGCTCACGAGGGGGGCCCCTGTCGCGCGGATGGATCTCGAGGACCAGCGGGCGATGGTCCGACAGCACGCACGGTAACTTGCGGCGCCTGCCCACGTGAGGGCACAGGTGCTCGTGAAGAAACACGTGGTCAATGCTGTCTTCCATCCTCGGTGCACTGTCCAACAATTTACAGGTGTGCACCGCCATGCACACCTCGTTGACCAGGTCACGCTCGAAATTCTGCCCATCTGGTTTCAGGCGAACGTTGAAATCGCCTGCAACCAGATGGGCATCCCGCACGCCTGCTTCGGTCAGCCAGTCTTGCCGGAGGGCAAAGAAAGAGTCTTTCCTTGCCCTCCTGGTCATCAGGTCCGCGCCGCTCGGTGCGCACACGTTCGTGACGATCAGATCGATCGATTTGGACCACCTGAGAGTCAGCTGGCCGACACGACCGTGATCGTCGAACCCCACGCCCCGAGCCGCGGCCTCGACGGCTGGCCGAAGCAGGTAGGCGACAGCGCAACTTTTCGCTCTCCCACACCTGTACCACAGCCGCCCTCCGGAGATCCGTTCGATCTCTTGCGCTTGTTCTGCAGAGATCACGTGGATCTCCTGCAGCAGCGCAAGGTCGTAGGACTCCAGAAGGGCGGCCATGTCTGGTCTCCTACCGGTGTCTGTCATGCCGTTCACGTTCCAAACGGCGATGCGGAGACGACGGCGGGAGGAGATTCCCGGCATTACTGCTGGGAAGATTAAGGTGTGATGGAGCCCTCCTCTTGCGAGCCAGGCGGGATGTCCATGGGGGTTTCGGCCTTCTCAGGCAACTGAGCCACCTGTTCGGCCTTTACTCCCTCCATCCCTCCGTGTCCGCGCGTGAAAGTCTCTCGGGCGATGGGTCCCGAGATTTTCCCACGCTCATGGCACCCTCGCTTGCGGAAGCCATCTCTTCCCCTTCGACGGGGGAGACGAGCTTCCTTGGCTTTGTGGACTTAAGTCCAGCCTTCTTGCGCGGTGCCGTGGAAACGGAGGCTGCGCTTCCGGTCTTCAACTCGGGGTCGGAAGTGGGGGACTCCTGAGGGGAGGCCGGACGCTTTACATCCTTCTTGCCAGCCTTGGAGGGTTCTGGCTGCAACGAGGCTTCCAGCTCCTCCGCGGCTCGCGCGAAGGCTACGTCATCGATGGTGGTGTCGATGACGGACGCCGCCGCCGGCTCGCTCCCCTCGCTGTTGACAGAGTCAACAGAGGGGTTGTCGTCGGTAGCGACGAGTTCTTTTTCGCAGCGGTGAGGAATACGCTGGACGACAACGCTGCATTCTTTAATTTGCTCGCTTGCCTGCTGTTTTTTCTGGCAATACGCGAGCTTTTTCTCCATCCTCCTCTCCTTCTTTGATTTTATGGCCGTAGATACCTGCCACTTAGACTCCCTGCTTGTTCCCTCGACTTGTTCGGCGTTGTTCGCCGGGGTCTCGGGTGCGGCCTGGGCCTTGGGCGCGGGTAGCACAGCCTTCGCGGCAGCTTCCTTGCCAGCCTTTTCTGCAGAAGCGGGGCACGTTTTTTAAGGATTCTCTTAAAAACCACCCTCACTGCTGCTTTACGGCACACCTCCCTCGTGTGTCCCATGGCTCCGCATACTTGGCACTGCACATTGGTACACCTCTTTTTAAGGTGGCCCGACGTATTACAGAAGCCACAGTATTTCGGCTTCCCCACATACCAGAAGTCGACGGTTTCGCCTTCGACCACCAGTTTGTGGGGAAGAGTGCAGCCCTCCCGAACGGTCACGCGCGCAGCAGTGAGGCCGTGTTGCGGCCCCGTGTAGTCCTCGAAAGGACTTACTTTCGTCCACTGCGCTTGGACCGTTCCGAACTGTTTCAAAGCTGCGCGAACCTGTTCTTTGCGCATTCGCGCAGTTACGCCTAACAGGTGGAGCACTACGCTGCGGTCCGCCGTAGTGGGGAGGAGCCTGCGCGTCTCCATCACAAGGAGATTTTAAGCAGTCTTTGTGCCAGCTCTGCATGTTTGCAGATGACCTCAACGTACTGACCCCGCTGCGAATGGTCATACCGCTGAGCTCCTCCTCTTTCACATCGAGAGCGCGCATGCCTTTCGAAAATGCGCGCGCGCTCTCTAAAGAATATAAATTGCTTACCTTGTAGAACAATGAGGGGTTGTACCCCTCCTCTACATTGGCCGACAATTCCGCCGCGGCTGTAGGCGATGGCGCCGACACAACGGCGCTCCACGCCCGCCCTGCAGCGGGAACCGATTCTGTGGGGGCGAATGCCCCCACCTCCATCTCCTCTTGGGACGGCGTTGCCGCTGCCCCCTGGCCATCCCTGATGTTCGCGTCAGGCATCGCGGCCTGATCCACCTCTGAAACATACGACGCTCGCTCTGAAGGAGACTTCCTGGCACGAGGAGCACCGAGAAAACACGTCCACCGTGAAGGACGCAAGGCGTTCGACCGCGTAAACCAGAAGCTGCTTTTAGAGCATGTGGAACGCCTTGGGTTCCCGGCGCAACTCCTGCTGATATTTGCGCGCGTGCTGGCGCCACGCGCTAGACTGCATCACTTTCAGCGTCTGCCGCGTGTATGGTATTCCCGTTCGTAGGGGCATCCGCCAGGCCGACAGCTTAAGCTCGTTGCTATGAAGCATCTTGTTTGAGTTGGTGCTAAGAGCATACAGGCTGACGCTGTCTCACTTGCCAAGCTCCTGCACGGGAACGCCTGCCGTGGCCGCCTACGCTGATGACCTGCTTCTTCTGCACCCCATGTGCACCGCGGCGTCCAGTGTCGAGGATTTCTTCGACCTGATTCGTCGGGGAGCGGGCGTGAGCGTGAACAGAGAGAAGAGCGCGATCGTTCCTGTGGGTACGTCGTGGGAGGGGCAGTCCGACTGGATCCGCCTGGGGATCCCTACGGGCGGGTACTTCAAGTACCTTGGCGTTTCGTCGGGTGCTTTCGGCGCAGGCAAAGCGTGGGCGGACTGTCTTCGGGAAGCAGATTTGGCCATCAGACCGTTCTTTAACGGCAAGTTCACCTTGCAGGAACGGGCGACTATTTAGAACACCTTTGTGGCCCCGCTCGTCCGTCCCCTGTTTTTTGTTTTGGAGTCCCCCTATACGGCGAAACAGCGGGCTAAACGCCTGCTCAGGAACGCTCTCTGGGGTCCGGCGAGATCCAGGATCCGCCTTAAAGATTTGTTAGCTCCGCGTTGGGCTGCTGTTTTGGGTTTACTGACAATGGAGCGAATCGGACTGCAGGTGCAGTTCCGACTGCTGGCACTGTGTGCCCAGCTATGGACATCCCTTCTGTGTGTGTCAGCTGGCATTCTCCTGCGGAGATGCGACGGCAGCGGAGGATTTCTCTTGCTTTTGCCGGGCACTCAATACAGGAAGCGGGGTTTCGGTTTCCATTGCGGCAGTTGACCGCACTTCTGGAAGCTCACTCGTGGATCTCCTGCCGCCCAATGAACTTTCAAGCTGGGCGGCAGGAGTCTGTTGAATCCTGGACGGCGTTCCAAGAAATACGCCCTGAAGATCTTCGCCTTTTGCGCCAATATTTTCCACGATCCTTGGAAGAAGTACTGCAGGACGAGGTGAAGTTTTCTACTCTGGCTGCCACGCCTCTTGCCGCAGCGCTGTCTGCCCGCAGGGCGAGAAACGACAGTTACTTACCGGCGAGTTGCACGATAGCGGGAAAAACCAAACTCCTTGGCGCCTGGAAGACGAGTGAGTAGGCGGACGCCGCCACTCCTCGTGTTACTGCAAAGGGACTCCTCCGGTGGGCAGAAGAACTTGCTGCCCCCCCCGAAGAACTTGTAGTCCCTCCACAGTGTATTGACAGTTCGCTGCTCCCCCTTGCTTGGAAACAAGCCGTGCTGCTTTTTGTTCACTGGGGTTTTCAGTGCAACGAGCGTTGGCATCGTGACTCCGGGGGACTTACGTCTGCGAACTGCGTTCGGTGCGGATCGTCGGAGTCGATTCCGCACCTACTTCTGGACTGCAGTGTCCTACAAGGACTGTGCCGTAGGCTGGCAACAGCACTAATGCATCCCGTGGACAGCGCAAGAGACTTGCTGCGACGGTTCTTCACGCCGAGCGGGCTGTCCCTAAGCGCAAGGATTGCAACCATCGGTTGCAAACGCGCGATAGTTTCCGTCCGCCAGGCGTTGGCAATCAACGGACAGCACCAAGAGGTAATCAGCAAAGCATCCTTCTATATAGGAGCATGCGTTAGATAACCTCATTTGACAGAAGAGACAAAAAGGAATCTCGCCGCAATACACCGCCTGATTACACACCCTCAGCAGCGGACAACCCGGTGATCATTGCCTCACCCTCCATGAACTAATTTTGTATTTTCATTTTACACCCGCGTCCCTATAGGCTCCGGAAAATTTCAGGTGCTCATCGTATAAATCCCCGTGAGTACGGAGCCTATCCAAAAATTTGTTACCCTTCCCTCCAGTTTTTGATTTTTGATTGTTTCCCCTCATTCCTCCCACGCCTGCGTGCCGGTAATTTTTCTATGTTCTCTGTCGTTCTGTTGGTTGAGGACATTGTGTCTGACCAGTTTATTATTATTAATAAACGCCGAGGCGTGACCGGGTGATAAATTTCAATCTCCGTCTGCTAACAGGTGAGCCAGAAACACAAGAGAACGCGATGAACGAGTTGTGCGCCTCCATGCGTGCGCGCAACTTGTTCGAGGGAGAGAGGTGAATGGACTGCAGCATCGACCACACTCTTCCCCGTAGCTGACCTATGTTCACGGGTCGGCAAATGTAGGAAGATTGCGTCGACGCTGTCGCACCATTCTTGGCTAATTTCCGAGATGCGGCCTCGCGACAAGGGACCGTTATTTAGGGATTGGCGTCTTTCGGGGGACTAAAAGCGACTGTCAGATGCGAAGGAACACCTTTGCAAATTCTGAGAGGCGTCACGCTCCAGAATCTTACGGTTCTGGCCCTTTTTAAGGCCTCGGTCCGGGAGTTCTGGGAGCAGCTCCCCCTAAAACACTTGCTTGCCTGATTCGGCAAGGATCCTTGCAACCATCGGGCCAATTTACAGGCTCATTGGTACGAAAGAACCCCTAATGTCCGTCGCCTGGCCGAGTACCGCGCCGGGGCCGAACGCCAAGCCTGGCAATCCAAGTCGGCCAGCTTGCTGGACCACCAGGGCCGGGAATGTTCGTCCCCGGCGTCGGTACGGCATCTCGTGCGGAGTTTCTATTCCTCCGTTTACGCCAGGGAGCCCCCGGATCGAGACGCCTCTCAGCGCTTGCTTCCGGATGGCGCCCCGGCAATAGGGGAGGAGGAGATGGAAAGCCTCGACGAGCCTTTTACCACCGGCGAAATTCTCGCCGGTATCAAAAGGCTGAAGAGGCGTAAAGCTCCAGGGGAAGATAGGTTGCCCGCGGAGTTCTTTCAGAGCTTCGCGGAACAGCTGGCACCCCTGCTGCTTAAGTTGATGAGGCTGAGCCGAGACGAAGGCGATCTTCCCGCCTCGTTTCGGTCAGCCAGAGTGAGGCTCCTTCCGAAAGGGGAAGACCTCAGGGATTTAAAGAACTGGAATTCGATCACGATCGTGAATACGGACACCAAGTTGATAGCAGGGCTATGGGCTTCGCGTCTGGGGCAGGTGGCAGAATCCGTAATTAGCCCGGAGCAGACTTATGCTGTTCTCGGGCGAAGTATTCATTCCAACCACTTCTTCGCAAGCACATGGGTGCACATGCAGAGAGGAGAGAAGAAAGGGATAGGGAGAGTCGACAACCCAACATTGGGGCCGCCAGATGGGCTGTTAAGATACCCCTGGACGGGGAATGGGGCCCTAGCGCTTGCAGCCGATCTCCACAAGGCGTTCGACTGTGTAGACCAGGAACTCCTCTTGGAGCTTTTGGGTCGCATGGGGTTTCCACTCTCCCTGATTTCCTACCTGCGCTCTCGCTAATGGAATGCGATGATTACCGTCTTTTTCAGCGGTCACAAGGTGTATAGCGTGCCGGTGCAGCGGTGCATAAGGCAGGGAGGTAGCCTCAGCCCCCTGCTCTTCAGCACCTACTTTGAGTTGGTGCTGAGAGCGCACAGGGTGACTTTAACCCCCTTGCCGAGCTCGTGCCCAGGCACGCCTGTAGTAGCTGGGTACGCCGACGATCTTCTGCTCTTGTTGCCTATGTCCACCACGGCAAAGGCAGTCGGAGACTTCTTCGATCTGCTCAGCCGCGGGACCGGACTCTAGGTTAACAGGGCGAAGTCGTCGGTTGTGCCAATAGGTGCAACGTGGGCCGGGCTGCAGGACTGGGTCCGTCAGGGGATCCCCACGGCGAGGTGCTTGAAGTACCTTGGTGTGCCCTTGGGGGACTACTCCCCTGCAGAAGCGTGGTCCAGCTGGCTCCAAAAAGTCGAGACGGCGATCGGCCCGTTCCTGGAAGGCAAGTTTCACTTGTTGGAATAAGCCGCGGTTTTGAACGCCTTCGCGGCCTTCATCCTCCGCTTCTTGCTTTTTGTTTGCCCCCTTCACCGTGGAATCGAAGAAGAGGACAAAGAACCTCCTCCGTATCGCCCTTTGGGGCAAGAGGAGGCCCCGAGTCCCTCTGAAGGACTTGTGCGCACCGCGTCGGGACGGCGGTCTTGGCGTCCTGACTCTGGAGCGCGTGGAGAAGCAGCTGCGGTGGCTAACCCTCGACATCGCAGCGAAGATGTGGAGCACCCCTTGGTGCACTCCGGCCAGCCTCCTGGCCAGCCGGTTGTCGTGGTGCGATGGACTTGCGTATTTTCTTCTGAGCCGTGGCCGGAAGACGCGAAGATGCGGCCTAGTGCTCGGACGCATGGCAACATTGGCCAAGGAGAACAGGTGGATGGTTTGCTGCCCTGCCAACTGTCCCGCCTGGCTGGAGGAGAATATTGGAACGTGGGCAGTGGTTAATCGGAGGAGCCACGAAACTTCTAATCGTCTCCAATGCAGTTCCTACGTCCGCTGCATTCTGGGGAATCTCCTGGAGAGTCTAGCAAGATGCACGTGGGCAGAGACAACCTGCCTAGCTACGGCGCTGCCCTTCCTGAGGAGAGCACTTCACAGCAGCCGGACGCCAAGGTGGCAAGTCTCCTGCTGCATCGAGGGACGCGAGAAGTTGATTAGCGTCTGGACAACAGGAGAACTGACCGACGCCAAGACCCCAAGCGTCCAGCCGCAAGGATTAGTAATATGGGACGAGCTGCTCGCCATCCCCAGAGATGAGCTGAAGTAGCCCCGGTGATGAAAGAATCCAGGATCCTGCCCCTCAAGTGGTAAGAGTCGGCGTTGCTTTTGTTGCACTGGGGTCTACCCTGCAATCCGCGCCGCTTCCACTTGACGAGGGGAGCTGTGGATGCTGCGTGTGCAAGGTGCGGGGAGCGGGAGTCGCTTCCCCAAATTATTGTGGATTGTGCTGCCCTCCGACCCCTTTGGGAACGGTTCGGGACGACCCTCGGGCTCCCTACGGGCAGCACCCCCAGAGACGTTCTTCGACTTCTCTTCGTGAAGGACGCACTGCAGCCAGCCGCAGCCATCGCAGCCTTGTGCTGCGTCGGTGGCATCGTGGCGGCATGGAGGGATGCCAACAACGTAAGAGTGGGTCCACATGCAAGGGATGTCATCCCGTATGCCCAACGCTTCTTGCGAAGAGCTGCCGAATGGCCTTAACTGGGGAATATGCAGACAGACCTCAAGGGCTTCGTTCGACATATGGACTTTCCTCACAGCGACCAGTGATCTTTTCCCTGCCCTCCAACTTGCTTTTGTTTGTTTCTTTTTATTTTTCTTTTTGTCTTATCCACAACTCCCTTCGCTGTCGGGGAGTGCCACGCCGAGCTGCGTCCCGGTGTCCCGACAGGTCCTCTGTTTACGGCCGTGGTGGGGCCTCGTACCACGCATGTAAAGTTTACAAATAAATGCCCCGGGGGTACCCGGGTGACAACGCCGAAACCTGGAGGAAGACGGTTCAGGGGAAACTGGTGGCAGAACTCGCGGACTCTGCTCTTCAAGTCGTTCCAGTCCGCGAGCGACTGCAGATGGAAGCCTTGCAGGAACGAGCGAAGATGTTGCGCTGCTCCTGCGAGGCGCAATTAGTCCCTTGGAAAACGCCATGCTGTGGAGGGTGGACCTCTACCGCGCGGGTGTTTTTCTAGCACGAGCCGTGGATGGTCGTAAAGTTCAATTGGCACTACCCTTCGATTTCGCACCCGCGAACACAGGTGGTTGTCGAGGAACATGTGGTCGATCCTCGTCTCCGTCCCGGTGTCACCGGCCAACAAGTTGCGCGCGTGCATGGCAGCGCACATCTCGTTGACCAGCTGTGCGCGAATGTCGGGCGCACCTGCCAGCAGGCGGACGTTAAATTCCCCGGGAATGAGGTGCGCCTTTCGCATGTCTGCTTCGGCCAGCCAATCTCGCCGCAGGCCTTCGAAGAACGCAGTGCGTTCCCCGCGCCTGTGGCTCGTGCCGGGCGCGTAAACTTTGGTTACGACGAGGTCGATCGCGTCGGACCACTTGGGAACAAGTTGCCCGATTCGACCAACCCCGTCGAAGTGCACGTCGCGCAGCGCATTAACGACGTTTTTCTTCAGCATGAAAGCCACACCGCGGGTGCGGTCTCTCCCGTTCTCGTATATGAGCCGCCCGCCTGCGGTCCGTTCGATTTCCTGGGCGTCCTCTGCGTGGAGCACGTGCGTCTCCTGCAGAAGCGCCAGATCGAAGTCCCGCAGGCTGGCGGCCACTTCTCTTCTCTTGCCGTCGTCGGGCAACCCGTTGACGTTCCAACAGATTACGCGCAGTCGCCGGCAGGAGGAGAGTCCACGCGTTGGTGTGTTTATGGTGTTTGCTTACCGTCCTCCGCCTGCTGTTCAGCAGGCGGGAGTATTGTGTGCATTGCGACGGGATGTTTCTCGCAAGGAGGCGGTCCGTCGGTGGTTGTGGTGGTAGTTGGAGGATCCTGCTTGGCCAAAGCCGTCTCCGGCGAGGAGCGGCGAGACCTCGCGGACATCGCCTCCTTGTCGTCGTGGTCCGACCGCATTTCCTCTTCCGCCGGTGGATGTGTGGAGCGCCGCGGGTTGCCTACCTTGCAGCCCGCTTTGCGTTTCGTTAGAGCGACAGGCATACCATTGCCGGCTTCGGCTTCGGACTCGGAAGTCTCCGGTCCTTTCGCGAAAGCCCGACGCCTCAAGGTCTTGTTCTCGGCCTTGGGAGGTTGCTGGAGCATGGCTGCCAACTCTTCCGCTGCCTTATTGAAGTCGCGGTCGTCGCTTCTCAAGATGGGCTGACGACTTTGTCGAGGCGTCAGCGTTCGCGCGGCGACGGGTTGAACAGCTGACATGACCTGACATCGCAACGATCCGTCAGCAGAGCGAGTATCAATCGCCGGCACGCGTTTCATGGCCACGCTGCACGCTTTGATTGTTGGGCGTGGCGCGATCTTCAACTTGCCCTTCACCACTTTCGCCGGTGCGGGCGCGGTTTTTTTAATGATTTTTATTTTACGGGTGATCAGCTGCCAGCCTTCCTCGTCGGCAGTCTTTTCCGGGAGCTCCTGTACCGAGTCCCTTTCCTGCTGCGCGACTTTTGTCGGAGCCGACGTCTGATCCCCTTTTATGGGGTTTATCACTATTTTTGCCTTCCCTTCCTTCTTTTGCGGAAGTTCCGGCATTGGAGCGACGTTAATCGGGCACACCACTTTGGTGTGGCCCTTCGCGCCGCACGTTGGGCAAACCGCGTCCGGGCACCGCTTTTTCAAATGCCCGAACGACTTACAGTTTCCACAAAATTTAGGTTTCCCCACAAACCAAATGTCGACGAACTCGTTGACAATTTAGAGCTTGTGGGGAAGCTGTACGCTTTTTCGAAGCGTCACGCGCGCGCCTACTCGCCCACTAAATGCACCAGTCACTCTGAAGGTGTTGGGCTTTCTCCAAATCGCGTAAATGCTAGCGAATTTTTCCAGTTCAGCGCGGATGGCGTTCTCTTCCATCCGCACTGTTCTCCCAGTTATGTGGACCACAATGGAGTAATCCACCGTGTGTGGGAGTAATTTCCTGCCCTCAAATTGTACGGGCGTGCAGAGCATCTTGTGGGTAAGAGCTGGATCCTTGCAGATAAGCTCTGCCAACTGCCCTCCGCTTCGTATTGACAGGCAAAGAATTTCATGGTCGGTAATGCCCATCTTTTTGATGGCATTGCCGAACTTTCGCGCCCTTAACGGGGGATATAAATTTCCTACCTTGTACAGGAGTTCCGGATTGTAGCCCTCCTGGATGTAGGATTGGATTTCGGCGGAGACATCGGGCGCTTCCGCCGCTGCCAACGCACTCCAGGCCCTCGCCGTAGTGGCGGGTACAGAAGTAGTAATTGGACGTGATCCCACCTCCTTTGGCTTGGGAGACGCGGTCTTTCCGCATCCCTCACCTAAAACTGCGGCGTTCACAGGCGTTTCTGCCTGTCAACGGCCGCGAAACACACACGAAACTCCAGACAAAAAACTCCCTATCCACGGAGCTCACAACAATTGCATCCGGAGTTTGTCACCCGGATATGCCGGGGCATTTAACATTCTAATTTTTTACAAAAATTAGATAAAAATTCTTTAAAAAGATGTTTTCTGTGGGGAAACACTGGGTTGTCCCACCTTGCTCGACGTGTCGGTTGCCGGTGCATAGACCAGTTAGGTCCATTCCCGAGGCGCATGGGAAGGGAAAACTAGAACAAAAACAAACAAAAAGAGAGATAACGGGGAGGGAAACAGTTAAATGGGGAGGGGGGGGGGCAGGGAAGGGATCACTGGGCGACTGGCTCGTTCCTCCGCATCCTGTCAAGGATGCAGTCAAGTTCGGGTTTTATTGTGAAAGGTAGACGCCACCTTGTCGCCGTCTCTAAAGAGATCGTCGTCTAGAGGATGGCGTCCCTGCATCTTGAGCCTCTTCTTCTGACGTGCCACCTTTGCACGATGCCGCGCACGCAGCAGAGGACTGTTAGAGACGCAGCGGGGCGCAGGCCGTCACGCAGAAAGAGGCGACGGTAAATTTCCTTAGGGTCGTCTACTGGAAGATGGAGGATTGGGGCCATTCAAATCTAGAGTCCATCCAGGGCGACACACTCGAGGGTGAGATACGGGAAGGTTTCTCTTTCTCCGCACTCGACACAGCGGGCATCCACATTCCCCAGTGTCCAGTGCGACAGGCGTGCTCTGCTTAACAGTCCCCAGTGCAGAAATAGCAACGCCGTCTCCTGCTGCTAAAACGGAAGTGTGCCGCAATCCCAACACTCTGGGGGCCACTTCACCTCCTCCGGAGGTATTGCGAGCAGCTCTCCCCAGCGCGCAAGTCCGTGAGGCGGGACGCTCGGGGTGGCAGCGTCCGTGAGCTCCCGAGTCGTCCACGCCTTTAAAGGATTTTTCCTGCCTCGGATGAGGCAGAACACTTCTCACGATGCCCGCTCGTTGCTGCTCCTAGTGTTTTTTAGGAAGGACAAAACGGGGGCAAGGGGGCTGAAAGAAGCCCACAGAAAGTTCCGGGGCGTGTTGATAATCTTCTGCAGCGGCTGTCGAGCGTACGGTCCTCGTCGTAGGCAGTTGTATTCCGCCTAACTCGTGCCGTTGATCTTAGCCCACGCGGAAGCTGACTCCTGAAGCCAGGCAGTGCAGTTCGCGGAGAAGCAGGAGATCCAGGTATTCTTCCTTAATAGGGCGACCATCTGTCGTAAATCGGGTCCACATTTGGAGAGGCTGCGCTGGTAGGTCACGAGAATCGAGGACAATCCTTCGCAACCGGTCGCTCTTCTGGCGGGGAGCCGTGCCCGATCGCAACATGGCGTCAGCCATAAGCTAGCTGCTAGGGCTAACTTTCGAAGTGTTGTTTGTAGTTGGATGCGCTCCAACTGAAGGTGGCCCAAGTTACCATCCCTGCGTTAAGCGCACAAGTCTTTCAATCGGAATCGCGACCTCGCTGTGCCTTAAAGGGCAGTCCTCAAGAGGGCTTTGGTCCGTCTCTGTATGATGGGAGGGGCGGGGCAAACAAAAAGTAAGGGGCGAAAGAGGGGGGCCGCGAAGATGCTTCGCCGCTTCCGAGTGACTCAGAGAAATTGCCGGTATCCTCCAAACAATGTTTGGAGGTCTTTTGCCAGGCGGGAGTAGCTCGAACTCCGGCCTATCATGGTCCGATAACGTGGACGGCACCCTGCCTCTCCTTCCCACTGGAGAGAGTAGGTGTTAATCGAGGTAGAGGTGATCCACGCACCTTTCCAGTCCAGGCTCGCCGGCTTCCAAGTTACGCGCGCGCACCGACGCGCATGCCTCTTCCACCCGCGACCGTTCCGCCAGGGACCGCGTCTCGTTGGAAAGAAGGTGGACGTTGAAGTCTCCAGCGACGAGATGCGCCACTCTGACTTCGGAGTTTCTGAGCCATTGGCTCTCCAGCACGTCGAAGAACTCGATTCTTTCGACACGCCGATGAAAACCGCTCGGCGCGTAGACGTTCGTTACGACGAGGTCGATTGAATCTGACCACTTGAGTACAAGTTGGCCCATTCGCCCTTCCTGGTCGAATCGAACGCTGCGCACCGCTCCCGCCATCCTTCTATTGACGAGGAAACCGACTCCGCACGATTGTGCAGTACCTTTTCGCTAGTACAGGGTGCCATCCGCGCGCTGTTCGATTTCCGCTACCTCCGCATCGGATATGTAATGCATCTCCTGAAGGATCGCCAAATCGAAATGTCGCAGGGTGTCTGACACGTCGCGCCTCTTTTCGTCCCTGCGCAGCCGATTGACGTTCCAGCAGGCTACGCTGAATCGACGAAAAGAGGCGACTTCCTGCATTAAGGCTTTGAAGGTGAGCACAGATTTCTTGCCTTGTCCGGAGAGTGGTCAAGAGACAGAGCGGTCGATCTCGGAGACTGGACATCTCCATTCGAAGCCGCACTGCTTTTTGCCGGTAGCTCAGAGGTGAGGTCCTTTTTCTCCTCTTTGCTCCTTAGCAACTGTTCCTCTTCGGCAACCACGCACTTGCGGGTCTTTGGGTGGCGATTGCGCGGTTTCGGGCGGTTGTCGCTCTGTGTGCTCTTTCTGGCGAACTCTGGATCAGAATCCGACAGTCGAGGGCTTGCCAGGCGCTGCTGCTGTTTCCCTAAATTAGGGAAATCGTTCGCTGCATGTTTTCTAGCGCTTTCTGCTACTGCGGCTGGGACTTTCGTCCTTTTAGCCCCTGCAGCAGCTTCCCGCTCCATCCTCCAGAGGACGACTGCGCAGGGGAAAGAATCGCAATCTTTTTCTGGAATGCTTTCGCTGGTTGCTTTTGCCCACTCGCCTTTACACAGAGCTGCGAAGACCTGGTTGGTTTCTTTTTAATGATCTTTCTCACCTGCATCCAGCCGTCTTCCTTCGCGTCGCAGTTATCTTTGCCATCCTGAGATGGCGCTGCTTCCACGGATGTGAGAGGCGTTGCCTTGGCTGCCTCTTGGAGTGCTGCCTCCACGCAGGCGTGAGCAACAACTTTAGCGATCGCGAGAGGCGCTGCCTCTTCCAGATAGGAGGGTTCGCGCGTTGCCTTTGCGACCGTTGGGGGCACTGCTGTAACGGTTGTGCTCGCCCTAGCAGTTTCTTCCTTGGACGCAGTAGGCGCTGCATCAGCGCGCGAGTACTGCGGGTTTGCCGGCTGTTTCTTCGCAGCATTCGGCGCCTGGGGCACCTTGGCCGCGGTAGCTTCAGACAGCGCGGTGTTCTTTGCTCGCGGGCGCGTTTTTCCCGTATCGGGCAAACAACCGCATTCTGCGCCGCTCGTCGAGGCCTTGGTAGGAGGCTTCGCGGTCGTGATGCCGAAAGTAGGAGGCTTTTTGACCTTCGACACAATGTCTTCTGCATTCAACAATTGGCTGCGAGGTTTCGTAGAAAGGTCGCATTCTTCGCGAGCTTCCTTCGGGTCGATAGCCGGAGGCTTTGCCGCGACGAGTTTTTTTGTGTTTTCCACCCCTTCTTTGTGGGGGCGAGAAACAGTTTTCTGCACGTGCGTGGTCGCGGTTTTCGCAACGCTTTTCGGAGCTTTGATGTTTCTTTCTCTCGATTCGCGGCGATTATTACGCAATGCGGAACGCGATTCGTTCCTGCGCTTTTCGTTTTTTAAAAGGAGCTCCGAGCACGTTCCTTTAGTGTGCCCGTGCTCGTGGCAGTAACGAGAAGTGGCCGAGGGACACTTCGTAATGCAATGACCCTCCTGCCCGCATTCCGGGCATACACGCGTTTGCCCGGCAAACCACAGGCGGACGGTCATTCCATCCACCTGCAGTCGCGTGGGCATTGCACGGCGATCCGTCATCCTCACTCGCACTTGCGCGAGCCCGCTGTGGTGGTTTTCGAACCCTTCAGCAGGGTTTGGCAGCCTCCAAAGCGCGTGGACGGTAGTGAATTTTTCAAGGGCCTCCACGATCTGGCGGTCCGAAAGGCCCTTACACACCCCACTGAGCCGGACAACGAACGACTGGTCCGTTGTGACAGGGAGTATTTCCTGCCCACGAATGAGCAGCGGCGTGTGCAGCAAACGCTGCGTAAGGAGAGCGTCCTTACTTGACACCTCCCAGTATCCGCACCCACTCATGGGCATGATGGACTCCAGTTGGCCTTTTTGAACTCCAATCCGTTGTGGTTCCTGGCCAAACTCGCGCCCAACCCGCTCAGGCATAAGGACACTTAACTTATACCTGAGTGCAGGCGTGTAGCCATTTGCTACATACGCCTGAAGCTCAGGGCTCTCGGACGAAGGTTCCATCGTAGCCGCTAGGGCAGCGACCTGAGCGAATGTCTTCGCCGTCGGCGAGGACAGAGGCTCCTTGCTAGCAGCCGAAGCAGCCATCTCAGGAGCAGGTGGCGTTCCCTTGCTGCTGATGTTCTTCCTTGCTCCCATTGCAGCACAGAAGCACAGCAGAACAAAAACACACAAGAGCCAATCTACCGCGGAGCGACGCAAAAGCACGTCCGTACGCGACCGTCGCTGATGCGTGAGACGGGAGATGTTCCCGCTTCTTTCCGCTCAGAAAAGGTGCGACTCCTGCCGAAAGGCGGTGATTTGCGCCACCTCAGCAACAGGCGTCCGATCACCTTGGTGAATTCGGACGTCAAGTTGTTCTCCAGGCTATGGGTCGCGCGCCTGGGGAGAATCGCGGAGTCCTTGGTAAGTCCCGAGCAGACGTATGCTTCTCCGAAGCGGCCCATGGACGCGAATCTCTTTTTCGCGCGAACATGGTTCGAGTTGCAGCAGCGCGTGGTGCAGCAGAGGCAGGCAGCCAAAATCGCCGCTGCCAAAGGTAAGCGGCGGTGTACAGGGCACGATGGAACGCCAGGAGCCTTAGCGGTCGCCGTCGATCTCTGCAAAGCGTTCGACAGTGTAAACCAGGACCTCCTTCTGGAGCTTCTGCGACGCCTAGGCCTCCCAACGCACCTCATCGCCTACTTGCGCTCCTGCTGACGTCACTCGTTATGCTGTCTCTCTTTCAACGGGCACCACGTGTACGGCATTTTCATACGGCGGGGTATCAGGCAGGGAGACAGCTTAAGCCCCCTGCTCTTCAGCATCTTCTTTGAGTTGGTGCTGAGGGCGTACAGGCTGACGCTGGCCAACCTGCCGAGCTCCTGCCCGGGAACATCGGCCGTGGCCGCCTATGCTGACGACCTTCTCCTGCTGCTGCCCATGTCCACCCCGGCGTCCAGGCTCGAGGACTTCTTCGAGCTCATTCGTCGGGGAGCGGGCCTGAGCTTCAACAGGACGTAATCAACCGTTGTACCGGTTGGATTTACGTGAGAGATTCAGTCCGACTATATACGCCTAGGGTTCCCCACGGGCAGGTGCATGAAGTACCTCGGCGTTCCCTTGGGCGCCTTGCGTCCAGCAGAAGCGTGTTCGAACTGCCTTCAGTAGTCCGAGACTGCTCTTGGCCCATTCCAAGGCGGCAGGTTTCTCCTGTCGGAACGGGCCTTCGTGTATAACATTTTCGTTGCCCCCTCCTCCTTCTCCTCTTTTTTGTTTGACCTTCTCCCTACTTGGCTAAGCGTCGGGCGCAACGCCTGTTGCGGAACGCCCTGTGGGGACCGGCGTGGTCCAGGATACGTGTGATGGTCTTGGCGGCTCCTCGGCGGGATGCAGGATTTCGCATCCTGACGCTGGAGCAAATCGGACTGCTTGTTCAGTACCGCATGCTGGCACTTTGTTCGCAGCTCTATACTACTCCCTGGTGTGCTGCAGCGCGGCTGCTGCTGCGGCGCTGCACGGGTGGCTACGGGCTACGTTCGTTTCATCTGCGCACGGAGCGCGCCCAGAGAGGATTCGGCTTCCCTTAGAAGCGGCTCGCCACGCTTCTGCGGAAGCATGAGTGGATCTACTGCCGGCCGACGAACTTCTACGCCTGGAGGCAGGAAGTCTTATCGTCCTGGGCAGCGCAACAGGATGTGTCCCGTTTAGAACTCCGTTGCTTGATCTTTATCCATACTGTCCTGTGGGAAAGGTGCTGGTAGACCAGGACCAGTGGACACGGTTATCCGCTACGCCACTCGCCGAAGCACTGTGTGCACTAATGGTGCGAGAGGACAGTGACCTGCCAGGGAGGTGAGAGATCACTTGCGATATCGCAGGCGATACCCGACTGCTGGGCGGCTGGCGGACTTGCGAAGTGCCAGACGCTGCCACACTACGCCTTCGTGCCAAGGGACTTCTCCGGTGGAGTGAGCTCCTCGGGGTGCCCACCGATGAACTTGTGGTCCCTTCTGCGTGTTTAAACGCGACTCTGTTCCCCCTTCGGTGGAAGCAGGACGCTTTTCTGCTGGTGCATTGGGGTTTGTACTGCAACAAGCGGGCGCACCTGATTTCCGGGAGAGTTGGGTCCCCGAACTGTGCCGAATGCGGAGCTGTGGAATCGCTTCAGCATTTGCTGTTTGAGTGCAGTGCCCTCCAGGATCTGTGGCAGGGGCTGTCTTTAGCGTTCCTGCACCCCGGACACACCGCACTGGATTGGATGCGCCGCTTCTACACGCGTGGCGGACTTTCTCTTGGAGCGATCGTCGTAATCATCTGCTGCGTCCGCGCCATTGTCAGGGCCCGCCACGTATTGCAGATACGAGCAGTCCCAGCATTCGTCCCCGAGACCGCAGCCTGCAGCCTGCAAATGGCTGCCGGGTTCCCACACCTGCAAGCAGAAGTGAGGACGGAGATCGGCGGCATTCACCGATGGTTCTGAGAACAGGAACGGATAGACTGTATACCCCTATCCCCGCCCTCCTACCCAATGTATTTATCTATTGTCCCACCCCCTATCGTTCCGAAATCTCAGTGCACCCGGCCTGCGTGTCGGGAAATCTACTCTTCATTTTCAGTTCCCCTTGCCTGGGAACACAGTTCTCAGTTGATATTAAGAATAAACGTCCCGGCGAAACCAAGTAATAAACGACAACGCTGCATTTTTTAATTTGCTCGCTTGCCTGCTGTTTTTTCTGGCGGTACGCGAGCTTTTTCTCCATCCTCCTCTTCTTCTTTGATTTTTTGGCCGTAGCCACCTGCCACCCAGGCTCCTGGCTAGTTCCCTCGACTTGTTCGGCGTTGTTCGCCGGGGTCTAGGGTGCGACCTGGGCCTTGGGCGCGGGTGGCACAGCCTTCGCGGTAGCTTTCGCCGCCAGCCTTTTCTGCAGAAGCCGGGCACGTTTTTTAATTTTTCTCTTAGAAACCACCCGCACTGCTGCTTTAGGGCACACCTCCTTCGTGTGTCCCATAGTTCCGCATACTTGGCACTGCACATTGGGACACCTCTTTTTGAGGTGGCCCGACGTATTGCAGAAGCCACAGTATTTCGGCTTCCCCACATACCAGAGGTCGACGGTTCCGCCTTCGACCACCAGTTTGTGGGGATGAGTGCAGCCCTCCCGAACGGTCACGCGCGCAGCAGTGAGGATGTGTTGCAGCTCCGTGTAGTCCTCGAAAGGACTAACTTTCGTCCACTGCGCGTGGACCGTTCCGTATTCCTCCAACGCGGCGGGAACCTGTTCCTTGCGCATCCGCGCGGTAACACCTAACAGGTGGACCACCATGCTGCGGTCCGCCGTAATAGGGAGGAACCTGCGCGTCCTTATCACCACAGGGGTTTTTAGCAGTCGTTGGTCCAGCTCTGCTTGTTTGCAGATGACCTCAACGTACTGACCTCCGCTGCGGATGGTCATAGCGCTGAGCTCCTCCTCTTTCACATCGAGAGCGCGCATCTGTTTAGGATCTCCTATTTCTTCTTCATAAGGATGCTATGTTTTAAGACATGGTCTACTAAACAAACACCATAGAGTTCGCGTCTTTCCGAGTAATCTTGTTGCACGTGTCAGCGCATTCCACTTCTACATAGTCTTCGGATGTTCTTTTATTGCTTCTGTTGTTGTCTTGTGTTTCATTTGGCCAGGTTGTCGGGATATGAGGCACTTCTCTGCTTTCTACAGACATTGCTATTCGGAGCAGATAGTGCACACAATCTCAGACAGACGTCTTCACTGTGTTTAGCATTTTAACGATTGCTCGTTGGGAAGATCTGTAGATTCTCGATCACGAAATTCTTCCTGCAATCTGACCTGCACCCTCTGATGACGACCTAAGCACGGGTTGGTTTTCAAAACGTATTCAGCTTCGTGTACTTCGCGTGATTGTTGCTTCCAAATGATCTGCAAGACCATCTAAAAATTAGAAAGAGTATCAGACGACATTTCCTGGTGTTGCTCCAAGATTCCTTCTTTCGGAACTGTACGTCGCCTTTAAGGGCTCAGGGCTGGAGTCCTAGTAGAATGTTGACACGGTTTACAAATATGTGAGCCAAGGTGCTCAGCCACGCGAAAACAATTTTCTTGTTTATATATTCCTACGTTTATTTCAATTGACAGACGAAGTCTATCCATGTGGAGTTTCAAAAACCAATCAGCATGCAGCGTCACTGCAGCCTGGACACTATCATTATCAAGAACACTGCAACGTTGGTCACTCGTCCCACGATGGCGGAGCTGCGCTTTTATTATCCTAAACATCTCAGGTGCATAAACAGAGAGCTTGAAGAGTGCTATCGCTGACTGATTTGGTCTACAGACTGGCAAGTTTCGAAACTGTGGACTCGTTCGTTAAGTGCCAAGGGGATGAGCTTCCAGCGCGTGAACTTTTGCATTGAAGACGAAGAAATTTCGAAAATGAATTGCTAATGCACACTCTGAGGCTTATCGAAATATCACCTGCCAAACCGCTGGAAGACCACGAATCCGGGCTTGGAAATCGCTCTGCAAGCACGTTCTTCCTCGGCGCAACACGCGCATGCGCACCGGAACAAATCTGGCGAGTGGTCGGGGGCTGCTTTACAGTGAGCCACGCAAGGAACTCCCCGCGCGTTTCTCGTGCATTTGCAGCTGAGATGCACGCAAGTGGGGAGGAGAACCGGGGGAGACTTCTGCGGGAACATTGCTGCTCCTCCTGCCGCACGCTGATTGGACCCCTCCGTGGGAACGTGATGCCTCAAGGATTCAACTCATCCCGCATGCTGGACCAATCACGTCGTTAAACGCAACATTTTTCAGCCCAAGACGAATTACAGAACGTCGAGCTCTCCTGAAAATCCGGCTTTAGTCCTAAAGCCGGATTTTAGCTGCTTAGTCTCCGTCGGTCTAGGATGAGCATGAAGGCCGTCTCCATGCCGTCTTTCCCGGCAAATATCATGTCATCAGCGTGCCCGGGTCAGTGCGCGCTTCTCATGAATTTCCATTTTCAGAGCGAGCGCCCAGGATGCAGAAGGCTGCGCTTCCTTTAATCGCGTTGCATGATCTAAGGCGGGAAAGGAAAGGTCTGCTACAGGCGCATGATGCAGATAGGATTCCATGAGGGGTGCTGCTGTTGTAGAAAAGGATTGGGAAGCAGAAAAGGGCAATCGAGAGAAGGGGGAACCAAGAGAGGTAGATAGAGGACGACGGTGGGGAAGCAAGGAGAGAACGCAAGAATGAGGGGAGGAAGAGGACAAGACTAATAGTAATTTAGGAGAAGTAATAGTAATCTAGAAGGACTCGCAGGAAAGAAAAAGAAGAAGTTGAGAAAGAAAACGATGAAAGGAATGGACTGTGAATACAAGGAACAGAAGAAGGGAATGAGGAAGAAAGGAAAGTGGACGCTTCACGGGATTTCGTGCCCCAACTCGTTCTATTTCCTTTGCATTTTCTTCTATTTGTTTTGCAACACACGCAGTATAGAGGCCACACAGCGAGGGTTTTATTTTATATGAGGGATGCGAATTTCAAAAGCGCCACTTGTCAGTCGACGCCGATCCAGGCTGAGAAGGTCTCCTTCCAAGCACGCCAGCGACCAGGAAATAAAAGAAGGAAACATGTCTTTGGAAAATGTTTTTGAAAGTCCCTCCTTAGCAAGGCGTGAGTGAAAATAACAGTGAGACAAAAGGGTAAAAAACAGGCTTTGCGAGTTCCTTTGTTTTTTATGATCTTCCCTTCAAGGAACGCACGGTTCTTGCACAGGGCTCTTGCCGTGCAGGCAGGGGTAGCTTTTACGTGTAGATGGAGGAAGGAAACACAAGAGCGAAGACGATTTGATTTCTTGGAAAACGAAGGAAGCGAAGATAATAGCAGTCCATGGCAAGCCAGAAAGAATTTAAGACTACAAGTTCTGCGTTTAAGACCCACCAGCCGTCTCCACACCTCGAAAAGCGCATCCCTCGTTCAAACCTCTGTTTGTTTGCTGCGGCTGTTTTTTCATTTCGAAAGCAGCCTCGAAAAAATAAGAAGCATTCGCGAAAAAAAATATTCCTTCAAATTCTACCCACTTGTACATTTCCCTTTCCGTCCTCCTTAGCTGGTTGGATGCGTTAAGGCAAAAGGAGCAGTCTCAGCAGCAAAACGCATCCCCAGGAGCCTTCCCAGAATCTGCAAGTACCTCTATATTACCGTTGATCGAACTCTTCGGACTGGTCGCTGGCAGGAGAAGTGGACGTGGCGAACGCAGAAGCCGGATGCAATCACCTGACAGTCGTTGCGATCCAGGAAACGACGAGATCGACAAGACTTGCGAGTGGGCTGCAACTGATGGTTTCGTCGGCTGACCGCTCACGCACAGACAAATAGATGTCTCTATAGTCCGCGACATCCGCACCTCAGTCCACCAGTGGAGGACCAAAACGAGCACGAGAGAAGAGGTACGGTCTCTTCATCCAATTTGGTCTGAACGTCTTCGAAATCGGGCATCAGTAGACATAGAGAAGACAGCATCTTGTCGCCAGGACCAGGAAAAGTAAGGTAGGCAGGTTTCTTAAAGCTTGTTGTTCTTAGCCTGGAGAAACTGATCTTGGCTGATTGACCTCAAAGATGCGCATCCAATCTGCATCTTCTTGCTAAGGTCTCTGGGATGGACTGCTGGATCGCGACGTGTGGCTGGATCGTCTCAAATTGGGCAGCTCGATATCTACTCGGAGGAAATTGACATTCCCAAGCTTTTGTAGTGCGGGATGACTTCCTGAAGTAGAATGAGACCCTCGTATAGCTTGTAACGCCGTAACATCGCTTTCTAAATCCCCTGGTGCTTCCTGCACGAAATCTTTGGATAATATGGGAACTGTGGAGAGCGCTTCTATGTCTTTCCCTGGGATCCAGTTCAACCTGCATTTTAGGTATTCGTCCAACTTCTTCCTCTGGAAACCACTAAAACAAAATTGTGAAACCAAAAAGTAACGAGAGAAGCACTGTTACTTCATTGGGAGCGTACGATTCTCCTTTATGGCAGGAAGCTTTCATAGTTTTGACGTCTCATGTCCACCTACCATCTGATGTCTAAAGAGAAGCTTCTGCACTTTGCGTCTACTTAGAGGCGTTATTCAACTTGAAGTCCCATTTGTCTCAACAGCCTCTTTCTTCGTTTCGATGTGCAGAATTTTATGAATTCTTATTTTTCATTTACCCTCTTTGTTTAATTTCTGATTCATCCTCTACTCCTCTTTGTACGTAAGCAATCCTTTTACTCCCTCTCTTTCTTTTAGTACGCTTCTTCTTTTCCTTTTCCATACACCGTCCATCTCTTTCACTCTGCCAGATCTCCCCCATTTTTATTCTCCTCTACATCCTCCTCCTTCATCTTCTACTCTTCCTTTGCATTGCTGCCTTATCTAGTGATCGACAACTGGAACTGCTTCTAACGTAATGGTTTTACCGGGAAGAGGAGGGTTACAAGAAACAGCAACCGTCATCTTTTGGAGATTGCTGCACTTATGAATGCCCTGATTACCGGATTCTAGAATCCATGTGGGTGCATCCAACGTAAAAGCGTGTGCGAGCAGCTCTACATATTTTCCTTTTCTGCCTTGTCGTTCACAGTGATTCTATCTTTTCGTTTGTTGACGTTCGCAAGAGAATTATCTTGCATGCTGATTTACCGGAGTGGCCATGGGTATGCCTGAGCACTCATCGAATGGACGTTCATCTTTCGTGATGCTTGCAACATGCGCCTCCCTAAATATAATTCCATCTATTTTTCCGCTTTCGTGGCAACAGGAGAATTCGCATCATCTGTTTCCCATGATCTTTCTGAGATCTCGGTTTGTAAGCAGAAACTCTGGTTCCAGCTGTCTGTGGCACTGACCGTTGATTTCGTAAGCATCCACGAGAAGCACACGAACTTCGTTCTCGAGAATCCACCTGATGTACATTCCGATTTGTGCTACCAAGCGCGCGCTTGTCCGCGCGGCGAAAACGTTGCGAAGTGTGAAAAACAAATGCAAGTTGACGGGTCACTTCGGAGAGGCGTGCGCTACTGAATTCAAAGTACGCGAATGTATAAGGAAGGCAAGCAGCCCTCTTTCTTCATTGCGTGCGCGCACCTTTTTTTTTTCTCAGGATACACGTCGCTCTGCTCGCTCGTACGCAACTCGTAATCTTCACTTTTACAGACATCCACAAGCCCGCATACCTCGGATCTTTTGGATCTTATTCGGTGTAAGTTTGGTTAGAGTTCTCGGTGTTCCTTTTCTCTTTGCGTCTCCATCACCGTCATTTTACTTACTTCTACAGCCTCAGCATCCCTTCGCCCTCGTCCCACCCACGCTCCACAGCGGATTAGCTCATTCATGATCTTCCCCTCCCTTATGTCATTTGCATACGTTATTCCTTCCTTCCCTCACCCGACTATCGTGATCGTTCCAAACACTGTCCTTTTTCTTGTGTTCACCTTTCCATTCCTTCTTCGTTCTCCTCCTGGCTTTCTTCCTTCTTCTTTTTTCCATTCCAATGTGCTGCTATACACAAACCATTCTCACTCTCCATTTTGCCTCTTCCTCCGTCGCCCTTGTCATTAACCCTTAATCATCCCGGTGTTGCGTCTTTCTGCCATTTTTCTACTCCGACTTTCCTTCTTGCTCTCTTTCATTTTCACTCGCTGCACGCGTTTCGAACACCGCGCGTTTCCATTCTTCGGTTCTCCTTCCCTCCGCTTCCCGTCCTCATGATGAGACTGCTTCTTGTGTGCGCATGGATTCCGGATGAGGAAGATGCATAGGAACGTGTGCATATTTCCATGAACAATGAACTCGCGCGCACTGCATTTTCTATTCTTTGAAAAGACGTCCGCATAAATCTGCGTCACTGTCCGCGATCAAGGGGAGCGTGCATTTCTACGACAACAGCATACTGAAAGGTCAATTTCCGTCTCACCAGAAGAGATCAAGAAGAGCAGGCACTGACAGAGTGAAGGCACTTGACTGTGTATCCCAATTAAGATTACGTCGCATATCCTACTCTTTACCGTTTCTGGATTTACCATTGTGGCTCTTCAATTGACACGCAAACGCTCGTAATGCTGATACCTATCCATGGAAGCACCCTGAAGCCTCGAAATTCCTTTCCACATGTCCTTTCGAGTTCGGAGGTGATCGATTCGCTACCGTTGAAGGATTTCATGTGCTTTGGAGCGAACCAAAGTTTCTTCTGGAACGACGTTTTCATTTTGACGGGAAATAGGAACGTGCAGTTCTCGTGGAAAACGGAATCCATGCGTTCTTTCTTTTTGGTGTGACAATGCATCCTTGCGCATCCGTCTAAGTGTTCGTTCCTTTGCGACTACGAAATTGAAATTTTTCATGTCTCCGAATGCTTCTTCTCGGAAGTCTTTATTTCGTCGTTGTCTTCACAAACCATCCAAATGGGAATCCCACCTTTAGGACATATCATGATTCCGCCTATCGCGTCGGAACACTTTATAGGACTCTTCACGACTAGCATGCTGCGAAACCCCGATACGCGAATTCAATAATCATTCACGAGGCAACCAATGACCACATTAATGATTTTCTTTGCTCGCATTGGAATCTTGTATTGCTATGTGCTAACACTTACGAGGGTGCATTCTGTTTACAGTACTTCTTGCGTGAGAATCACGGATACGTTTGCAAGTGAGCAAATGCAGCAAAAAGCGCTCATTCGTCTTCAGAATGCATACAGACCTACTTGTATGTGTTTCTCAAGAGATCATTTGAGAAATCCATTTCCAGGTTCACATTTGCGAGTAATGTTTCAGCAGAATCTGAATCGTGTATTTCATGTTCCCTTTTGGCGAAGTGTTGATGCGTACTTAAGAGGGATTGATGCAGCGTTTCATGAAGTTTTCTTGGGCAGTTCCTCTTTCTTTCCAAGAATCACAGCTTCTTAAATGAATTATCATGCGAAGCGTATACTCAATTCAGCACTGCAGTGTAAACACGATATTATCCAATTTTTCCCCTCTGGTGTAATCATGGAAGCAAGACGAATTCCTGGATGCCGCAATTACAAAGCTCGGTTTTTGCGGTGTCCCCTTTTTAATGCGGGGTCCATGGGGCTCGCGATTGTTTCTTGCAAGAAGTCCACTGTAAAAAGCAGACTCAGGAGATGCTTATAAGTGAACCGTTTGAAGAGAAGCACTCGGCTAGGGGAAGAAGTGTTGGAGTCCGAATCGCCCACTTTTTTACGTCTCACTCGCAGACTTGCAGTGACATGGGCACACCACCTCGAGGCAGCCAGCCTTCTAGCTCCTCGTTGCGAAGTAAAGGATGACCAGGAGTAAAAGGTTCGTATGCTGCACTCAGTTTTATGTTAACTTCTGAAATGAAATGCAATTCATCCTCTATGAGATCGCGTTTAAATCTTCTGCTGTTCACCCTCTGTTCACCCGATGACTGAAACGAATTCTGTTTTCGATGTACATAAATCTTTCCATGAACTTCGCAACTGTTTAATGCAACTCGAGGAAACAGCTGAATGGATAACCTGATGACATACCCACCACTTCGGATTGATCTGAATGAGTCAACCAGAAAGGAGAGCCGAGTAGGCGCCAGAGAGCTGCGATCATCGCCCCATGCGCCCAGCCGCTGCCACTGAAGACGCCACTCGTCCCGCTTCGTGCAGTTTCTTCCTCCTTTAAAGGAGGCAGGCTACTTCCCACTTTGGTACTTGAGTAGCACCACTCGAGATTAGGGAGCGCAGCTCTGCAACAAGTGGTGTAAACGAGATCCGCAGCAGCTTGCGTGGGCTAAGCATCCCATTTCCTGTGTTGGCTGTCGACAGCGCCTCTTTTTCCGGATCCAGGCGTATCCAACCCGCTACAGCCGTAAATCTTTTCGCACACCGAAACTGTTTCGTGGATCATGGCAGTGCAGTTGGCGAAAATTAGGGAGATTCAGGTGTTCTCTTGAATCAAAGAAACCATTTGCATCAGCTGATGGCCGCATAACCTCAAAATAATCTCCTTCGTACGGGAATCGGCGAAAGTACATTGCATGAGGGCGCTCTTCCAGAGAGACACTTCTTACTGTGCTCACCAAGGCGTGGTCCTTTACTTCACCACAAAGGCAAGCTCTCTGAACTCAAGCTGAAGCTCCAATCTCTCCAGCGTAAGTATACTGTGTCCACCATTCCAGCGCGCAACACACAATTCTACAATTGGAACACGGGAACTCTATGTGCACCTAGTATTAATCCCCTGTAGGAGTCTTTAGCCCGCTTTTTGTTGCCTACTTAGCACTGAGCTCAGTGCGAAGTAGGCAGCAGAGTGAATTGTCAGTGTTAACGACTGAGATGTGAAGCGGAGGCTGCTCAAGCAGTCCCGGGCGTTCTTTTTCGTAAACAGTGGAAAGCTGGCTGATGACTACGAGCCAGGTGTTTTGCCCGTCTCCCGATCCTTAGCGCCAATCTGTGTAAGCGAGTTCTGCTGCAAAGTGTTTCGCAAATTCTGCAGGGAGCTCGTGCGCAAGGAAGGAAATTTCCCTGTCCACCTCCAAAGGCCGCTGCATTCGTTTGATCGGGAAGGGTGGCGCCAGCCGGCTAGAAGCCTCATCCAACGTCCGCGTGCGCATAGCTTCCTCCAGCTGCCCTATAGCTCATTCCTGATCAAGAGGCGCACTTGCACACAGTGCGGCCTTACCACGCGACCTGCGCGCCTCGTCGCACAACAGAATTGACAGTCAGGGTTCTGGAAGGCCTGCTGCATCGTCTGCCAGGGATGTTGTCTCGCCGGAGTCGTGCAGCATCGGGCTGCCCTCCAGAAACTGCAATCCTCTTGCAAAAAGTTTCCCTGACAGAATTCTTTCCCGCAGAACCGGTGAGTTATGCAGAGGATGCCATTGGGAAGGAATCATTGTGGTCGATTTCAATCGATAACCGTATCGATTGAAAAAACCTTCTGGATGGTTCGCAGTTCCTCTTACCTTTCCGATGGCTGATGAGGACTCCGGACATGTTGCGTGTCTTCTTTTTTGCATTTGCCTTATCAAATTTCATGCTGTTGTGATCTCACAAGGGTAGGCCTTGTTTGTTCTGGTCATCTCATTTCTGAACAGAGGTAAGCACCTGGGCATGATTGGTAAAAGGAGTCGGACCTTTGCCGCTTCCCTGTCCACGGAATAGTGACGTATACCTCCGCCCATATTTTATTGACTTTTTGGAGCAGACCTAGAAAGGACTTCGTCTGAATGCAGATAAAAGAAAAGGGATTTTCCCTGACGTGTGGTGTCATCCCAGAGTGCGTTGGTTGCAATGAATATTCATCTCAACCCCTCCAGAAATTGAAACTAGTTCTGATAGTATACACAGTAGAATGAAGCGTGGTCGCTTGTTATGATGTGGTTCATTGCGCGAGGTCTCTGGATGACCGTCGACTTGTCTGTCTTTCCTCGTCGAAGACAGCAAGCGGAATCATCCAACTCAGGTGAAGATCGGAAAGACGCATGCGACTCCAAAGATATATGCAAAATCGCACTTTGCATCAGAGGATTCCACCTGAGGATTGTTGGTCCTCGCTAATGCTCTGCATGGAGATAGAATGCACCTTCTGCAGGAGAATGAGGTAAGAATTCCAGAGGTGCCCCGCTTGCAGTTACAACGTGGTGCTCTTGCACGTAGTCCGCTGACGCTCCACGCATTCCAAAGAGTTGCATTCACGTTGGTTTGTACCCGGGTGGATACTTTTCCTTTTTCTAAAAGCAAGCGTATCAAAGCATGGCAACACGCTCGGTTCTGCCACGTTCCTCGCATGCAAAGTCCACCGACATGTCGGGACGGAGAGCACACAAATTCACCTCGGCAGCATAGGAATAAGGGGCAAGAAAATGAAACAAAAGCAAGAAAAAAAAGGCAAATAAAAACATCTCTGGATGGATCGGAAAGCGATAGTCAAAGATGGACACAGCGGTTGATCTTATCAGTGTGTTTGCAAAGAAGACTTCTGCTTGCACGCCTTTTCACGTGGGGTGGTAGGTCGCACAGCCGCTGGAGGAACAGTAGCAAGGGACTCATCTTCGGAGGAGGCAAGGCTGCGGCCGAACACGATTCCTTGTACGCTCCGTCAGCTACTCGTACGTTTCCCGACTCTTTGTCACTGAAAACGATTTTCCCCTTGGGAGCCTTCAAGCACCCTCAAGGGTCCGGTGCAAGCGATTTTGTCGTTCTAAAGTACTTAAATACGAAGTCGCGTAAGGCGATTAAATGCTCCAGAGCCCGTGAAAACCTTTTCGAAGGGATGTTTCTCCCTTCGGCAGAACCAGCTCTCAGAACTTTGCGTGCAAGGACAAATATATCAGTAGTCTCGTTATTTGGTTTCCTGCCTAGCCATCGTGTTGACCGTTTCTGCCCGCATTGCACGCAGTTCACTTTATTCCTTTGTCTTCTTCATGGCACCATTTTCTTTGTATGCAATGCTCTTTCTGGAAGACTTCTGTATTACGGAATTTGGTGCGTCACTTTCTTGAGGCAGTTCGCTTCCCGAAGTCTGTTTGCCTCCTAGGTAAGCCGGAAGCATCCGTTGCATCTTCCGATTCTTTAGACGATGTGAGGGCGAGTCCCTTTTTTGTGCTCGCGTTCTTTTTGCGGGAAGTTGTGGCTGTACGTGTGGACCCTTTTCTCTTGCAAGAGTTTGCCTGCAAATGCCAGATTATCGCAGCTTGACCGCAGCGAGTACGACTGATGTTCGTTTCCCGTGACCTTGCAGAGTGTACAACATTAGGCCTGACCACCTACCACATCTCTTTGATTTCGTCGTTGATGCCTAGTACTTTTAAGATGAACGACCTATTTGCTATACGCGTACGTGTTCCTTCCAGCCCACTAAATGTAATCAAAGGCTGGTACAGCACCTGTTTTCCGCAAAATAGCATAAACAGAACCACAATTTGATAGTCCACAACCTTGCACACATCGTCAGCAAACCCAATTCGGATGGATCCACACGGAATCGCCCTTAAGGATAGGATAGGTCACATCTCACCTTTCTAGAACATTGGCTTCTCCAGTGGGCGGTGGACCAACACTACATTTGCACTGCATAGCTCTTCCCAGATGCCGCTTGCAGGCGTTACCAGCATTCGTCGAGCGCACACGGAAACGTTGAATTTTCTGAAGGAACAAAATAAGAAAGGATTTAGAAATCATATCTACTTGTATTTATGGGCAACTGCTGCACCCATGGACAAAAAACTTCTAATCAGCGAGCTCATGTTTTTATCCCTGCTCGGCGTAGCAACCTCTGCTCCTGGAGACGTCTCCGTTACGATTTTTGCTACAGGGAATCCGTCAGGCCCAACTGTTGAAATTTGCATCAGAGTCTATTCACGTTCAAGGGTCATCCGTAATGTAAAACCTCTTTTCGCTATCGTGGTCACTCTTGGATTAAAAGCCGTTGCTCACCCTGGGGGATCGGCCACAGGGAGGGCGAGAAACACGCTGGAGTCTCGGGCACAACCTGGTGAAAAGGCGCTTCTTATAGAGCACGACTCAACATTCCCAACCACCAGAGCGTATCCCATTGCCCGAGAATGTGGAGTTGCAGCGTTCTCCAGCTCCCCCGCTCCTCGGCTCTTAGCTCTTTCCGCACCTCCCTCCATTCGGAAGAACCACTACCCCACCGGCTGAACGTGTTTCTCTTAGCGCAGGCCGGACTGTGAAAAGCTTTTGCCTAAGTGGTGGAAGAAAAAACAAACAAACATGAGAGGTCTATGGTCATCGAGAAGAATCATCAATCCATCGACGGAAGTCCCGACGGAGAAGGTATTTATCACTTCGGTCTGCGCAGCACTTGGTCTGCTACTATTCAAAGGAGACCTGGCTCAGCAAGAGCTAGAAGAACGAAGGACTCCTTCGAACGTAAGGCCTCACAGTAGAATGATTTGCTTGTAAGACTGTATGCTTCGAAGAACATTACGATATCTTTAAAGAAACTGCATGAGGGCACAAAGGAAGCGGATCCCAATACGGACTGATTCGCTTCTTTCACCGGAATCTCATTCAGCGAAGCAAATCTGCTAAAGTAATTCCGAAACAGTAAAATCTTTAAAATCTATGTGATGCACCACAAAATACGCATATCTGGAAAACATATGTTCTCTCTACGTAAGGGAGAAATCCCCTCGTCCGCTGCTCACCTTCTATTCGGGAGTGCTGTGAATGAGGTGCTGCTTTCACGGAACGTGTGAGAACAGTGCTGTGCATAGACCACGCTAATATAAATGTTGACCAACTGCGCAGCAAAATGCAGCTGTGGACCTGAAACATTTGCGAGAATTCTCTCCAACAAAGAACAAACAAATCTTAGAAAATGTGATTGACATCTGTGAAGATGATGCCTGTTTTTTTTTTCCAGCACTTGCGTCCAGGTTTATGCATTTCGCGATAACTGCATATGAGGTGACCTAATCGTGTAGCCGGAAACACTTGTACATCGGCGAAATCTTCATTTATTCTCTGGAAACAGCTCTTACTTCTCAGTTCACCTTTCCAGTGTACGTGGCGTCTTGCTGCTTCATCGGAGTGTACAGTAGGCATCTGTTGGCAATGCACAAGAAATCAAACAAAATGTTTCTTCTCAGGATGCACATGGTAAGAGCCTTCCGTATTCCTTACTCTTCAGTCAGGCGGACGGAAAAAAGCCTCCTGGCCACTCTTCAGAGCAACGAGCGCATGGGAGCGCAGCTTCGGCTGGTTGACTGCTTGTCCTCCTCCTTCCCTCCTGAACGACACAATGAAAGCGAATCCATGCTCTTCGGCCTGCATCTTGGGATGCTTGCACAGTCGGAGGCTCCTACTTTCAGGGTTGCCAACCGCGATTCGTTACAGGTGACAGCTCGGTCCTTATTTGTGGATTGGTTCTCCAAAGCGTTTCTCGATCCGCGGCGCGCGCGTTGCCACTACTCAGAGGTAGCACCGTGAGATGCGGGCTAACCTCATCTTTGTTAATCTCTTGCATCACCATGAGCTAGAAGTGTGTTTAAGGGCGTTTCTTATTGATGTCTGTGGCTAATGTCGAAGGTGCACTCACGGGACCAATACTGAAGAAGGTAAGCCATCACGACAAGCAGATTCATAGCCAAGCAGTCCGATGCTCGAAACGCCTTACCAGTGAAACGCAAAACATGGGAAGGCTTCTGTGAGGAAGGTGCATCTCGGGATGGGTTCGTAGGAGACTCCGAAGTGCAGGGACGAAAAAGTGCATGTCTTAGCTGAAATCCTTGCGTTGCTGAGGTGCAAACGCTTGGCTGCTATGCGAATAAAGGTTCTACGCCTCCGTCGAAGACTCCCACGCGCGTAGGGAATCGAGGTGGGTGCATGGCAATTGGGTTCTTTTGGTAACCCGTATCGTAAATCCTTCCATGGTTCATGCAACATGTTAGAAGACTTTGCAAAGAGATAAATGACGCGTTTCAGCTGCTTCTGCAGGCCTCAGTTCTTTTCTTGGCAATCAGCATGCCTGCCGCAAACAGTCTTAATCCCCACGAGAACTGGGATCACTTGAAATTTCGGAAGTTCACTGGAAACTGTGCAATGAAAATCCTCGAAATTCGAAGTACGTCTCTGGATGCTTGCAAGCTACGATGGGGACCTAATTTATGGAGAACAGACCGTACCGAACGATGCTCGATCGATTTCACGGTAAGATGACAATACGCTCTGAGAAATGCCATATCGATTTTGTCAGACTGACGACGGATTCCCGCAGTATGTTAAAGTTTCCTTAATGGGAACTCCCTGTTACACTACTTGCACATTCACACCTATAGTTGGGTAAGAGACTGTGCTTTGCCTCCATTTCGGCATCTAAGACTGGACGTTGCTTAGTTCCCTCACAAATACGACATGCAATTCAAACGGGGACATCTGTGCTGCGTCTAAATGCGATTTTCATCACAGTATGAACGCGCAACTCGGTGCTTTCCATCTTCCGCATTTTGAAAGGCATAAAAGCATGTCGATGATCAACGATGTTGTCTTTTCGTGATTTTTATATCACCTTTGATAAACTTGCAAGGCAATGGAGCCTCGCAACGATTATCAACCTAATTGGGTGGCTCGGGGTGGCAAACTGCACATAACAATTTTTCTTGATCTCAACACAGTTCCAGAGACGCAAATGTTAAAGCCCTAATCCAAACTTCTCATGAGAATCATCCATTGCGTTCACAGAATTCACGGAATAAAAGCACATAAACTACCATTCATAGAGAGCCTTCATTTTCAAAGTTCATGTTTTTCATTATAACCCTAACTTTATTTATTCCAGTTCCGTCATAGAGTTGGACGATCACATGTCAATAATAACTCCGTTCAGTGTAACGTGCAGTTTCAATAAACACTCCTCATGCTGGCTGGAATTCACGCCAGGTGCTTCCTTTCGTGTAGACTTCGTATAATACGCTCCCGAAGAATACCATGCAAGCAACTGATAATGAGAGAAAGACTTATCATTTTTTTCTTTGTAGTGAAGAAATAAACAGTTTTTCGTTCTCATTTATTCTCATTTCCTAAAATAGAGGAACCACCAAAGACGCCCATCAATCAGCAGAGCTTTCAAACGTAAGACCATTAGGTCGGTGTCTTTCGTTTCTTGTCCTCACGAACTGCAGTGCACACATTAAAGCCAGGTCGCAAGCGCGGTGCATGCGAGTCAAATGTCACCTGATCATCTGACCTGTTCATGCACAGAAATCAGTACTGTTACTGAAAGCTTTCAGATGAGTTTAACTGATGGCTCCCTACAAGGATATTTCTCGGCAGAAGCACAGCGCATTGCTCGATGAATGGGGAGCGAACTCGAGGCTTCGCCGTTGTAAAGCACACGCGGCGATGGGTGAGTTTCCAGAATCTGCAGCCTGAGGCAAGCAGCTCAATAGCGAAGAATGAATGGACGGAAGGGAACGAAGCTGACCAGCTAGGATAACATCCGCGATGCAGAAGCAGTCACGGCCCTACACTGCTGCCGAGCATCTCCGAAAATACGTGAACTGTTACGAGAAAGGCGAATGCTGCAGCTTGTGTCACTTGTATGCGAATGGTGATCATAATCTGCACAGAAAACTTGAGAATAATTGCTTTCAAATTTCTTGAGTTTCATTTAAATCTAAGATGAGCGCTTTCTACCTTCTCCTGCTTTTTTGTATGCAATCTGGAATTGCATCTGCGAAATCAAATCATAAGTGCTTTAGCTTTTGTAACACTTGAAAACAACCAAAGTTATGTGTTTCTGTAAAGTATTGAGCCTGCATACTCAGAATTGCAATCTTGAGATGAGCCAGAAGTTTGAGCCGTACGTGGACTACTCTTAGAACTGTGGGTGAATATAAACTTCAGGATGCGTCTCCAGTAATCTCATGTGTTCGGAGCCAGGTTTGAAAACAACACTCAGGAAATCACAACGGCTGAGTCAGGCTACTGCAGCAGGCACCTCAGTTCTTGCAACGATATGCTCCCAATTCGAGTTTCCACTTGAAACGTGCGAGCTTTCCTGCAGATCATGCAGGTAGAACATCGCAAGCATGTCTCCTGGAGCTTCCATACTTCCCACAGAGGATGCATCGTAGGCGTCTTCACGGTGAATTGAAAGAATTGTCGCAACGAATGTGTTCTGAAGGAAGTAGTTAAGAAAAATTTTTGATGGATCACGACGGCATAAATCCACTCCTTCTCACCAAGTTATTTTCATCTCGGGATTCCAGGGGCGATGGCAAGTTTTCGTGCGCCCTGCGTACACCACTCAGGTGAGCAGAGACAATCTGTTAGCGATTCTTCTTTCCGATGACTTCTCTGAAGTATCTCCCAATGTCTTCGTTGCTCTGTTTTGGACCCTCTTGTCTCCTGTCATCTGCACATAAACATTCTCGGCACCTACTCTCCTCTCCGAACCTTTCTGATTTACCATCCCATTGCGACCTTCCATACAACTATCTCCATCCATCACATTTCTGCAATATGGCTTATCCAATGCACGCAACGTGGAAACGAAACGCATCATTTCCTCTCCCTTCACTCATAGAAGCACAAATCTCAAAATTCAACCCACATCGTTTCATCATCACCACCACAGAAAAAATTCTCTCCTAGGCATTCTAAAATGGTCCCATCATCCTCATACCCTAATTCCCACTTGATGCCATGGACTCAACTGTAGAACTTATTCAAGCTTACAGCTTTTCTACCAAAACCTCTTAATGTACAAAAATGCGTTTGATATCAATACACCAACTGTTCATTTTTCATCCTCGCAACCAATACCAGGCCACCGGTAACTTTACTTACTTTCTGGTAACCTCCGAATACCCATTCACTAGTCTTCACAGAGACATAAACACACTCGTTTGGAAAGTCAAAATTTTAGGTAGATTGATCCAGGAGAACAGGGGTCTGAATTTCTAAGTATCCTTGCGAAAATAAAAAATGCATTTCAACTTGAAATGTTCAAATCCATTCTGTAGAGAAAACTTTAATTTTTTCTTATTTTTGTGCATTCTTTAATGCCAACTTAATGCAAAGTAAGAATTCCTTATTTTCTAGGGAAGATTTCGACGGTGGCGGAGCGACGTTATTGGGGCACACCACTTTGGTATCACCCTTCTTGCCACAAGTGGGTCATAGTGCGTCTACGCATCTCTTTTTGAGATGCCCGAACGTCTTACGGATTACGCAAAACTCTGACTTACTCACTCCTTCGATGTCGGCGAACTCGCCTCTGAGCTGGAAAGTTCGAAACCATTGCGCAAGGTCGCGCGTTTTGCAACACGTCCACTGAAAGCGGCCCTGAACCTAAAACGGTTAAGCATACGCCACTACACATGAATCACGGCGCATTCTTCATTGTCGCTCCGCTGACGAGGGTGAGAAAGCCCTTGGTGGAAGAGCCGAGCCCGTAACCCTTGCGGTCACAGTCGATATGCGTAAAGCGTTCGTCTGCGTTGACCAGGAACACCTCCTGAAGCTCTTGGAACGCTTGGGATTCCTGGCCGTCTTCAGGGCTTTCCTGCGCTCCTGCTGTCGCTTCGCTCTAATCAACATCACTTTCAGCGGGCGGTGAGAGTACGGCGTGCCGGTTCGGCGTGGCATAAAACATGGTGACAGTCTGAGCCCCTTGCTCTTTAGCATCTACTTCGAGCTACTTCGAGGGCATACAGGCAGACTCTGGCAACCCTGGCGAGCTCGTGTGCCGGCACGACTGCCGTGTCGGTCTACGCCGACGACCTTCTGCTCCTGCTCCCCGGGTCCACCCTGTCGTCGGCGCTCGAAGATTGAATTGAGTTGCTGCGCCGCGGGACGGGCCTCGAGGTGAACAGGGAAAAATCCATGATTGTTCCGACATCTTCGACTACGGCGTGGGCCGGGCGGTCAGACTGGATCCGCTTGGGGATCTCCATGGGAAGGAGCTTCAAGTTCCTTGGCGTTCCGTTGGGCGCCTTCTATCAATCAGAAGCCTGGTCCGACCGCCTGCAAAAGGTGGAGTTGGCGATCAGCCCGTTCCGGAACGGAAAGTTTTACTTGCAGGAGCGGGCCGCGGTGTCGAACGCGTTCGCGGCCCCCCTCCTTCGCCCCTTACTTTTTGTTTGCCCTGCCCCTGCCATCATACAGAGACGGACCGAAGCCCTCTTGAGGACTGCCCTTTGGGGCACAGCGAGGTCGCAAGTCCGATTGAAAGACTTGTGCGCTCCACGCAGGGATGGTGGCTTGGGCCTCCTTACGTTGGAGAGCATCGAACTACAAACAACACTTCGAAAGTTAGCCCTTGCGGCTAGCTTATGGATGACGCAATGGTGCGATCCGGCACGGCTCCTCGCCAGAAGAGCGACTGGCTGCGAAGGATTGTCCTCGATCCTCGTGGCCTACAAGCACAGCCTCTCCAACTGTGGCCTTCATTTGCGCCAGATGGTCGCCCTGATGAGGGAGAATACCTGGATCTCCTGCCTCCCCGCGAACTGCACTGCCTGGCTCCAGGTGTCAGTCTCTGCGTGGGCTAAGATCAACAACTTGAGCGAAACGGAATAAACTCCCTACGCTCCCTACGTCGAGGACCGTACGTTCGACTGCCGCTGCAGGAGATTATCTACACTCCCAGGATGCTTCTGTGGTCTTCGTTTACTCCTCCAGCCCCCGTTCTATGCTCCCGGGAGAACATTGAGAGCAGCAGCGAAGGAGCAATGTGGAAAGTGTCCTGCATCATCTAAGGAAGGAAAAAACTTTTAAAAGCGTGGACGACTCGGGAGCTAGCAAACGTAACCAGCCCGAGTGTTTGTCTCAAAAACTCAACGCTGGGGAGAGCTGCTCGGTATACTTCCGGGGGAGGTAAAGTGGCCACCTGCGTGTTGAGATTGCGGCACCCTTCCGTTAAAGTGGCAGGATACGGCGTTGCTATTTCTGCACAGGGGACTGTTAAGGAGAGCACGCCTGTCTCACTGGACACTGGGGAACGTGGATGCCCTATGCGTGGAGTGCAATAAAAGGGAGAACTTCCGCCTCTTACCCTCGAGTATGTCGCCCTGGTTGGACTCTGGAGTAGAATCGCCCAATCCACCATATTCCAGTAGACGTCACGAAGGAAGCTTTCCGTCACTTCTTTCTGCGTGAGGGCCTGCGCCCCGCTACATCTCTAGGAATCGTCTGCTGAGTGCGCGGCATCGTGCAAAGGGTGCACGCCAGAAGAAGAGGCCCAAGATGCAGGGACGCCATCCACTGGACGACGATCTCTTAGGAGACGGCGGAATTGTAGCGTCTACCTCCCATCACAACAACAGAACTTGTCTGCATTTTGAATAGGATGCCGAGCCCCAACCCAGGCTACAATTGATATCTCCCCTGCTTCCCGCTCCCCCATATAACTGCTTCCCTCCCTATTATTTCTCTTTTTGTTTCTTTTTTTTTCAGGTTTCCATTCCCCTGCGCCTCGGGAGAGGACCTTGCCGGTTCAGGAATCCGCTCCCGACACGTCTGCTAGCGTAGAAAAGCCGAGTGTTTTCCCACAACAAACTGTTTAATGATTAATAACTAATTCTGTAAAGATTAGATTATTAAATGCCCCGGCATATCCGGGTGGCAAACCAGCGACGAAATTCTCGCCGGTATCAAAATCTCAAGAAGCGTAGAACTTCAGGGGAAGACGGCTTGCCCGCGGAGTTCCTTCAGAGCTTCGCGGAAGAGCTGGCACCCCTGCTGCTTCAGTTGATAAGGCTGATCGGAGACAAAGGCGATGTTCCCGCCTCGTTTCGGTCAGCCAGAGTGAGGCTTCTTCCGAAAGGGGGATACCTCAGAGATTTAAAGAACTGGCGTCCGATCACCATCGTGAATACGGACGACAAGCTTCTAGCAGGGCGACGCGCTTCGCGTCTGGGACAGGTAACAGAAACCGTAATTAGCCCGGAGCAGAATAATGTTGTTCCCGGGCAAAGTATGGATGCCAACCTCTTCTTAGCAAGCACATGGGTGCACTTGCAGAGGAGACAATAGAAAGGGAAAGGAAAAATCGGCAACCCAACATTGGGGCCGCATGCCGGGCTGGAAACGTATCCCCGGGAGGGGAAGGGAACCCTAGCGCTCGCAGACGATAAGGCGTTCGATTTTCCCCCGGATTTTCCTGGGGCCTTTACAGAAACAATAAACTTTAAAAAAGAAGTGCAGTGGCTGGACCATTGCCCAGCAACGAACGAAGAAACACAGAGTTCGCAGAAAGGTACGGTCCACCACGGCGGAGGGGGAAAGAGGAAAAAAACAAGAAACAAAACAAAAAGAAAAGAATGATTGAGATCGACCAGGAAGGGATCACTGTAGCTAGTGGAGCCATTCCATCCTTTGCAGGATGCCGGCAAGCTCATGCTGTATGCTTGGATCCGGGTGACGCCATCGCGACGCCCTCCTCAGGAATTCGGAGGCTGGCTGGATAACACCCTGGTCGTGTGGTCCTCCCGTAGCCTTGCTCCAGGCGGCGACGATCCCGCGTAGGCAGAACAGGGCTGCTAACAAGGCCGCTGGCCAAAGGGCGTCGGCAACGAAGAGGGATTTCAGAGCGTCCCTGGGGTTGTCGGAGGGGATTCGAATGGCCGCGGCGAAGCGGAATCAAAGGGGCCAAAGGGCAACACGATCCAAAAGCAGGTAGGGAAGGGAATCCCGTTCCCCACACCGGACGCAATTGAGGTCCACCGTTCCACAGGTCCATTGGCGTCGGCAGGCGTTGCAGAAGAGTCCCCAGTGCCGCACCAGGAGAGCCAACTACTGCCATTTGAAGGGGACAGTGAAGGTGTCCATATGTACCGGGGCCACTTCAGACATTCGATGGGAACGTCAAGCAGCGCGCCCCAGCGAAGAAGTCTATTAGAAGGCATACTCGGGGTGGCAGCGTCAGATAGCTAACCCGCCTTCCACTCTCCTATCTTCTTCTCCTTCCCGAAGATTGCAACTGTAACCTCTCACTTCGCCGCAACATCGCTGTCCAGATCTTCCATCAGGTAGGGCAGCGCGGCAGCAAGGGGGGTTCTTCATGCCCACGCTCTCTTCTTTGGATCCTCCAGGAACTCACAAAGCGTGCAACTTCTGTAACCTCCAAACAGGAACCTTCGTCCCTGTGGGGAGCGTTGCATTCCGAACTGTCCCCACGTTCGAACGGTTTCCTGCAACCAGGCACTACCGTTCGAACGTGTGGCAAACAAAAAGCAGAGGGCAGAGGAGAGGAGCCACGAACGTGTTCCAAACCGCGGCCCGTTCAGGCAGGAAAAACCTGCCGCCTCGGAACGGGCCGATAGCCGTATCAACATTCTGAAGGCAGCCGGACCACGCTTCCGCAGGTGAGTAGTCCCACAACGGCACACCAAGGTACTTTAAGTACCTCGCCGTAAGAATCCCCAGACGGACCCAGTCCTGGTTCCCTGCCCACGCCGCACCAACTAGCATCACGGACGACTTCGCCCTGTTCACCATAAGTCCGGTTCCCCGATGCAGCAGATCGAAGAACTCCTCGACCGCCGAAGCCGTGGTGGACATAATGATCAGTAGCAGAAGATCGTCCGCGTATGCCTAAACCGCAGGCGTACCGGGACAATCGCGCGGAAGGTGCGCAAGAGTCTCCCTGTATGCTCTCAGCACCAATTCGAAAAAGGCGCTGAAGAGCAGGGGGCTCAGGCTGTCTCCCTGCCGTATGCCACGTCCCACCGGTACGCCGTGGACGGTGTGTCCACTGCAAAATATCTGGATGAGCGCGTCGCGCCAGCAGGATCGCAGGTAGGTCAGCAAAGAAACCGAAAATCCCAAGCGTTCCAGAAGCTCCAGAAGGAGATTCTTGTCGACGCAATCGAATGCTTTCCGCAAATCGACTGCGAACGCAAAGGCTCCCTCCCCCACCCGATCATCCGACCCTTTGCCTGCGCACGCATCAAAATTTCGGCTATGCAGCAAGCTCCTTTCTTGTTGGAGCTCTAGCCAGGTGAAAGCGTGGAACAGGTTCGCCTCTATTCTTCGCCCGGCAACAGCAGGCGTCTGCTCCGATCTGATGAAGGCGTTTGCAACCCGTCCCTGCCGCTCCGCTTAAACCTGCGCTAGCAACTTGGCGTCCGGATTGACTATTGTGATGAAACGCCAATTGTTCATGCTCCTCAGATCTTCTCCCTTAGGGAGGAGCAGCATTGCGCACCATTGCCGAACGAAACGAGGCGGGAACCTCACCTGTTTCGCGTATCAGCAAGGAGAGTTGTTGTACCAGGGTGATAAGCTCAGCCGGGAAAGTTTAGTGAAACTCCACGGGCAGGCCGTCGTTTCCTGGAGCCTTGCGTTTCTTGAGCTTTCCGATAGCCGAGAAGAGATCGTGCATGGTGAAAGGCTCGTCGAGGGTCTGTCTCTGCTCCTCCTTGATCGCTGGAGCGCCTGCCGGAAGCAGGAGTCGTGAGAGGTTCCTCTCCGAAGGTACTCTGGCATACAGGGAGGAGTTGTATCTCCGCGGGAGGCCGCGGATTTGGGCGAGTGGCGAGTGTTTCTGACTCCTGCAAGCTGGCCGATCCGGACTGCCAGAATTGTCTCTCCGCTCCTGTTTCGTATTCAGTCAGACTGCGGATGTTATAAGTCCTGGTGTAACGACGGGTTTGCAGATAGGCTCGTTCGTTGCGGACCCCTGTCCCGCAACCCGTAGGTAGGCGGTGCATAGGGAACTGGTCGCAGAACTCCTGGAGCGACCGCTTGAAGCGGTCCCAATCCTAGAGTGTCCGTAGTCTGATGCTCCGTATGGACGTGCGGAGATGTTTCGCCGCGTCCAAGAGCTTCAGTTAGTCCTTTGGGAGACGCAACGCTGACGAGGAGGGTCCTTGTCGCGCGGATGGATTTCGAGAACTATCGTTGGTCGGACAGCTCGCATGGTACTTTGCCGCGCCTGCCCACGCGAGTGCACAGATGCTGATCAAGGAACACGTGGTCGATACTGTCCTCCATTCCCGGTGCACTAGCCAACAAATTACAGGTGTGCACCGTCATGCACACCTCGTTGACCAGGTTGCGCTCGTGATTCTGCCGATTTGGTTTTAAGTGAACGTTGAAATTTTTTACCCGCTCACGCCGGTACGTTTATCTATATAAACGAGCTAGAAATAGTTGTTTCCAGCACAGGACTATCAAAACATGCAGCGGAGTTCCACTACTGGCACGAAGACCAGGAAAACGGAAGAACATGGACGACTGAGGGGAGTCCAAAAAAAAAAAAAAAATTGTTAATGGGAGGAGTGGGCCAGGGAACTTTGGTGACGCTGTGCAGTCCCTGTTAAAGTCAAAAGTTTTAGCACCAAAACCACTGCGAAGTGTATAGGGAAAAAGATGCGAGAAAAGAACAAAATTAAAAATAAAATGAGGGCGGATCACCGGGTTCTTCGTTCTAAGCCGTTGCTCATCCGGCGATGGATACCGGTTAGCTGCTCCATTGTGTCTTCATATATGTGTCGCCACCCAGCAGCCGACCTGATGAATTCAGCTGCCTTCCTGGTGACACAACATTGCTGTCCAGTGTTCTCCTGCACGTCTCGGACCGTGACGATGGCGTGGATGCAACCAACAGTGGAAATCGTCGCAGCCATCGATAGTCCTTGTGGCTGGAAGAACCGTCGCAGCACTTCTCGAGCAGTGTCATCCGGAGGAGGGAGAGCTGCTGCTAGCCTCCTTTAGGGTTCGAGGAGGGCACCGCTGTCCATAAAAAGGTGCGGGAACGACTCCGTCGCCCCGCACCGGGCACAGTAGGGAGAAGCCACCGCACCGGAAACTCGGTGGCGCCGCTTGTTGTAGCGCAAGCCCCAGTGCAAGAACGGCAAGACGTCTTGCTTCCATGCAAAGGTAAACACCAACCGTCCAAACACCAAGGAGGGATTGTAAGTTCCTCGGGAGCAACACCTAGTGCTTCTCTCCACCGAAGTAGTCCCTTTGGTGTTGCACGAGGAGTGGCGGCATCCGCAAGCTCGTTCGCGGCCCATTCTCCAACTGGTTTTGTTCTTCCTGCAATGGTGCAGGAGAACTGCCAGTTCACAGGCTGGCTACTGTCATCTCCATCCTCGAGTGCAGAGAGTGCTTCGTCGAGGGGCGTGGCGGCTAGGTAGGAAAACTTCAGCGTGTCCTGCATTACATCTTGGTGGGACCAAAGTTGAAATCGACGCAGGGGCTAGAGATCTTCACGGCTCATTCCTAAGAATGCAGCCCAAGAATCAATAGATTCCTGCCGCCAAGCATTGTAGTTCATCGGGCATCAGGAAATCCACGCATTGTCATCCAATAGGAAGGCGATTTGCCTCAGAGGATGGCCAAATCCCTGTTTCCTGTGACGCATGCCAGGCACCAAGGGAAGAAGTTCTTCACAGCCTGCACACCTTTTTAGGAGTATGCGCGGAGGCGCACAGAGAGGATAAGTCCATAGCTCGGCACACAGTGCGATTATCCGAAACTGCACCTGCAGTCCGATTCTCTCCATCGTAAGGATGCCAAGACCAGCATCCCGACGTGGTGCTGCTAGGTCTTTCAGGCTGATCCTGAATCGCGTTGGACCCTAGAAAGCGTTCCTTAGCAGGAGTTTTGCTTGCTCTTTGCCAGCGTAGGGGACATCCGAGAGAAAAAACAGGGGTCGAAGGAGGGGAATTACGAAGGTGTTAAAAATAGTTGCCCGTTCCAGCAAAGTGAGCTTGCCGTTAGTGAACGGGCAGGTTGCCAACTCTACCTTTGGAATGCAGTCTGACCACGCCTCAGCAGAACCGCTCTCACCCAGCGGAACACCAAGATACTTCAAATTCCCTGCCGTGGGGATCTTGAGGCGTATCTAGTCGTAATGCCCCATCCACGATGCTCCTACAGGTACGACCACGCTCTTCTTCAGGTTCACACCCCCGCTCGCTCCCCGACGAATCTGTTCGAAAAAATCTTCGACACTGGACGCCGGGGTGGACACAGGGAGCAGAGAAAGCAGGTCATCTGCATAGGCAGCCACGGCAGGCGTACCCGGGTAGGAGCTAGGCAGGTACTCCAGCGTTAGCCTGTACGCCCTCAGCACCAACTCGAAGAAGATGCTGAAGAGCAACGGGCTGAAGCTGTCACCCTGTGTGATGCCCCTGCGCACGGCAATACCGTACACGTGGCAGCCGCTAAAAGAAATGCAGGTTAGCGCGTGGCGCCAGCAAGCGCGTAAGTACTTCAGGAGATGCGCCGGGAGACCCAGGGGTTCCAAGAGCTTTAATAAGAGCCCTTGGTTTACCAAATCGAACGCCTTGTGCAGGTCTACTGCGACTGCCAAGGCACCTGGCGTACCGTTCTGCCGCTTGTGTCGATACCGTATGCCTTTGGCAGCGGCCTTGGACACGGATCGGCTTTGCTGCGCTACGCGCTCCTGCAGCTGCATCCAGGTGCGGGCAAACAGGAGATTCGCGTACCTGGACGTCCCGGGAACAGCGTAAGTCTGCTCCGGCCTTATCAAGGACTGCGCGATTCTCCCTAGCCGCGAAACCCACAGCTTAGAGAACAACTGGACGTCCGAGTTCACCAGGGTGGTGGGACTCCAGTTGTTGAGATGGCGTGCGTCTCCACCTTTCGGCAGGAGACGCATCCTCGCTGAGCAGAAGGAATTGGGGACATCCCCCGAGACCCTCATCAACGAGGAGAGGCTAAGCACCAGAGGGAAGAGTTCCTCAGAGAAGCTCTGATAGAACTCCGCGGATAGCCCGTCCTTACCTGGTGCTTTTCGTATCTTGATTCCCGCGATAGCCGAGGAAATTTCCTCTACCGAGAAGGACACGTCGAGACATACGCGTTCTTCTTCGCTAACAACGGGAGCATCCTGGGACAGAAGTATCTCCGAAAAGATATTTTCCGTAGGCGCTTCCACGCATAGCGAGGAGTAATAGCGTCTTACGATGCGGCGAATACCAGCTGGAGACACAGAAATCTTTTAAAAGACTTTATTATCTAATTTTTGTAACAAATTAGAATAAAAAATGCCCCGGCATATCCGGTTGACAAACGACGGAAGTGTTTCGAAGCGCTCCGTCAAGAGAAGGGTTCCTTTGTATTGTGTCGTGTGCTTTCGCGGCTCTTGACGGGCAGCGATGCCTGGAAACGCAGGCGTTAAAGGCAAGGGAGGCGGGAAAGCTCCGCCTTCCAAGCCTGCTGAGGTGAGGTCTCGCCCCACCACCCAATCGATTCCCGCCGCCCCTGCGAGGGCATGGAGCGCGGTGGCAGTGGCCGGAACGCCAGACGTTGCCGCGGAAATTGCGGCCTACATACAGAAGTGCTATAATCCCGCCCTCTTGTACAAGGTAGACAATTTATATTCGCCTCTCCGAGCGCGAAAATTTGGGAATGCCATCCTTAGGTTGGGCATTAAGGAAGAGGAGATTGCGTGCCTCTCCGTGCGCAGCGGCGGACAGTTTGCCGAGTTAATCTGCAAAGATGCAGCTCTGACTAACAAACTGCTCTGCACGCCTGTGCAGATGGAGGGTCGCAACATCCTTCCCTACACAGTGGACCGTTCTATTGTGATGCACCTAACGGGAACAACGGTGCGAATGGACGATACCTCCATTCGCGCCAAAATTGAAAAATACCCGGCGATTCATGCCACGTGCTGAAAGCAGAACACTTTCGGTATTAGAGCTGCCTTTGACGGGCTCGTCGCCGCACGCGTGATTCGTCGCGAGGGGTGCGAACTTCCCCACAAACTCCAGATCGGCACCGAGTTTGTCGTTGTATGGTATGTGGGGAAGCCGAAGTTTTGCGGCATATGTAAGACGTTCTGGCATCTCAAAAAGAGATGCCCGGACGCATTATGCCCCACGTGCGGCGCTAAGGGCCACACCAAAGTGGTGTGCCTGATGAACGTCGCCCCACTGCCGTCGGAATCTTCCCAGAACATTGAGGAGAAGACAGCGGCTAAAATAAATCGAAATATAATCGCGGAAAGACCGTCGACCGAAAAAGTCGTGTAGCAAGCAGCGGACTCATTAAAAGAGAATGCGAAACAGACTGCCGACGAGGAAGGCTGGCAGCTGGTCTCCCGAAAAATTAAATTTATTAAAAAAACTGCGCCCGCCCCTGCGACGATCTCCAAAGGCAAGGCCAAGGCCGCGCCTCGGCAGGTCATTAAGGAATGCCGCGTGAGAATTCGATGCGTCCCGGAGATCGACAACCGCTCCGCTACGAAATCCATATGCAATGACGTCACTCCCGCTGAACCTGCTGTCGCGCATGAGCCGACGCCGCTACCAAGTCGCGAATCGAGCGTAAGCAGCGAAGACGGAGCTTTCAGGAAAGCGACGGAAGAACTGGTGGCCATGTTCCAGCAGCCACCCAAGGCCGAGGAAAATGCCTTGATCTTCCCGGCTGAGGCAAAAGGACCAGAGTCTAGCGAGTCCGAAGCCGAAGCCGGCAACGCACCTTCCGTCGATCTTCGAAAGTGCAGGGCAACACCTCGCCGGAAGCGGTCTTGCCTAATCAAGATACACCTCTCTTGATGGACGCACAGCCTCCATGCGAGGCTCAAGCCGTCGAAATTAATGCACTTCTCCCGCCTCCTGAACAGGAGGCGGCAATCACCCCATCATTATAAATACACCGTCGCGTGGACTCTCCTCTCGCCGGCGATTGCGCGTAATCAGTTGGAACGTCAACGGATTGCGTGAAGTCGGAAAGAGGAGAGCAATAGCCGCCATCTTGTGAGATTTTGATCTGGCACTCCTGCAGGAGAAGCACGTGCTCCATCCTAAAGAGGTTCAGGAAATTGAAACGATCGCAGGAGGGCACCTCACATGGCGTAACGGACAAAACCACACCCGCGGTGTAGCGTTCTTTATCAAGACAGCCGTCGATCAGGCGCTGCGCGACGTGCAGTTCGACAGGGAAGATCAAATCGGGCAGCTTGTGATCAAGTGGTCCGACGCGATCGACCTCGTGATTACGAACTTGTACGCGCCAGGCGATAGCCACAGCTCCGCCGAACGCACTCCGTTCTTCGAAGGTCTGCGGCGAGGTTGGCTGGCCGAAACGAACATAAAAAGGGCACACCTGATTGCCGGGGACTTTAACGTCCGTTTGCTGGCACGTGCGCCCGGATCACAAGCACAACTGGTCAACGAGATGTGCGCAGCAATGAAAGCGCGCAACTTGTTGGCCAGTGACGATGGGACGGAGACAAGGATAGACCACGTGTTCCTCGACCATCACCTGTGCACGCGGGCGGGAAATCAGGGGACATTGCTTTCCGCGTTATCCACCCAACCTCGACTTGTGCTCGAGATGCATCCTAGAGAAAGAGGCCCACCCTCTTAAACGTGGCGTTTGCTAGGGGACTGCTTGCGCCTCGCAGGAGCAGCAGAACACCTACGCAGATTCCTGCGAGGAATCCATCTTGAGACGCTCGCGGACTGGGATATAATGAGGAGTTCAGTCCGCTAGTTCTGCGAACAGTTCTCCTTGGACAGTCTTCCCTCAGGTTACGGAGATGCCATCCGGATACGCCGGGACGTTTACTAAAAACATTTCAACAGTCAATACAGAACGTGGTACAAAGCCCCACTAACGGCCACGCAATACCGGAACTTCCGGGACACCGAGACGCAGCCCGGTGAGGCTCTCCTCGGCAGTGGAGGGGGATGGGGTAGAAAACAAAAATAAAATAAAAGAGAAAAACAAACCACAAAAAAAAAGTTTGGAAGGCCGGGAAGGGATCACAGAAGACTGCTGAGAGCGCCCATCCTTTGCAGGATGCCTTCTAGTTCCATTTTCAGTTTTCCTAGATTGAGCCATCGGGTAGCTCTCTTCAGGAAGCAAGAAGCATGCTCAATGACGTCCCTCACGATGCAGTCTTCATCTTCGGCATCACTCCAGGCCGCCACGATACCACGAATGCAGCAAAGTGCTGCCAGGGCTGCGGCTGGACTGAGGGCGTCCCGCACGAAGACAAGACTGAAGACACATCCAACATTGCCACCATCCGGTATCCGGAGGGCCGTTTTCAGACGATCCCAGAAAATCTGGACGGCAGAGCATTCAACTAAGAGGTGGGGGAGCGACTCCCGCTCCCCACACCTGGCACACGCAGGATTTACTCTTCCCCGCGTCCAGTGGAAGCGGCGCGCGTTGCAGGGTAGACCCCAATGCAGCCACAGAACCGCCGATTCTTGCCACTTCAGGGGAAGAATCCTGGATCCAAGTAGAACCGGAAGCCACTCCAGGTCTTCCAATCAAATGCCGAGCAGCTCGCCCCATCTTCTTAATCCACGCGGCTGGAGACTAGGGGTCGTTGCATCTGTCAACTCTCCCATGGTCCAGCCGCTCATCATCTTCTCTCTGCCTGCGATACGGAAGCAGACTTGCCACCTTGGCTTCCGGCTTTCGTGAAGCGCCCTTTGGAGGAAGGGCATCGCCGTAACAAGGGGTGTGCCTTCCTCCCACGTGCAACTCGGTGGAAATTCAAGAATTTCAGGGAGAGTTCGGCGGGCGTAAAAGCCGACTCGCAGGCAGTAAATCCGGTCTTCGCAACTCTGGTTCTGCTTGGCCCAGGTGCCAGCAGTCAACTTCAGCCAAGAGGAGGAGTTGGCGGGGCCACAAACCATCCAGTCGTTCTCCTTTGCCAGGGTTGCCATGGGGCCGAGCAGTAGACCGCATCTTCGAATCTTCCGCCCAGGGCACAGAAGAAACGATGCGAGTCCTCCGCAGAGGGACACACGTCTGGCCAGGAGGCGGGCCGGAATGGACCAAGCGGTGCTCCACATCTTCGCTGCGATGGCGAAAGTTCGCCATCGCAGCTGGCTTTCCACGCGCTCCAGCGTCAGGATGCTGAGACCGCCGTCCCGACGCGGAGCGCACAAGTCCTTCAAAGGGACTCGGGGCCTCCCCTTGCCTTATAGAGCTATGCGGAGAAGGTCCTTCGTCCGCATTTTTGATTCCACGGGGGCGGGGCAAACAAAAAGCAAGGGGCTAAGGAGGGGTGCCGCAAACGCGTTCAACGCCGCGCCTGTTCCTGCAGGTAGAGCCTGCCGTCCTGGAACGGGCCGATCGCCACCTGAGCCTTCTGAAGGCAGCCGGACCACGCTTCCGCAGGGGAGTAGTCCCCTAACGGCACACCAAGGTACTTGAAGTAGCTCACCGTGGTGATCCCCAAACGGACCCAGTCCTGCTGCCCTACCCACGCCGCTCCGACTGGCATTACGGACGACTTCGCCCTGTTCACTATAAGTCCGGTTCCCTGATGCAGGAGGTCGAAGAACTCCTCGACCGCCGAATGCGGGGTGGACATAATGATGAGTAGCAGAAGATCGTCCGCGTATGCCTAAACCGCAGGCGTACCGGGACAAACGCGCGGCAGGTGCGCCAGAGTCTCCCTGTATGCTCTCGGCACCAATTCAAAAAAGGAGCTAAAGAGCAGGGGGCTCAGGCTGTCTCCCTGCCGTATGCCGCTCGCACCGGTACTCCGTGCACGGTTTGCCCGCTGAAAAGAACATTAATGAGCGCATCGCGCCAGCTGGAGCGCAGGTAGGCTAACAAAGAGGCCAGGAAGCCCAAGCGTTCCAGAATCTCCAGCAGGAGATTCTGGACGACGCTGTAGAATGCTTTAAGCAAGTCGACAGCGACCACAAGAGCTCCCTTCCCCACCCGACCGTCATGTTTCCCGCCAACGGACGCACCGAAATTCCGGCTGCGCACCAAGCTCCTTTCTTGTTGGAGCTCTAGCCAGGTTGGGAGCGTGGAACAGGTTCGCCTCCATGCTTCGCCTAGTAACAGCATATGTGTGTTTCGGGCTGATGAAAATGTTGGCAACCCGTCCCAACCTCTCTATCCAAACCTTCGCTATCAACTTGGCGTCCGCCTTCACTATTGGGATGGGACGTCAGTTGTTCATTCTCCTTAGTTCTCCTCTCTTTGGTAGGAGCCGCACCTTTCCTGAACGAAACGAGGTGGGAACGTCACCTGTCTCGCGAATCAGCAAGGTGAGCTGATGTACCAGGGGGGTAAGCTCTGCCGCGAAAGTTTGCTAAAACTCTGCGGGCAGGCTGTCCTTCCCTGGAGCCTTCCGCCTCTTGAGCTTTGCGATGGCCAAGATAATCTCGTCTATCGTGAAATGCTCGTCGAGGCTCCTTTTCTCCTCCTCCCCAATCGCTGGAGCACCTTCCGGAAGCAGAACTCGTGAGACGTCTCGCTCCGGAGGCGCCTTGGCGTACAGGGAGGAGTAAAATTTCTTCACAATCCCGCGCTTCTGAGAAGGAGCCGAGTGCTCCCGGCTCTGGTCCTCCAGCAAGCTGGACGACCCGGATTGCCAGGCTTGCCTCTCGGCTCCCGCTCGATACACTGCTAACCTGCGCATGTCGGGGGTTCTCGCGTAACGTCGGGCCTGAAGATAGCGCCTTTCGTTACGCGGCCCCTCCCCAAATCCCGCAGGTAGGCGTTGCAAAGGGAATCGGTCGCAGAACACCTGGAACGACCGGTTGAAGCGGTCCCTGTCCTGAAGCGTGCGCATTCTTAAGTTTCGTATGAACGCGCGGAGATGTTTCGCCGCATCCGGGTACTTCAGTCAGTCCCGTGGTAGACGCCACGCTGACGATTGGGGACCCTTGTCGCGCGGATGCACTTCGAACACGATTCGGCCATAGTCCGACAGCTGGGACGGGAACTTGCCGCGCCTGCCCACGCGAGAGCATAGGTGCTGGTCAAGGTACACGTGATCGATGCTCCGTTCCATGTCCGTATCTTTGGATAGCAAGCTGTACGTGTGCATTTGCGCGCACAACTCTTTGACGCGGTCGTTCAGTGTCTCCGGCGCACCTGAAAGCAGGCGCAGGTTGAAGACACCTGCTATCAGGTTCGCTTTGCGAACACCTGCTTCGATCAGCCAATCGCTTCCGAGGGCAAGGTAGAATTCTCTTCTTGCCTTCGCCCTCAATGCTTCCTTACCGCTAGGAGCGTACAGGTTGGTGACGACCAGGTCGATTGATTCGGACCAGCTGAGAGTCAGCTGACCGACGCGACCTGCGTCATAAAACCGTACGTCCTTTATTGTGGTCTCGATGGCTGGCCGGAGCAGGAAGGCGACACCGCTAGATTTTGCAATACCGCAGCGTTACAGCTGCCGACCACCCGAGATCCGTTCGATCTCCCGGGCTTGATCTGCGGAGATCACGTGGATCTCCTGCAGCAGCACCAGGTCGAAGGATGCCAGGGTGGCGGCAACGTCACCCCTCTTGCCGTCGTAACTTAGCCCGTTGACGTTCCAGCAGGCGATCAGCAGACGACGACGGGAGGCGATTCCCGGCTTTATTGCTGGGAAGGAGGAGTTGCCCCACCTGCCGCGGGGCAGGTGTTGGGTATGTCCATGGGGACGGAGGCCTCTTCAGGCACCAGGGGCACTTGTTCGGCCTCCACCCCCTCCATCCCCTCCGTGCCGGAGCGTATGATTCTCTCGGCGACGGGTCCCGGGAGTTTCCCACGCTCATCGCACCCTCGCAGCCGGAAGCCATCTCTTCCCCTTCGTCGAAGGAGACGATCTTCCTGGGCTTTGTGGACTTTCGTACAGCCTTTTTGCGGGTTGCGCTGGAGATGGAAGCTGTGCTTCCGGCCTCCACCTCAAGGACGGAAGTGGAGAATTCCTGAGGGGAGGCCGGACGCCTCACGGCCTTCTTGCCAGCCTTGGGGGCGACCGGCTGCAACGAGGCAGCCAGCTCCTCCGCGGCGCGCTTGAAAGCGACGTCATCGAGCGTGGGCTCGATGACGGACGCCGCCGCCTCGCTCCCCTCCTTGTTGACTTTGTCAACGGAGGGTTGAGCAGGGGCAGCAGCGAGTTCTTTAGCGCCGCATTCGTCGATGGAGGCAATTCCCTCTACAACGACGCAGCAGCTTTTAATTTTTTCGCGGCGCAGAGCGGCTTCGCTCCGTCTCGCCACGTTCTATCCCTTCTTATGGGAGTTTTTCTTGGGGTCGACCTTCTGCCACCCTGGGTCTTGACCCTCACCCTCGACCTTTTCGGCGTTTTTCGCCGGGGTCTCGGGACTGGCCTTCGCCTTGGTGGCGGAGCTAACCTCCTAAGCAGCAGCACGAGTTGGCATCTTCTTTCTTTTTTTAGCCGCGCTCTTCCTTGCGTTTTTTGCGGACACGACGCGGTCTGTGTTTTGGGGGCACACCAGACGGGTGTGCCCCGCTTGTTTGCATTGCTGGCACTGCACGCTCGGACACGTCATTTTATGGTGACCAAAGCTGCTGCAGCAGCCGCAGAACTTGGGTGTCCCCACGTACCCGACGTCAGTGGACTCACCGTTGACGGTGAGTTTGTGGCAAAACTCACACGCTTCGCGGACCGTTACTCGCGCTGCACCCAGGTTGCCAAGCACCCCGTCGTAATCAACAAAAAACGTAGGCTCACCCCACAGCGCGCGGACAGTTGCGAATTTTTCTAATTCGTTCCGGACAGCCTCCTTCGTCATCCGGAACGTGATACCGGTCAGGTGAATGATCACCGACCGGTCTTCAGTAATTGGGAGAAGCCTCCGGCTCCCCATAATTACAAGGGTCCGCAGAAGTCTTTGCGCAAGAGTTGCCTCCTTGCAGATAACTTCCACAAATTGACCACCGCTTCTGACGGACATAGCCAAAAGCTCCTCTTTTTGTACGCCTAGAACGCGCATCGCCTGCGAGAAAGCGCGCGCGTTCCCAGGAGAATATAGACCGTCTACCTTATATAGAAGGAATGGGTTACACACCTCCTCCAGGTAAGCGCGCATTTTCGCCATAGCCGCTGGCGTAGGTGCCGCAGCCTCGGCGTTCTAAGCCCTGGTTAGGGACAAGGGCGCATCCGTGCTGGCGGTAGCCTTCACTGATGCGGGATCCCCCACCTCCATCTCCTCCGGCGGCAATGAGGTCATCGCCTTGGGATCCTCACCGGTGGTGGTATGAGACATTGCTGCCTAATCCTCCACCCACACCACGCAAAAGCACCAACGGAGATGAAATTCAAAAGCAGCAAAAAGACACGTCCGCTGGACGCTCCAGAATCTTAGAAATTAAGACCTTTTTAAGGCCTCGCTCCGGGAGATCTGTGGACAGTTCCACTCAGACCGCCTGCCCCCCGGATTCGCCAAGGGCATTTGCAACCATCGGGCCTATTTACATGCTCGTAGGTACGAGAGAACCTTTAATCTTCGTCGCCTGGATGATTACCGCGCCAGGGCCGAACGCAAAGCCTCGCAATCCGGGTCGGCCAGCTTGTTGGACGACCAGGGGCGGGAATGTTTGTCCCCGGCGTCGGTACGGCATCTCGTGCGGAGTTTTTATTCCTCCCTTTACGCCAGGGAGCCCCCGGATCGAGACGCTTCTCGCCGCTTGCTTCCGGATGGCGCCCCGGCAATAAGGGAGTAGGAGATAGAAAGCCTCGACGAGCCTTTTACCACCGGCGAAATTCCCGCCGGTATCAAAAGGCTCAAGAGGCGCGAAGCTCCAGGGGAACATAACTTGCCCGCAGAGTTCCTTCAGAGCTTTCCGGAAGAGCTGACGCCCCTGTTGCTTAAGTTGATCAGGCTGATTCGAGACGAAGGCGATGTTCCCGCCTCGGTTCCGTCAGCCAGAGTGAGGCTCCTTCCGAAAGGGAGAGACCTCAGAGATTTAAAGAACTGGCATCCAATCACGATCGTGAATACGAACGCCAAGTTAATAGCAGGGCTATGGGCTTCGCGTCTGGGGCAGGTGGCACAATCCGTAATTAGCCCGGAGCAGACTTATGCTGTTCCCGGGTAAAGCATGGATGCCAACCTCTTCTTCGCAATCACATGGGTTCACCTGCCGAGAAGAGAGAAGAAAGGGATAGGGAAAGTCGGCAACCCCACATTGGGGCCGCCAGCCGGGCAAAGAAGGAAACCTCGGGCGAGGAAGGGGGCCCCAACGCTCGCAGTCGACCTCCACAAGGCAATCGACTGTGTAGACAAGGAACTACTCTTCAAGCTCCTGGGTCGCATGAGCTTCCCACCCTCCCTGATTTCCTACCTGCGCTCTTGCTGGTGGAATGCGATGATTACCGTCTCTTTCAGCGGTCACAAGGTGTATGGCGTGCCGGTGCGGCGGGGCATAAGGCAGGGAGGAAGCCTCAGCCCCCTGCTCTTCAGCACCTACTTTGAGTTGGTGCTGAGAGCGTACAGGGTGACTTTGGCCCCCTTGCCGAGCTCGTGCCCCGGCACGCCCGCCGTAGCAGCGTACGCCGACGATCTTCTGCTCTTGTTGCCAATGTCCACCCCGGCAAAGGCGGTCGGAGACTTCTTCGATCTTTCCAGTCGCGGGACAGGACTGCAGGTCAACAGGGCAGAGTCGTCGGTGGTGACAATAGGTGCGACGCAGGCAGGGCAGCAGGACTGGGACCGTCTGCGGATTCCCACGGCGAGGTGCTTCAACTACCTTCATGTGCCGTTGGGGGGCTACTCCCCTGCGGAAACGTGGTCCCGCTGCTTCCAAAAAGTCGAGACGGCCATCGCGTCGTTCCTGGGAGGCAAGTTTCACTTGCCGGAACGGGCAACGGTTTGGAACGCCTTCGCGGCCCCTATCCTCCGCCATTTGCTCTTTGTATGCCCCCCCACCGTGGAATCGGAGACGAGGACAAAGGACCTCCTCCGTTTCGCCCTTTGGGGCAAAGGGAGACCGCGAGTCCCTTTGAAGGACTTGTGCGCTCCGCATCGGGACGGCAATCTTGGCCTTCTGACGCTGGAGCGCGTGGAAAAACAGCTGCTGTGGCGAACCCTCGCCATCGCAGCGAAGATGTGAAGCACCCCTTGGTGTACTCCGACCCGCCTCCTCTCCAGTCGTGTGTCAAGGAGCGATGGACTCGCATCTTTTCTTGTGAGCCGTGGCCGGAAGATACGAAGATGCGGCCTACGGCTCGGGCGCACGGCAACATTGGCCAAGGAGAACAGCTGGATGGTTTGCTGCACTGACAACTACCCCGCCTGGCTGGAGGAGAATATTGGAACGTAGGCAGCGGTCAACCAGAGGAGCCACGAATTGTGGAATCGTCTCCGATACAGCCCCTACGCCCGCTGCACGCTGCGGAATCTCCTGGACAGTCCAGCAAGATGCACGTGGGCAGAGAAGATCTGCCTAGCTACGGCGCTGCCCTTCCTGAGGAGGGCACTTCACAGCAGCCGGACTCCAAGTTGGCAAGTTTGCTGCCGCATCGAGGGACGCGAGAAGTTGATTAGCGGCTAAACAACAGGAGAACTGGCCGACGCCACGACCCCGAGCGTCCAGCCGAGAGGATTATTAAGATGGGGCGAGCTGCTCGCCATCCCCAGGGATGAGTTGAAGTGGCCCCCGGTGATGAAGGAATCCAGGATCCTACCCCTCAAGTGGTAAGAGTCGGCGTTGCTTTTGTTGCACTGGGGTCTACCCTGCAACGCGCGCCGCTTCCACTGGACGAGGGGAGCTGTGGATCCTGCGTGTGCCAGGTGCGGGGAGCGGGAGTCGCTTCCCCACCTTATTGTGGATTGTGCTGCCCTCCGACCCTTTTGGGAACGGTTCGGGACGACCCTCGGGCTCCCTACGGGCAGCACCCCCAGAGACGTTCTTCGGCCCCTCTTCGTGAAGGACGCACTGCAGCCAGCCGCAGCCATCGCAGCCTTGTGCTGCGTCCGTGGCATCGTGGGGGCATGGAGCGACGCCAACAACGAAGGAGTGGGTCCACAGGCGAGGGATGTCATCCCGTATGCCAAACGCTTCTTGCAAAGAGCTGCCGGATGGCCACAACTGAAGAATATGCAGACTGACCTCGAGGGCTTCGTTCGACGGATGGTCCCTCCCCAAAGCGACCAGTGATCCCTTCCCTGCCCTCCAACTTCTTTTTGTTTGTTTCTTTTTTCATTTTTATTTTTTTTTTCTTCCCATCCCCCTTCGCTGTCGGGGAGTGCCACGTCGGGCTGCGTCCCGGTCTCCCAACAGGTCTTGTGTTTAGGGCCGTGGTGGGGCCTCGAACCATGCGTACAGAGTTTACAAATAAACGCCCCGGGCGTACCCGGGTGACAACGCCGAATCCCCGGGGCAGACTTTGCACAGAAAACTGTTCGCATAACTCCCAGACCGAGTACATAAATAGGTTTCGATTCGCGAGACTCTGGAGGATGACGCCTCTCAGGAATTCGCGAAGATGTTCTTTCGCTCCTGACAGGTGCGTCCAGTCCACTGGCATACGCCAATCCCTGGATGGCGGTCCTTTGTCGCGCCTGCTCATCTTGAATTATAACCGGGAATGTTCCGACTGCGTCGATCCAAGAGTCTCTCGTTTTCCGTCCCGTGTGCACAGGTCTTCGTCGAGGAAGACGTGGTCCACGCTGCTGACCATCCCGCTTATTTCTGTCAACAAGTTGCGCGCGCGCATGGCGGCGCACAACTCGTTGATCGCGTTCCCCTGTGCTCCGGGCTGATCTGAGAGCAGACGGACGTTGAAATCCCCTGCTATCAGATGCGCCTTTCGCACGTCCGCTTCCACCAGCCATTCGCGCTTCAAGGTTTCCAGTAACGCGTTGCGCTGCTGGTATCCCTGTTTACCGCTAGGAGCGTACACATTGGTGACGATGAGGTCGATCGAATCGGACCATCTGAGAATCAGTTGGCCGATCCGTCCGTCGTCCCCAAAGCGCACGCCCTTCACGGCCGCGTTAAAGGCTGGCTTTAGGAAGAACGCGACCCCACGAGCGTTGCGGGCGCCGCATCGCCAGTACAACCGCCCTCCCGCAATCGTTTGGATCTCTTAAGCGTCTTTTGCGGCGATCACGTGAATCTCCTGCAAAAGTACCAGGTCGAAATCTCGCAAGGTGGCGGCTGTATCTCGTCTGTTTCCGTCGTCGCGCAGCCCGTTAACATTCCAACTGGCCGCGCGGATCCGACGGCGAGAGGCGAGTCCAGGTGTTCTTCCTGGGAACTTGGCGGTGGGGCTTCCGCCACCTTTTGGAACGGGTCGCTGGACGGGGTTGGCGTCTTGCCCACCAACTCCCAATCCTTCTTACGTGCCGACGTCTTCGGCTGCCCGGGCGAAGGTGGTGTTGCTCGTACCTGTTGGCCCACATCCATTGGTGCGGGTGGTTCAGGTTCGGCGGTTTTAGGGGGCATTGCTAACCTCTGGTTACCTTCCTCCATTGGAGTTGCCTGCTCGTCGGTTTTTGCACTTGGGTGATGCCCGACTTGGGCTCCCACGCTGCCATACACTGGATCCTCCTCCATTGGATTCCATTCGCGCGGAGGAGGAATGCACCATCGGGGTTTCTGGGATTTTGGCCTTGCTTTCCTTGATGGTGCTTCCGCAGAGGAGGATGCACTTCTTGCCTCCCGGTCCGACTCACCTGCGGGGGCCACTTTAGCCGATGCCGGCCTACGCATCCCCTTTCGCGAAGGGTTCTCGCGTTCAGCAAGCGTTGCCACAAGCTCCTCGGCGGCCTTCTCGAAGGCTGCGTCCTTGGTTTCGGCAATTTGGTCGTCCGGCTGACCCTCTTTGCAAGCAGTGGGTGGGTTTTCGCGCGCATTCGTCGCGGCGGGAAAATCGATCGAAGCCGTATCCCCTCCGTTGGTGTCGGCGGGAACGTCAATGTGCTCCAGCGTAACCGTGCATTCTCGGAGAGTTTTAACTCGCGACACGGGTGGAGCTTTTGTTCCGGCCGCCGCCTTCTCTCCTTTCTTCGGGACATGCTTGCCCTTTTTCTCTTTTTTAACTTTGACTAGCTGCCAGCCCTGTTCTCTCTCTGCGGTTTCGGGAAGATTTTTCTCCGATGCCGCGCTTGAAGCTTGGGTTATTGGCAGCTTTTCTCGGCCAGTTTCACGGTCTTCCAATTTTTCTTTCCCCGCGCGTTTCTCTTGCGCCTTTTTGGCGGCCGAGGGAATCGAAGTGGGGCGTTTAGGGCACACACGACGCACGTGTCCTTTCTCCCCGCACAAGTAGCATACGCTGTTTGGGCACCTCTTTCGGATGTGTCCGACCGCATCGCAGTAGCCGCAATACCGTGGCTTGTCCGCATACCAGAGGACTACCGGTTCTCCCGCAACCTCAAGTTTGTAGGGAAGCTTCGCTTCGTCTTTTGGGGCTACACGTGCTGCGGCGAGGCCCCCGAAGTGGCGTCCGTAGCCCTCAAATATTGTAGGCTTCGGCCACAGAGCGTGTACGTTTCCGTATTTACTTAATTCCTCATTGACGGCAGAGCGCGTCATGCGCTTAGATATTCCTGTCAAGTGGACCACTACCGAGTGGTCCATTGACACCGGGAAGATCTTACGCCCGTCCATGATCAGCGGGGTATTTATCAGGCGATCAACTAGGCTGATGCTCTTGCACACCAGCTCAATCTGCTGCGCCCCGCTGAGCACGCACAGAGCTTCCAGGTCTTCCTCACGGACATAAGCATTTCGAAGCGCTCTGCTGAAAGATGGCGCCGTGTTTCCCTCAAACAAAGGGCTACCTTGTATACAAGCGATGGCTTGTATTCAGAGGCCCGATAGACGGCTTCCTCAACCATGGCCTTTGCACTGGGGGCGGCTACCATTTCACTCCAAGTCTTCGCCGGCTGCGAAGACGTTCCAGGAACTATTGCCCCCATAGCCGTAGGTTGTGTGGGAGGACTTGCCGCTCTCACAACTACATCCATTACGGTGTTTTCTGGCACGGCTGCCATTGGACACCGACGACCCACACTTTACACCTGACTACACTAAAAACTCCGGTTGCTTCCTAGACAAGCGCTGGCGGAGGGAATAAAAAACACGTCTACCCACACCGACTTTCGGCAAAGGCTTCAGGTTTCGGATTAGGAATCAGGAATGTCGGTGCGTTCCTACACGCCCGTACTCACTCCAGGAATCCCGACGTCCGCAACCTGGCGGAATATAAAGCTGGGGCTGAGAGACAGGTCTGGCAATCCAGCTTTGCGAGCTTACTAAACGCTTAAGGCCATGAGTGCTCAGCCCCTGCACAGGTTTTTCACCCGGGTTAGACGGAGCTTTTATTACTTAAATTTTGACATTACAAAATTTTGTAATAAAGTCTATGTTGTTAAAATTTTTCTTTTTTGGACGTCATACGTTCATTGAAGTTCAGTAGCACTTGTGTTTATCGACCCAAAGGCCGATAAAGTCCTTCACTGGCGCCAAGACAAGGAAAATAAACAGAAAACAAAACAAAAAAAAAAAAACGTCTGAAGGGCAATGTTTTTGGGGAGAAGGAGGGAGGGAGGGGATCACGGTGCGCCGTGAGCAGGCCTTTGCATCCGGTTTCGGATGCGAACAAGTGTCGGTAAATGTTTTTGAAGTCGGCGTCAACGGCACGCTTTCTCCAAGGAGATCGCTGCCCAGTGGATGGCATTCCGGCTAGTCCTTCCTCTCCTAGACGCGGTCCACTTCTCCAGGATACCGCGTATGCAGCAGAGTGCTGCTATGCTCCCGGAGGCTAACAAGCCGTCTCGCGTCAGGAGGCGTCTGAATAAATTTTTTGGGTCACCCTCCGGAATGTTGAGGATCGTCGAGAGTCTGTCCCACATTTCGTGGAGGGCAACACACTCCAGAATCAAGTGGGGGAAGGTCTCGCTTTCCCCGCACTCTGCACAACTAGCATCCACATTCCCCGATGTCCAGCGAGACAGGCGTGCTCTGCTTAAAGGTCCCCAGTGGGGCAGAAGCAACGTCGTCTCCTGCCACTGCAGGGGAAGGGTGCCGTTGTCCCATGACGCTGGGGGCCACTTCACCTCCTCCGGAGGTATACCGAGTAGCGCGCCCCAGCGTAAAAGTCCGTTCGGCGGGACACTCGGGGTACTAGCGTCCGCTAGTTCCCTCGGCGTCCACGCCTTCAGTGATTTCTTCCTGCCTCCGATGAGACAGGACACTTCATACGATGCCTGTTGGTTGCTGTCCCGAACTTAACTGAGGGAGGGCAGCACTGGGGCAAGGGGGGTGAAGGAAGCCCACAGAAGTTTCCGTGGGCTGGAAACGATCTCCTGGAGTAGCTGACCAGCGTGCCTCCCTCTGCAGAGGCAGGAGAAGTCCTCATCGCTGGTGCCATTGATCTTCGCCCATGCGGATACGGACTCCTGAAGCCAGGTAGTCCAGTCCGCTGGGATGCAGGAGATCCAAGGGTGGTCTCTCATCAGAGCAACCAAATCCCGCAGCTGATAACCACAATGGTTCAGGCTGCGTTCCTTGGCTACCAGGATTGAAGTCAATTCGAAGCAGCCGGTTGCCCTGTGAGCAAGGAGTCTTGCTGGTGCACACCAGGGTGCTGTCTAAAACTTTGCCACAAGGGCAAGTTTTCTGAATTGGAGCTGTCGCTCCATGCGCTCCAACGTCAGGAGACCAAGTCCACCGTCCCTGCGTGGAGCGCACAAGTCTTTGAGCCGGACGCGGGGCCGCCGGTTGCCCCAGAGGGCTTTCCGTATAAGGCCCCTAGTCCGTGTCCTGACTTGGTACGGGGTAGGGCACACAAAAAGTAGGGGGCGAAGGAGGGGTGCCGCGAAAGCGTTCCATACCGTGGCCCGTTCCTACAAGTGGAACTTGCCGTCCCGGAACGGGCCGATCGCCAGCTCCACCTTTTGTAGACGGCCGGACCAGGCTTCTGCAGAGCAGAAGTCCCCCAACGGAACGCCAAGGTACTCGATGTACCTGCCCGTGGGGATCCCCAAGCGAATCCAGTCCGACCGTCCGGCCCTCTTCGAGTCGGTGAAAAGAGCGACGATTTCGTCCTGTTTACCTGGAGGCCTGTCCCACGGTATAGCAACTCGAAGAAATCCTCGAGCGCCGATGCCGGGGTGGAATCGGGAAACAGGAGCAGAAGATCGTCGGCATAGGCCGACACGGCAGGCGTGCCGAAACACGAGCTCGGCAGGGTTGCCAAAGTCTCCCTGTATGCTCTCAGCACCAACTCAAAGTAGATGCTGAAGAGCAGGGGGCTGAGGCTGTCACACTGCCGGATGCCACGACGAATAGGCACACTGAACACGTGCCGGCCGCTGAAATTGATATTGATGAACGCGAAGCGCCAGCAGGAGCGCAGGTAGGCCAGAAAGACGGCCGGAAATCCCAAGCGTTCCAGGAGCTTCAGAAGGAGCTCCTGGACGACGCAGTCGAAAGCTTTACGTCGGCTAGAGCAGACGTGTTTCCTCGGTGCTCCTCGTTTTGGGAACCGTCCCTAGGTGTAGGCTTCGTGTGTGGTGGTGGTCGATCAGGCAGCAATGCCTGACGCGACCACCAGTACGTGTCAGGAGGCGGTGGCAACGTCGCCTCCTGAAGAAATGGAGTGCCAGGTGGCGGAGGCAACGTCGCCTCTAGAGAAGGTGGAGTGCCAGGGGGCGGCGGCAACGTCGCCTTCAGTGGCGAAGAAGGTGGGGGCGTCCGCCCCCACAAAACCGGTCCCCGCTGCAGCGCGGGCGTGGAGCGCCGTCGTGTCGGCGCCATCGCCTGCAGCCGCGGCGGAATTATCAGCCTATGTGGAAGAGGGGTATAACTCATCACTATTCTACAAGGTAAGAAATTTCTATTCTGCTGAGAGTGCGCGCGCCTTTTCGAAGGGGATGCGCGCTCTCGATGTTTAAGAAGAAAAGCTCTGCGCTATGACCATTCGTAGCGGGGGGCAGTACGTAGAGGTGATCTGCAAACATGTAGATCTGGCCCAACGTCTGCTTAAATCCCCCGTGGTAATGGGGACACGCAGGCTCCTTCCCGTTACGGCGGATCACAGTATGGTGGTCCACCTTTTAGGAGTTACCGCGCGGATGCGGAAAGAACAGTTACGCGCCGCGTTGGGAAAAGAAGGCATGGTCCATGCAGTATGGACCAAGCCTAGTCCTTTCGAGGACTATACCACTGTTCAGTGCGGCCTCACGGCTGCCCATGTAACCGTTCGGGAGGGCTCTACCCTTCCCCACAAACTGGTGGTCGGCGGAGAAAGCGTCGACCTCTTGTACGTGGGGAAGCCCAAATACTGTGGCTTCTGCAACACGTCGGGACACCTCGAAAGGAGGTGCCCCAACGTACAGTGCCTGGTATGCGGGACAATGGGCCACACGAAGGAAGTGTGTCCACAATCCGCTGTGCGCGTGGTTTCCGCGAGGAACCTAAAAAAACGCGCGCGGCTGCTTCAGAAAAAACTGGCGGCCAACGCTGCCGCTCAAGCTGTGCCACCCATTCCCGTGGTCCAGGCCTCAGCCGACACCCCGGCAACGAATGCCGAAATAATTGACAAAAGCGGTCAGGTGTTGGAATGGCAAGAAGTCACAGCGTAAAAGCAAAAAAAGTCGAAGAAAGAACGACGAATCGAAAAAAAGCTCGCCTACCAAAATAAAAAACAGCAGGTTAGCGGGAATTTAAAAGAATGCAGCGTCGTCGCAGGACGCGTCCCCGCCAAACGCCGCAAGGTAGAAATCGCTGCTACCGACGAGCAACCCACTGTTGAAAACATCAACAGCGTGGGGAGCGAACCGGCGGAAGCGTCCGTCATCGAGACCGTGATCGATGACGCCGCCTTCGAGCGTGCGGCGGAGGAGCTGGCTGCATCGTTGCAGCCAGACTCCTCCAAGGCTGGCAAAAAGGCAGTGAGGCGTCCGGTTTCCACCGAGGAGTCGGTAACTTCCGAACCCGAAGCGCAGGCCGGAAACCAAGTTTCCATCTCCGCGGCAACCCGCCGGAAGGCTGGAAGGAAGTCCAGCAAACCCCGAAAAGCCCCTCTCGAGGTCGAAGGCGTGGAGATGACTTCAGACTGCGAGGGTGCCATGAGCGTGGGAGAATCCCGGGAATCGTCACCTGAGAGACCACCACGCACAGAACATGAGGAGATGGAGGGGGTTGAAGCCGGAAAGGTACCCAAGGTGCCTTAGGAGGCTGAAACCCTAATGGTTATCTCACCCGCCTCGGAAGAGGCGGGTTCCCCCACACCGTCATCTTTCCAGCAGTAATGCCGGGAATCTCCTTCCGCCGTCGTCTGCGCATCGCCGATTGAAACGTGAACGGCACGACAGGCGCCGGCAGGAGACGAGACATGGCCGCCATTCTAGGATCGTTCGACCTTGTGCTGCTGCAGGAGATCCATGTGATCTCTGCAGAACAAGCGCAGGAGATTTCTCACCCGGTCACGCCGGGGCGTTTATTCCATATAACATAACCAAAAAAAAAAAGCAATTATACAAAATAAACCAGTTGGGAACCAAACTCTAACCGACGACTGAACAAGAATGAAGAGAATATTGCTGGCACGCAGGCCAGAGTAACAGTTTTGTGAACGGTGTGGGGGGGCGGGAAACACAAAGAAACCAAAATAAAATAAAAACAATGAATAAGGAGGACGGGATAAGGGTCTTTGGGATCGCTCTGGAAGACACGGGGATAAAAGCATGGGCACCGGAAATTTTACCGAGCGAACGGGGACGGGGTATGGGTGGGCGAGAGGTCGCAGGGGTCACCGGATTACGCCGTTCTCAAAGGGGTGTAAACCGGCGATGTATGCCGGTGATGTCCTCATTCACCTTGTCACGAAGATGAGACCACCTTGAAGCCTTCTCCATGAAGTGAGCTGCAAGCAGGTGAGCCTCCCTTCGCTGCGATGACAACTCCAGGGCGTAGCGGGCCTTCACGATGGCGCGAACGCAACACATGGTTGCGACAATCGCGCCAACCGAAAGTCCATTTCTGCTGAAGAAGCGCCGCAGCACATCAATGGCAGTGCCTCCTTGTGGCATGATGGCCGAAGTGAGCCTTCGCCACAGTTCCCGGAGGTCACCGCAGTCCAACAAAAGGTGCGGAAAAGACTCGATCTCTCCGCACCTTAAACAGTTTGGCAAAGCAGCTCCCCCGGAAACGATGCTACGCTGCCTATTACAGTGAAATGCACAATGTAAAAAGAGGAGCACATCTTGTTTCCACTTAAGGGGGAACACGGAGCTGTCCAAACAAACGGGGGGAACCACTATCTCTCCGGGGGGCACACTTAAATGTTCGCTCCACCGAAGCAGTCCCTTCGCCCGATTCCGAGGTGTGGCGGCTTGCACCAGCTCCTTTGTCGTCCAGCTGCCGAGGAGCTTACTGACTCCCGCTATTTTGCAGGAGAACTCCCATTCCGCCGGTGGGCAACCGTCGTTGCTTGCCCTGAGGGCAGACAGCGCTACGGCGAGTGGTGTGGCGGCCAGACGATCCGACAACTTCTTGTCCTGCATGACTTCGTCCATTTGATGACTGAGGAGAAGTCGCAGGCGTCGAAGATCTTCCGGGCGCGTTCCTTCGGAAGCTGCCCACGATGAAAAAGATTCCTGCCGCCATGCATTAATGTTCATGGGGCGGCAGGAGATCCAGCTTGGGGCTTCCAGCAGTGAGGACAGCTGCCTCAGCGGGAAGCCAAACCCTATTCTGGTGTGCCGAAAGTGGGGTAGCAACGAAAGCAGTCCCTCGCTTCCCGTGCAGCGCCTCAGTATAAGGCGTGCGGGTGAGCACCACGGCGTACACCACAGCTTGGCACAGAGCCGCAGCATGCGAAACTGCACCTGCAGTTCGATGCTGTTTAAGTCGAGGATGCCCAAGCCTGCATCCTGACGCGGCGCCACCAAGTCTTTAAGTCTAACACGGGATCTTGCAGCGCCCCACAACGCTTTGCGTAGAAGGCGCTGCGCCCAGACTTTGACTTCCTGGGGGGGTGGACAAACAAAAAAACAGGGGGCGGAGGAGGGGGGCAACGAAGGTGTTCCAGATGCAGGCCCGTTCCGGCAAGACGAACTCGCCTCCTGAAAACGGGCTAAGTGCACGCTCTGCCTTCCGAAGGCAGTCCGACCACGCTTCTGAGACGCAGAAGTCGCCCAACGGCACGCCAAGGTACCTGAGGTACCTGCCCGTGGGGATCCCCAGGTCGATCCAGTCGGACTGCCCCTCCCACGTCGCACCACCCGGAACAACCATACACTTACTCCTGTTAACGCTCACGCCCGCACCGCGACGGATCAACTCAAAGAAATCTTCAAGCGACGCTGTCGGGGTGGACATGGGCAACAGGAGAAGCAGGTCGTCGGCATAGGCTGCCACGGCCGGCGTACCTGGACAGGAGCTCGGCAGGTTGGCTAGCGTCAGCCTGTAAGCCTCCAGCACCAATTCAAAATAGATGCTGAAGAGCAGCGGGCTTAAGCTGTCACCCTGCCTAATTCCTCGTCTTACCGGCACGCCGTACACGCGACAGCCACTGAAAACAATGGATGTAATCGCGTGGCGCCAGCAGGAGCGCAAGTACGCCAACAGGGATGCCGGAAGACCCAGACGTTCCAAAAGCTCAAGAAGAAGCTTTTGGTTCACGTAATCGAAAGCTTTGTGCAGATCGACTGCAACCGCCAAGGCTCCCGGTGTCTCCCTTTGCGTCCCGCGCCTCCGTCGGTGAGAGATCGAAGGCGTCGCTTCCGCACGACGATCCACCGCCACACGATGCTGCAATTGCAGCCATGTGCGGATGAACAAGAGATTCGCGTCCATGGACCGCCCAGGAACAGCGTACGTCTGCTCCGGACTTACCAACGATTCCGCGATCCTACCCATCCGCGCCACCCAAAGTTTCGAGAACAACTTGACGTCCGAATTCACTAATGTGATCGGACGCCAGTTGTTCAGTTGGCGCAAATCTCCGCCTTTCGGCAGTAGACGCACCTTCGCTGAGCGAAACGAGGCGGGGACATCGCGCGAGTCTCGCATCAGCGACGAGAGCTTGAGCACCAGAGGGATGAGCTCCGCCGCAAAACACTGAAAGAATTCCGCGGGGAGCCCATCTTCGCCTGGCGCTTTTCGTCTCTTGAGCCCCGAGATGGCCGAGGAAATTTCCTCTGCCGTGAAGGGCTCATCAAGACGCGCGCGTTCCTCCTCGTCTACAACAGGTGCATCAATCGGCAGAAGCAGCCGGGAGAGGCTGCGTTCCGTCGGTGCCTCTGCATACAGAGAAGAGTAATAGCGCCTGACTATCCGTCGCACGTCGGCTGGAGCCGAGCATTCCCGGTCCTGGTCGTCGAGAAGAACTGTCGCCCCTGACTGCCAGACCTGGCGCTCGGCCTTGGCCTTGTACTCGGATAATCGACCAACGTCCGCGCGCCTGGAAAAGGAGCGGGCCTGCAGAAAATCTCTGCTGTTGGCTACGCCCTCTCCGAAGCCGCGCGGAAGCTGGTGCAAGGGAAACCGGCAGCAGAACTCGCGGACCGATCTTTTCAGATCGTCCCAGTCCTCGAGCTCACTTATGGCAAAGCCGAGGAGGTACTGGCGAAGATGCTCAGCCGCCTCCGGGTGGCTTAGCCAGTCTGCCGGCATCCTCCAAAAACAGTTTTGAGGCCCCTTGCCTGGCGGGAGCAACTCGAACTCGAGCCTGTTGTGGTCTGAAAGCACGGACGGCACGGGACCTCTCCGACCCACTCGACAGAGCAAGTGTTCATCAAGGTATACGTGGTCCGGCGTTGCTGCCATAACAGGGTCGCTAGCGAACAAGTTGCACGCGTGCACGGACGCGCACATCTCTTCCGCTAGCAACTTTTCCCTTTTGTGGGATCTATTCTCGGAAAGCAGGTGGACGGTAAAGTCCCCCGCAATGAGATGGGCCACAGTAGGGTGAGATCGAGTGAGCCACTGGCCTTGAAGGGTACCGAAGAACTCAATCCTTTCGGCCCATCGTCCAGCACCGCTCGGCGCGTACACGTTGGTTACGACAAGGTCGATCGAGTCGGACCACTTGAGTACAAGCTGTCCCACTCGGCCTTCCGTGTCGAAACGAACGCTGCGCACCGCTCCCGCCAAAGTTCCTCTCACGAGGAAAGCGACGCCGCACGTACGTGCAACGCCGCACCTATAAAGTAGCGTTCCGCCCGCGCGCCGTTCGATTTCGGCAGCCTGCTCTCCGGAGATGCTGTGAATCTCCTGCAGGAGCGTCAAGTCGAAGGCGCGCAGAGCGTCAGCCACTAGTCGCCTCTTCTCCTCGTGTTGGAGCCCGTTGACGTTCCAAGACGTTACGGCAACACGACGAGAAGACGCGATTGCCCTCATCACGGCTGGGAAAGCGAGGCCGTGGTGCTCGCCTCACCCGGCGAGCGGGCAGTAAGCAGCACGACGGGCTGGAGGGCGCGGTCGCCACCGGCCTCAACTGTGCTGCACGTAATCGGGTGCTCCTCCCCGGGTGCAGAACCTGTGGGTTCCGGGGTGAGCACTCGCCGTTCCGCGGCGAGTGTGTCACGCCTCAGGGCTTCAGCCCTGCGGGCGCTCGCTCCCCCGCGAGTTACGCGTCGTTCAGCTGCGTTATCGGACTCCTTTGCGAAGTCTGATGCTCGCACGATCGACGTGCGCTTGCATCCGTCCGATTGCACCGGAATGGTCTTCTCGGCGGTCACAGAAGCGGACTTGCACGCGTTGAAGGCGTTGGCTTTTTCCTTGGAAGAGTCACAAGCCGCGCGTGTTTTTGTATTCGCGCGACTGCTTTTTCCTTTGGAAGAGCTCAGGGATGGAGGTTGCGGAGCTTTCTTTGGAGATTTTTCTTTCCTCCTCTCCACAACCTTCCATTCGCCTTCGCGATTTTCGGAAGCTTCCGCGACAGTAGTTGCGGAAAACTCCGGGATTTTCGCTGCGTTCTCTGGGGGCGTTGCTTTCGCTACGCCTTTAAAAGGCGGCAACGGAGTCACCTTCTTGACAGTCGGGAGATTGCTCCTCTCCTGCCGAGTCGGCGATGGGGCGACTGCATGCAGCGTGCTTTTGCTCGTTGCGACGCTGCTTTTTACGGCTTTCGTAGCCTTTGCAGTGGGGCCTGCGCTGCAGTGGGGCTGTCCGGAACTAGGAAGGGACAACGGAACGGGGCAAGAAGTCTTCGCACTGTTGCGATCTTCCTGTTTTCCTACCTTTCCCTCCAGGGTGTTACGGAGATTTCCTGGTTCCAGGTTCGGAAAGGTGCCTGCGAGTTCGGCAGAGAGGGAAGGCACGGCACGCGTCAAACCCTCGCGCCCCTTTTTAATTGGCTTCCCTGCCGTGAGTTTCCCCTTTCGGGGCGTTGCGGGCGGGGATGCTTTCTTTTTATCCGCGGATCGCTCGTGGTTTTTTTCGAGTTTTTGCGGACGACGTTTTTTATTTGCCGCTGCGGCTTTTCGTGCAGTGGTCTCTTGAACCCGACGAATTTCCGCTGCGGCTCTTTTTCTTGCAAGTACCGGGCACTTCTTGATTTCGTGCCCGGAATCTTTGCAATAGCGGCATCTTGAAGAGGGGCACTCTTTAATTCGGTGCCCATCCTTGCCGCACTGCTCGCACGCGCGAGTCTGGCCTATGAACCACAGGTGAACGACCGTGCCGTTCACCTGCAGCTGCTCAGGCACAACACGCCTGTTCGCGACGGTGATCCTCGCGGAGGCTTGTCCAATGTGGACAGAGGGGAAATCCTTTAAAGGATTTGGCCTCCTCCACAGAGCGTGCACGGTGGCGAACTTGCAGCGCGCAGGAGTGGCGCTGCTGCAGGAGATCCACGTGATCTCTGCAGAACAAGCGCAGGAGATCGAACGCATCTACGGAGGGCGACTGTGGTATCGGTGTGGAACATCGAGAAGCTGTGGTATCGCCTACCTGCTTCGGCCCGCCATCGAGGCCGCCGCCCGTGCAGTTCGGTTCGACGATCACGGTCGTGTCGGCCAGCTGACTCTCAGCTGCTCCGACTCGATCGACCTGATCGTTACGAACGTTTGCGCCCCGAGCGGAGCGGACCTGACGAACAGGAGGGCCAGGAAAGAATTTTTCCTTGCCCTCCATCGCGACTGGTTGACCGAGGCAGGCGTGCGGAATGCCCATCTGGTGGCAGGCGATTTTAACGTTCGTCTGAAACCGGATGGGCAGAAAAACGAGCGTGACCTGGTCAACGAGGTGTGCGCGGCGATGCACACTTGTAATTTGTTGGCTAGTGTACCAGGGAAGGAGGACAACATCGATCACGTGTTTCTTGACGAGCACCTGTGCACTCGTGTGGGCAGGCGCTGCAAGATGCCGTGCGAGTTGTCCCACCAGCGACCAATCGTGATTGAAATCCATCCGCGCGACAGGGGCCCCCCCTCTTCAGCGTGGCGTTTGCCAGGGGACTGGCTGAAGCTCCCGGACGCGAAGGAACATCTCCGCACGTCTATACGGAGCTTTAGGATGCAGACATCAGGATTGGGACCGCTTTAAACGGTCGGTCCAGAAGTTCTGCGACCTGTTCCCTCTGCACCGCCTACCTGCGGGATTTGGGGACGAGGTACGTAACGAACGAGCCTATCTGCAGGCTCGCCGTTACGCCAGGACCCCCGACATCCGCAGGCTGGGGGAATACAAAGCGGGAGCCGAGAGACAAGCCTGGCAGTCAGGATCGGCCAGCTTGCTGGACGATCAGGGCCAGGAGCATTCGGCACCCGCTCAGATCCGCGGTGTGCTGCGGCGTTTTCACTCCTCCCTGTACGCAAGAACGCCTCCCGAGCGGGATTTCTCACGAATCCTTCTTTTGGAAGGCGCCCTCGCGATCGGAAAAGAGGAGAAAAAGTTCCTCGACGAGTTTTTCACGATGGGCGAGATCATCTCGGCCATCGGAAAGCTCAAGAGGCGAAAGGCTTCAGGGGAGGACGGCCTGTCCGCGGAGTTTTATCGAACTTTCGCGGCTGAGCTAACCCCCTTGGTACATCAACTCACCTTGCTTATACGCGAGACAGGTGACGTCATCGCCTCGTTTCGTTCGGCAAAGGTGCGGCTTCTCCCTAAGGGAGGATATCTGAGGAGCATGAACAACTGGCGTCCCATCACAATAGTGAATGCGGATGCCAAGTTGAAAGCTAAGGTTTGGGCTGAGCGTTTGGGACGGCTTGCAAACGCCATCATCAGCCCGGAACAGACGTATGCTGTTCCGGGGCGAAGCATGGAGGCGAACCTGTTCCACGCTTCCACCTGGCTTGAGCTCCAAAACGAAAAGGGCTATGCGCACCGGGAATTCCGATGAGTCCGTCAGTCATGCGACGGATGTTCGGATTGGGGAGTGAGCACTTGCGGTCGCTGTCGACTTGCGAGAAGCATTCGACATCGTCGACCAGAATCTCCTGCTGGAGCTTTTGGAACGCTTGTGCTTCCCGGCCTCATTATTGGCCTATGCGCGCTCTAGCTGGCGCGATGCGCTAATCAATGTTACTTTCAGCGGGCATACTGTTCACGGCGTGCCGGTGCGACGTGGAATCCGGCAAGGAGACAGCCTGAGCCCCATGCTCTTCAGTACCTACTTTGAGTTGGTACTGAAAGCGTTCAGGGGAACACTGGCGCACCTGCCACATGAATGCGCCGGAACGCCTGCGGTTTCAGCATATGCGGACGACCTCCTGTTACTGCTCCCTATGTCCACCCCGGCTTCGGCGGTCGAGAAGTTCTTCGACCTGCTGAATCGAGGAACCATGCTTACGGTGAACAGGGCGAAGTCGTCCGTGATGCCAGTTCGTGCGGCGTGGGCAGGGCAGCAGGACTGGGTCCGTTTGGGGATCCCCACGGTGAGGTACTTCAAGTACCTTGGTGTGCCGTTGGGGGACTACTCTCCTGCGGAAGCGTGGTCCGGCTGCCTTCAAAAAGTAGAGACGGCTATCGGCCCGTTCCGAGGTGGCAGGTTTTTCCTGCCTGAACGGGCCGCGGTTTGGAACATGTTCGCGGCTCCTCTCCTCCGTTCCCTGCTGTTTGTTTGCCCCCCCACAGAGAGGATCAAAAAGCGGACGAAGGACCTCCTCCGTATCGCCCATTGGGGCAACGGGAGGCCCCGAGTCCGCCTGAAGGACTTGTGCGCTCCACGTCGGGACGGTGGTCTCGGCCTCCTGACATTCGAGCGGCTGCAGCTGCAGCTCCAGTTCCGGATTTTGGCACTTGTGCCGGAGTTGTGGTGCACCTGTTGGTGCGTCCCTGCACGTCTCCTCCTTCAGCAAGCCACCGGCAAGACGGGACTTACGTCGTTTCTTGCTCTCCATCGATGCCGCATCAACCGATGTGGGCTTCAGCTACGGAGGGTGGCTGCGCTGGCAATGAAAAATCAAGGATGGATCACCTGTCTCCCCACGAACGGTAGTGCCTGGTTGCAGGAAACCGTTCGTACGTGGGGACAGTTCGGCATGCAACCCTCCCATCAGGAACGAAGGTTCATGTTTGGGTGTTACAGAAGTTGCACGCTCCGTGAGATCCCTTAGGATCCTATGAAGAGAGCGTGGTCAGGAAGAACCCCCCTCGCTGCTGCGCTGGACTCCCTATTGGAACATCAGGACAGCGATGCTGCGGCGAAGTGGGAGGTTACAATAAAAATCTCCGGGAAGGAGAAGAAGCAGAGAGAGTGGAAGACGGGCCAGCTAACTGATGCTGCGACCCCGAGTACGCCTCCTAATGGACTTCTGCGCTGGGGAGCGCTGCTGGATGTTCCGATTGAACATCTGAAGTGGCCCCTGATTCTTATGAACACTTCCATCCTCCCACTAAAATGGCAAGAGTCGGCATTCCTGTTGCAGCACTGGGGACTCCCCTGCATCGCCCGTCGACACCACTAGACCTGGGGAGCGGTGGATCCCAATTGTGTAAGGTGCGGGAACGGGAGTCCCTCCCCCACCTCCTAGTGGATTGTGTTGCCCTTCGGCCCCTTTGGTACCGCTTTGCCGCGGCCATCGGTATCCCTTGCAGCAACCCCAGGGACGCACTAAAAGCCTTCTTCGTTGCCGACGACCTGCGGCCAGCGTCCTCGATAGCAGTCATGCGCTGCCTTCGTAGGATCGTCGCTGCCTGGAGCACGGCGATGGGAGGACGTAGCGATCAGGAAGCCATCCAGTGCGCCTCCGAATTCCTGAGGAGGGCGTCGCGATGGCCCCACCTGGATGTTCGCAACAAACAAGAGCTTGCCAGCACGTTGAGAGGGATGATGCAGCCCCAGCAGCAACAGTGATCCCTTCCCGTTCCCTCCCACCCTTTTTTTTTTTTTGCTTAGTTTTTTTTTTTTTTTTTTCCCCTTTTCCCTGCTGCCGTGGTGAAACGTATTGGTCTAGAAACCGGTGAATTGGCAGGCGCCATGGTTCTTAGCTTCTGGCTGGAGCATTGCCACAGCCATTAATAATTTGTTTACAAAGTTTATTTTTTTGATAAACGACTCGGAGAAATCCGGGTGAAAATCGAAAACTTTACGCAAATCGACTGCGACCGCAAGGGCTCCAGGCGCCGCATTTTCTTCCCGGCTTTCCTCCCCCTTGTCAATGGAGAGTCCAGGACTTTCCCGACGTAGCTGCGTCTCGCGTTGCTGCAACTGCCAGAATGTGCTGGCGAGGAACAGGTTGGCCTCTATGGTTCGTCCGGGAACAGCGTATGTCTGTTCCGGACTGACCATGGAGTCCGAAACCCGTCCCAGGCGCTCAGACCACAGTTTGGCGAGCAACTTTGCGTCCGCATTCACTACAGTGATGGGACGCCAGTTGCCAACGTTGCGCAAGTCTCCTCCCTTAGGAAGGAGACGTACTCTAGCTGACCGGAACAAGTTGGGGACATCCCTACGTTCACGGATCAGCATACATAGTTTATGCAACAGCGGGGCCAGCTCTGCAGCGAAGTGTTGGTAAAATTCAGCTGGCAGGCCGTCTTCCCTTATGCTTTGTTTTTTCTTAATTTAATGATGGCGGAGATTACCTCCTCCATCGTGAACTCTTGGAGGAAGATGTTTATTTCTTCCTCCCTCAACGCGGAAGCACCCTCTAGCAGCAGGCGCTGCGCAAAGGAGCGCTCTGGTGGTCTCAGCGCGTAAAGGGAGGAATAGAAATCCCGCAAAATGCGGCAAACCTGCGCCGGTGCCGCACGCGTTTATGGTCAGCTCCCTTGAGCGAAGCCAAAACTAGGTGTTGTGTGGATTGGAAGTGCGGCCGTTGGAAGCCAGAAATGACTGAAGAAGCCGCAGTACCTGCGACGGGAGACGTGAGGCCCACGTCTCCACAACCTATGGAGGTGGGGTCATGCCCCACCACAAAATCAGCCCCCGCCACCCCGGCGAGGGCGTGGAACAAGGTGGCCGCGGCGGCTCCGCCGGACGTGGCCGCCAAAGTGCAGGCCTACATAAAGGAGGGCTACAACCCAGCCCTCCTTTACAAGGTAGGAAATCTTTATCCACCGCTTACAACGCGGAAATTTGAAAACGCCATCAGTAGGATGGGAATCTCTGACGAGGAGATCCTTTGCTTCTCGATTCGGAGCGGCGGGCAGTTCGCGGAGCTGATCTGCAAAGATGCAGCGCTCACACACAAACTGCTCTGCACGCCCGTTCCGTTCGAAGGGCGCAATCTCCTCCCACACACGGTGAATCACTCTATGGTGATCCACCTCACGGGTACAACGGTGCCGATGACCGATGAAGCCATCCGCACTGGAATCAACAAATTCGCGGAGATATACGCGATGTGGTCAAAGCTCAACGCCTTTACTTATCGAGGCGCATTCAGTGGGCGAGTGGCCGCGCGCGCAACTCTCCGCGAAAACAAAGAACTTCCCCACAAGCTTGAAGTCAACAACGAGCTCGTCGACCTCTGGTACGTAAGGAAGGAAAAATACTGTGGGCTGTGCAACACATTCAGGCATCTTAAAAGGAGATGCCCGGATGCCACATGCCCAAACTGCGGCGCGAAGGGCAACACTAGTGCTGTGTGCCCGAAAAACGACGAGACAACGCCTTCAGCCCCTCCGACAAATGAGGGGAAGAAGGCAGTAAACCAAAAAACACGCGACCAACAACCGACCTAAGAAGAAGTCGTGCACAAGGAGCAGGAGCCTCAAAAGGAGAATTCTGAGCCAACTGCCGACGAGGAAAACTGGAAAGTCGTTTCGAACAATAAAGGAAAAGAAACACACACAAAAAAAACAAAAATACCTACAAAAAATGACAAAAATCAGAACGCAAGCGTTCCCAAAAAACCCGAGGTCGGCAAACCAAAAATTTCGCCGCGCGAGTCCATAAACGAATGCCGCGTTACAATCGAGCGCGTTCCGTCGATCGAGCGTCGATCGGCGAACGCGACTCCCGCAACCGTCGCGAACGCCGCGGAACCGCCGCAGGAATCCTGCGACAAACACGCGAGCAGCAGCGACGAGAAAAACTTCGCGAAGGCGGCGGAGGAACTCGCGGCCACCTTAATGCGGCCGCCTAAGGCTGCAAAGAAGGCCGTCAGACTTCCGGCGGAAGTTAAGGGCCCGGAAACTTCCGGGTCCGAGGCGGAAGCCAGAAACCCTCTTACCGTCGCCCTTCCGAAGTGGAAGGCGGGCCGGAAGTCGTGCAACCCTATGCGCGTCGCTCTTCCTCAGGCTGAGGAGGAGGAGATGCGCTCGGATAGCGAGAAGGCGATGTCCGCGAAGTCGCGGGATCCCTCCATCGACAGCATCCGGTCAAACCTTCATTTCGACCTCAGTCCGGCTGCAGACGTTCCGTTCGTTGCCGAAACGCCACCACCGCAGATGGACAACGACCTGCCGCCTCCCGAACAGGAGGCGGCAATACACACGCCACCACCATCACTAGTATGATGCGTGGATTCGCCTCTTGCCGGCAGCTGAGTATAGCCTGTTGGAATGTCAACGGGCTGCGTAGCGAAAGCAAGAGGCGTAGCGTGGTCGACACCCTGCAACCTATCGATCTGGCACTACTTCAAGAGGTGCATGCCCTCAGAGCAGAGGACGTCCAGGAAATCGAGAGTCTACAAGGGGGGAGGCTACTTTGGCGAGGTGGAGGAGACCACTCCCGCGTAGTGGCCTTCCTGCTGAAGCCAACCGTCGCCAATGCGGTGCGCAGTGCAGAGTTCGACGAGGAAGGTCGAGTCGGACAATTTGTCCTTAAGTGGTCCGAATCGATCGACCTCGTAGTCACCAACCTGTACGCGCCCTGCACCAGCCACAGGCGCGCAGCACGCACTGCGTTCTTCGAAGCCCTGCGGCGAGACTGCCTGGCGGAAGCAAGCGTGCGGCGGGCGCATCTGATAGCGGGAGAGTTCAACGTCCGCCTGCTGTCGGAAGCGCCCGACATACGAGCACAATTGGACAACGAGTTGTGTGCGGCTATGCACACACGCAACTTGTTGGCCGATAAAGCCGGGGCTAGAAGCGGAATCCACCAAGAGTTCCTCGATAACCACATGTGTACGCGGGTGGGGACTCGAGGAGCAATTGCGTCGGAGCTGTCCGATCACCCTCGGCTAGTGATCGACATTCATCCGCGCCACAGAGGTCCACCCTCCGAAGCGTTGCGCCTGCCGGGGAACTGGTTGCGACTTGCAGGAGCGCGCGAACATCTGCGCGCATTCCTGCGTAGTTACGAACTGCAAACTCTCGCTGACTGGGACAAAATAAAGCGCTAAGTCCGAGAGTACTGTGACCAGTATCCCCTCCATCAACTTCCTCCAGGTTTCGGCGATGCCACCCGGATATGCCGGGACGTTTATTAAAAACATTTCGACGGTCAATACAGAACGTGGAACAAAGTCCCACTGAAGGTAACGCAATACCGGAACTGCTGGGACACCGGGACGCAGCCCGGTGTGGCTCTCCTCGGCAGTGGAGGGGCATGAAAGAGAAAACAAAAATAAAATAAAAGAGAAAAACAAACCACAAAAAAAAGTATGGAGGGCCGGGAAGGGATCACAGAAAACTACTGGGAGCGCGCATCCTTTGCAGGATGCCTTCTAGTTCCATTTTCAGTTTTCCCAGATGGAGCCATCGGGTAGCTCTCTGCAGGAAGCGAGAAGCGTACTCGATGACGTCCCTCACGATGCAGTCTTCATCTTCGGCATCACTCTAGGCCGCCACGATACCACGAATGCAGAAAAGTGCTGCCAGGGCTGAGGATGGACTGAGGGCGTCCCGCACGAAGACAAGACTGAAGACACATCCAACATTGCCACCATCCGGTATCCGGAGGGCCGTTTTCAGACGATCCCAAAGAATCTGGACGGCAGAGCATTCATCTAAGAGGTGGGGGAGCGACTCCCGCTCACCACACCTGGCACACGCAGGATCTACACTTCCCCGCGTCCAGTGGAAGCGGCGCGCGTTGCAGGGTAGACCTCAATGCAGCCAGAATAGCGCCGATTCTTGCCACTTCAGGGGGAGAATCCTGGATCCAAGTAGAACCAAGGGCCACTTCAGGTCATCCAATCGAATGCCGAGCACCCATCCCCCGTCTACTTAATCCACGCGGCTGGAGACTAGGGGTCGTTGCATCTGTCAACTCTCCCATAATCCAGCCGCTCATCATATTCTCTCTGCCTGCGATACGGCAGCAGACTTGCCACCTTGGCTTCCGGCTTTCGTGAAGCGCCCTTTGGAGGAAGGGCATCGCCGTAACAAGGGGTGTGCCTTCCGCCTACGTGCAACTCGGTGGAAATTCAAGAATTTCACGGAGAGTTCGGCGGGCATAAAAGCCGACGCGCAGTTAGTTAATCCGGTCTTCGCAACTCTGGTTCTGCTTGGCCCAGGTGCCAGCAGTCAACTTCAGCCAAGAGGAGGAGTTGGCGGGGCCACAAAACATCCGGTCGTTCTCCTTTGCCAGGGTTGCCATGCGGCCGAGCAGTAGACGGCATCTTTGAATCTTCCGGCCAGGGCACAGAAGAAACGATGCGAGTCCTCCGCAGAGGGACACACGTCTGGCCAGGAGGCGGGCCGGAATGCACCAAGCAGTGCTCCACATCTTCGCTGCGATGGCGAGGGTCCACCATCGCAGCTGGATTTCCACGCGCTCCAGCGTCAGGATGCTGAGACAGCCGTCCCGACGCGGAGCGCACAAGTCCTTCAAAGGGACTCGGGGCCTCCCCTTGCCTTATAGAGCAATGCGGAGAAGGTCCTTCGTCCGCATTTTTGATTCCACGGGGGCGGGGCAAACAAAAAGCAAGGTGCGGAGGATTGGGGCCGCGAAGGCGTTCCAAACCGCGGCCCGTTCCGGCAAGTGAAACTTGCCTTCCAGGAACGAACCGATCGCAGTCTCGACTTTTTGGAAGCAGCTGGACCACGCTTCCGCAGGGGAGAAGTCCCCCAACGGCACACCGAGGTACTTGATGCACCTCACCGTGGGATCCCCATACGGACGCAGTCCTGCTGCCCTGCCCACGTCGCTCTAACTGGCAACACAGAGGACTTCGCCCTGTTAACCTGTAATCCTGATCCACGGCTAAGTAGGTCGAAGAAATCTTCGACCGCCATCGCCGGGGTGAACATAGGTAAGAGTAGCAGAAGATCGTCGGCATAGGCCGCTACGGCTGGCGTGCCGAAGCACGAGCTCGGAAAGGGGGCCAATGTCAACCTGTACGCTCTCAGCACCAACACAGCGTAGGTGCTAAAAAGCAGGGAGCTGAGGCTGTCGCCTTGCCTTATGCTCCGCCGCACCGGCACGCCATACACCTTTTGTCCAGTTTAAGTAATCGAGATTATCGCATTTCGCCAGCAAGAGCGCAGGTAGGTATTCAAGGAGGGTGGGAATCCCATGCGACCCAGGAGCTCCAACAGGAGTTCCTGGTCAACACAGTCGAATGCCTTATGGAGGTCGATTGCGATCGCTAAGGCCCCTTTTCCCGCATGAGGGTCCCTACCCTGTCCCACTGGCGGCTCCAAAGTAGGGTTGCAAATTTTCCCTTTCCCTTCTTTCTTACTCCGCTGCGCGTGCATCCATGTGCTTTCGAAGAAGAGGTTGTCCTCCATACTTCGCTCGGGAACAGCGTAAGTCTGTTCCGGGTTAATTATGGAATTGGAAAACTGCCCCGATCGCGTCGCCAACAGCCCGGCAATCAACTTCGCGTCCGTGTTCACAATCGTGATCGGACATCAGTTGCAAAGTTTCCTGAGGTCTCCTCCCTTCGGAAGGAGCCTCACCCCGGCTGACCGGAACGAGGCGGGAAGATCGCCTTCGTCTCGGATTCGCCTATTCAACTTGAGCACCAGGGGCGCCAGCTCGTCCGCGAAACTCTGAAAGAACTTTGCGGGCAAGCCGTCCTCCCCTGGCGCCTTACGCCTCTTGAGCCTTTTGATACCGGCGAGAATTTCAGCGGTCGTGAAAGGCTCATCGAGGCTTTCTCTTTCCTCCTCCCCTATCGCCACGAAACCACTCATGAACAATCGCCGCCAGGCGTCTTGTTCGGTTGGTGTTTTGGCGTAAAGGGAGGAATAAAAACACCGCACGAGATTCCGTACCGCAGACGGGGACGAACGTTCCCAGCAAAGGTCATCCAGCATGCTGGCTGTCCCGGATTGCCAGGCTTGTCGCTCGGCTCCGGTGCGGTATTCAACCAGGCGACAAACATTGAGGTTCCTCTCGTGACGACGCGCGTGCAAATACGCGCGGTTGTTGCGAGCCCCTCCGCAGAATCCCTTGGCGAGTGGACGTGTTTCTCCTTCGCTCCCGAGTGAGTCGACAGGAAGCGGTTTTTTCTTGAGTTGTTTGCTGTGGAACATCGTTGCAGTCCGATGGCAGCGATGCCTGAGGACACCACGATGGAGGTAGGTGTGAGGGAGGCTTGCCCTCCCCCACAGCCTACAGAATCAGGGCGTCCGCCTTGGAATCGCCCTCGCCGCCCGAGGCGAGGAGCTGGAGCGCCATGGTGGCCGCGCCGATCGCGGAAACCGTGGCAGAGATGGCGGCCTATCGGGCAGCTTGGTACAAGCCCAGCTTGGTATACCAGGAAAACCCCTTATTTGATGGAAAAACGGCACGCGCGTTTTCGTAAGCGCTGCAAAACGCCGGAGTAAGAGAACAAGATCTTGACGGTTTGTTTGTTCTCAGCGGAGGTCAGCGAGTCGAGGTGGTGTGCACGGAGATCACCTTGGCTCAGACTCTTATCACCAACCCGTTGAACGTCGACGGCCGCAAGATCTTGCCGGTGACGATGGACCGCTCCGTGGTAGTCCATCTCACTGGAATAACGAGCCGTTTGACTCGCTCTGCGGTAGCACAAGAACTACGGAAGTTCGGGGAGGTGCACGCGCTGTGGCCTAAACCAGCAATCTTGAAGGCTTTAATAGCCATTTCGGAGGCCAGGCTGCAGCGCGGGTAACCGTGAGTAAGGAATGTGGGCTTCCCCACAAGCTGGAGGTCGCGCAAGAGAGCGTGGACCTCTGGTACGTGGGAAAGCCCCGGTATTGTGGCTACTGCGATAACGTAGGACACCTTCGCAAGAGGTGTCCTAACATCCAATGCCACATGTGCGGGGAGAAGGGCCACGTTCGACGGGTGTGCCCAAAACCCCCTACCTTGTTTCCTCCTGCCGCGAAAAAGGCGCAGGGGAAACACGCACTAAAGGACACAAGACCAAAGACGGACGCTGGCCGGCTGAAGCTGCCAGATCCTCAACCTCCAAAAGAAAAGACGGAGGATAAACCTTCCCAAGAGGGGGAAGGTGAAGAGGGCTGGTAACTTGTAGCAGCCAGAAAAGAGAAAAAATCTCCTTTAAAGGAGAAGAAAGAGAAGCCGGCCAGTAAGGCAAAAAAATCGGGCCGCGTTCGAAAACCGTACGCGAGTGAACGGTGGCAATGAAACGTATCGTCGTTCCGGAAGATGAGACCCGGGGCGACGAGCCTCCCCTCGCCGTTTCCGTCGCGCCCGAAGTTCGCGACGGCGAACCCTCTGTGCAAACAGATGGTGAGCCGCGCGATGCGCCGGTCGACACCGAGGACGCCGCGTTCGCAAAGGCGGCGGAGGAGCTCGCGGCCAGGCTGGCGGAGCGTGAAAACCCCTTACGCAAGGCCGTGCGAAGGCCGGCACCCGCGAAAAAGGCCCCCACGGGTGAGTAGGACCTGGGGGCCGGAAGTGCATTCTTCTCCTCGGAGGCACCCCCCAGGGAGTCGGGACGCAAGTCCGAGAAACCCAGGAGGCGCCTTTCCTCCACTAGCGAGGAGGAGAAGCAGGAAGCTACCGGTAGCGTGGGAATCCCGGAGGGGGAACTCCCATGCTCGGAAGTCGTGGAGACGGCCACCCCAATGGAGGAGGATGAGCAGGGGGGCGAAGTCCTCCGTGCAGTCGCCGAGCCTGAACAACCCGCCCCCATGGAGGAGGGCCAACGGGTAGGCTCCACCCCACCTGAGGGTGACCCGCTCGACGCGCCGTTACCCATGGAGGAAAGGGACCAGGTGCACGCAGCGCCTGACCCTACTCCTCCACCTAGCGTTCCGCCCCAACAGGTGGCTGACGCCGCATCGCCATCTTCCCAGGAGTAACACCTGGGCTCGCCAGTCGCCGTCGGATTCGCGCCGCCTGTTGGAACGTCAACGGGCTGCGTGACGACGGTAACAGGCGATATACGGCCGACAGCCTGCGTGAGCTCGACCTGGCCCTGCTGCAGGAGATCTACGTGATCAACGCGGCAGACGGCCAGGAGATCGAGACGATCGCGGGGGGTCGGTTGTATTGGCGGAGCGGCCTCCGCAACACCTGCGGGGTCGCGTTCTTCGTGAAGCCGGCCATCGACGCTGCCGTGAAGGACGTGCGCTTCGATGACGACGGTCGGGTCGGTCAGCTGATTCTGAACTGCTGCGACTCGATCGAACTGATCGTCACGAATGTATACTCCCCCAGCGGTAAACAGGCATACAGCGACCGTACCAGTCTGCTGGAATCCCTGAAGAGCGACTGGCTGGCGGACACGAACGTGCGGAAGGCTCACCTGATAGCGGTAGATTTCAATCGCCGTCTGCTAACAGGTGATCCAGAAACACAAGAGAACGCGATGAACGAGATGTGCGCCTCCATGCGTGCGCGCAACTTGTTCGCGGGTGAGAGGGGAATGGTCCGCAGCATCGACCACGCCTTCCTCGACGCTGACCTGTGTTCACGGGTCGGCAAGCAAAGGAGGGTTGCGTCGACGTTGTCGGACCATTCACGGTTAATTTTCGAGATGCGGTTTCGCGACAAAGGACCGCCATCCAGGGATTGGCGTCTTTTGGGGGACTGGACGCGACTCTCAGGTGCTTAGGAACACCTTCGCGAATACCTGAGAGGCGTCACGCTCCGGAATCTCCATTGAAATCCGGGTGCGCCGGGACGTTTATTCTCACGAATAAACCTATACAATCTGTGACTGGACCAGTAGTCCAGCCACGCCCTGGAAAGATATAGCTTGCCTGGCTACCGGTGCGCAGGTCGGCTCAGGCAACCTCGGCAGCAGAGGGGAGGGGGAACGAAACAAAAAGAAAACAAAAAATAAACAAAAATCAGGGAGGGAGCGGGAAGGGATCACAGTCTGCTGGGAGGGTCCGTCATCCTCTTGAAGATGCCGGCAAGCTGTTTCTGCGTGTGTGGTTTCAGATGGGGCCATCGATTCGCCACCCTGAGGAAACGGGCGGCATACCCGTTGGCATCCCTGTCGCTGGATCCTTCCGTCGCTTTGCTCAATGCCACGACGATCCCCCGTAGGCAGCACAGGGCTGCAAGCGAGGCCGCTGGAGGCAGGGCGTCACGGACGAAGAGCGTCTCTGATGTTGCCTCCGGGGATCCCCAGGGCTGCGGCAAAGCGTTCCCACAAGGGACGGAGGGCAACACGATCCACTAACAGGTGGGGGAGGAATTCACTCTCCCCGCACCTGACACAATTAGGGTTGACACCCCCCCGCGTCCAGAGGTGTCGGCGGGCGTTACAGGGAAGCCCCCAATGCAACACCAGCAGTGCCGACTGTTGCCACTCCACAAGGAGGGTGCGCTAGTCCATGAGCACCGGGGGCCACTCGAGATGTTCCTCTGGAACATCCAGTTGCTCTCCCCATCGCAACAGTCCATTTGGGGTGGTCCTCGGGGTCGCAGCGTTAGTGAGCTGACCCGTTTTCCAATCCCCGATTTTCTTTGCCCTGCTGGCGATCTTGACAGTAACCTCCAATTGTGCCGCTACGTCGCTGCTCAGATGTTCCCGTAGGGAGAGCAATACCGCAGCAAGGGAATGTCTTTGTGCCCACGCTCTCCTTCGGGGATTCTCGATGATTTCTCGGAGCGTGCGGCGGGCATGCGGCCCGAACAGAGCTATTCAATCGTGTTGCGGGCTCTGCTCCTGAATCATCGCCCACCTGCGGACGGTTTCCTGCAACCAGGCAGCACCGTTCGCGGAGCGTAGGAGGATCAGAACCGAGTTGTTCTTCACGAGCTTGGCCGCCCTCCGAAGTTGAAGTCCGCATTGGCAGATGGGGCTTCGGAGTGCAAAGTAGGACGAGAGTCCCGCATTGCCGGTGGCTTGCTCGACGAGGAGACGTGCAGGGAGGCACCAAGGGGTGCACCAATTTTCTGCCATAAAGGCAACAAGTCGGAACTGGATCTGTAGCTCCAGCCGCTCCAACGTCAGGAGGCCCAGGCCACCATCCCGACGAGGAGCGCACAAGTCCGAAAGACGGACGCAAGGCCTCCCTCTGCCCCAAAGGGCGATCCTCTGGAGGTCCTTCGTCCTCTTCTTTGACTCCGCTGAGGGAGGGCAAACAAAAAGAAAATGGCGAAGGAGGGGGGCCGCAGTCGCGTTCCACGCCGCCCCCCGTTCATGCAGGAAGAACCTGCCGTCCTCGAACGGGCCGATCGCCTCCTGAGCTTTCCGAAGGCAGCCGGACCACGCTTCCGCAGGGGAGTAATCCCCCAACGGCACACCAAGGTACTTGAAGTACTTCAACTTGGGGATCCCCAAACGGACCCGCTCCTGCTGCCCTGCCCACGCCGCTCCAACTGGCATTACGGACGACTTCGCCCTGTTCACCGTCAGTCCTGTTCCACGACTCAGCAAGTCGAAGAAGTCCTCGACCGCCGAACCCGGGGTGGACATAGGCAGCAGCAGCAGAAGTTCGTCCGCTTACGCCGAAACCGCAGGCGTACCGGGGCAATCGCCCGGCAGGTGCGCAAGAGTCTCCCTGTACGCTCTCAGCACCAATTCGAAATAAGCGCTGAAGAGCAAGGGGCTTAGGCTGTCTCCCTGCCGTATGCCGCGTCGCACCGGTACACCGTGCACGGTTTGCCCGCTAAAAAGAACATTAATGAGCGCGTCGCGCAAGCTGGAGCGCAGGTAGGCCAGCAAAGAGGCCAAGAAGCACAAGCATTCCAGAAGAACGAAAAGGAGATTCTTGTCGACGCAATCGAATGCTTTATGCGAATCGACTGCGACCGCGAGGGCTCCTCTCCCCTTTCGACCATCCCGTCCCCCACCGACGGACGCACAGCAATTCCGGTTGCTTATTATGCTCCTTTTTTCTTGAAGCTCTAACCATGTGGAAGCGTAAAACAGGTTCGCCTCCACACTCCGCCCAGGAACAGCATATGTCTGTTAAGAGCTGATGAAGATGTTGGCGACCCGTCCCAGGCGCTCTGCCCACAGCTTGGCTAACAACTTGGCGTCCGCATTCACTATTGTGATGGGACGCCAGTTGTTCATGCTCCTTAGGCCTCCTCCCTTCGGGAAGAGCCGCAACTTTGCTGAACGAAACGAGGTGGGAACGTCACCTGTTTCACGGATCAGGAAGGTGAGCTGATGTACCAGGGGAGTAAGCTCTGCCGCGAAAGTTTGATAAAACTCCGAGGGCAGGCCGTCCTCCTCTGGAACCTTCTGCCTCTTGAGCTTTCCGATGGCCGAGAGGATCTCGTCCATCGTGAAAGGCTCGTCGAGGCTTCTTTTCTCCTACTCCCCGATCGCTGGAGCACCTTCCGGAAGCAGAAGTCGTGAGACGTCTCGCTCCGGAGGCGCCCTGGCGTACAGGGAGGAGTAAAATTTCCTCACTATCGCGCGTTTCTGAGCGGGAACCGTGTGCTCCCGGCCCTGGTTGTCCAGCAAGCTGGCCGACCCGGATTGCCAGGCTTGCCTCTCGGCTCCCGCTCGATACTCTGCTAACCTGCGCATGTCGGGGGTTCTCGCGTAACGTCGGGCTTAAGGATAGCACCTTTCGTTACGCGGCCCCTCCCCAAATCCCGCAGGTAGGCGTTGCAGGGGGAACTGGTCGCAGAACTCCTGGACCGACCGCTAGATGCGGTCCCAGTCCTGAAGTGTCTGCTTCCTGAAGCTCCGAATCAACGCGCGGAGGAGCTCCGCCACGTCGGAAAACTTCAGCCAGTGCCCTGGCAGACGCCACGCTGACGAGGGGGGGCCCCTGTCGCGCGGACGCATTTCGAACATGATCCGACCATGGTCCGACAGCTCGGATGGTACCTTGCCGCGCCTGCGCAACCGAGAGCATAGGTGCTGATCAAGGTACACGTGATCGATGCTGCTTTCCATGTCCGTGTCCCCGGCCAAAAAGTTGCGCGTGTTCATTTCTGCGCACAACTCGTTGACGCGGTCCTTCAGTGTATCCGGCGCACCTGAAAGCAGGCGCAGGTTGACATCACCTGCGATCAGGTGCGCTTTGCGAACTCCTGCATCGGTCAGCCAATCGCGTCTCAGGGAAAGGTAGAATTCTTTTCTTGCCTTCGCCCTCAACGCGTTGTTTCCGCTAGGAGCGTATAGGTTGGTGACGACCAGGTCGATAGAGTCGGACCAGCTGAGAGTCAGCTGACCGACGCGATCTGCGTCATCGAACCGAACGTCCTTTATTGCGGTCTCGATGACTGGCCGAAGCTGGAAGGCGACACCGCTTGATTTCGCGGTGCCGCAACGCCACAACAGCCTCCCACCCGAGATCCGTTCGATCTCCTGCGCTCGTACAGTGCAGACGTGTTTTCGCGTCTATCCGCGCCAACGATCGGGCAACTTTGTGCCTGCGTTTTTGCTCGCACTTGTGTGTTCCTGTGCAATCTGCCAAGTAGCATAGTGCAACATGGCCAGTACACAGGATAGTATGGAGGAACAAGCCACTGGATGCACTTCAGCTGTACTTGAAGTGGCCGCATCCTCCGTAATGGTTTCCTCGCCCCCGGTGAGGAGTTACGCCGCCGTTACCTCCCAAACTCCAATACCCTGCGATGCGGAATTCCAGGCATATGTGTCATCAGAATACATGCCTGCACTCCGTTATAGGTTCAGTGGGCCACTTAACGGGAGAATCGGTCGTGAGCTCAATGATGAGCTCGTCCGGATAGGCGTTCGCGAGGAGGAACTCCTTGCCATAATGCCTGCTGGCAGGATGGAATATACGAAGATTCGGTGCAAGAACGCAGCACTTGTGCAGCGCCTTCTCCGTACGCCGTTGACCATCAATGGCAAGGAAGTCCTACCTACCGCGATGGACGAGTCTTTAGTCGTTCAATTGTGCGACATCGAACCGGAAATCTCCGACCGCGATGTCGTAAGTGTGCAGGCAAAGTTCGCCACCGTGCACGCTCTGTGGAGGAGGCCAAATCCTCTAAAGGATTTCCCCTCTGTCCACATAGGGCAAGCCTTCGCGCGGATCACCGTAGCGAACAGGCGTGTTGTGCCTGAGCAGCTGCAGGTGAACGGCACGGTCGTTCACCTGTGGTTCATAGGGGAAGACGATCTTGCGGGGCATTGTGCACTTTCGTCCAGCCTTTTTGCGGGGTGCCGCGGAGATGGATGCTGTGTTTCCGGCCTTCAACTCGGGGTCGGAAGTGGCCGACTCCCTAAGGGAAGCCGGACGACTGACGGCCTTGTTGGCAGATTTGGGAGGAACCGGCTGCAGCGAGGCAGCCAGCTCCTCCGCGGCGCGCTCGAAGGCGACGTCATCGAGCATGGGCTCGATGACGGACGCGGCCCCCTTCTATCCTCCTTGTTGACTTTCTCAAAGGAGGGTTGAGCAGGGGCAGCAGCGAGTTCTTTAGCGCCGCATCCGTCGATGGCGGGAATGCGCTCTACTACGACGCAGCAGCTTTTAATTTTTTAGCGGCGCAGAACGGTTTCGCTCCGTTTCGCCACGTTCTTTCCCTTCTTATAGGAGTTTTTCTTGGGGTCGAACTTCTGCCACCCTGGCTCTTGACCCTCGCCCTCGACCTTTTCTGCGGTTTCCGCCGAGGTCTCGGGGCTGGCCTTCGCCTTGGTGGCGGAGGTAACCTCCTTAGCAGCAGCACGAGCAGCCAGCTTTTTCCTCTTGTTAGCCGCGCGCGTTCTCGCGTTTTTCGCGGACACGATGCGGACTGTGTTTTGGGGGCACACCAGACCGGTGTGCCCCGCTTGTTTGCATTGCTGGCACTGCACGCTCGGACACCTCATTTTAAGGTGACCAAAGCTGCCACAAGGAGGCACCAAGGGGTGCACCAATTTTCTGCCATAAAGGCAAAAACTCGGAAATGGAGCCTTATCTCCAGCCGCTCCAACGTCAAAAGGCCCAGACCACCATCCCGACGAGGAGCGCACAAATCCTTAAGAGGGACGCGGGGCCTCCCCTTGCCCCAAAGGGCTATGCGGAGGAGGCCCTTTGTCCTCTTTTTGCATTCTCTGGGGGCGGGGCAAACAAAAAGAAAGAAGCGGAGGATGGGGGCCGCAAAAGCGTTCCAAACCGCGGCCCGTTCCAGCAAGTGAAACTTGCCTTCCAGGAACGGGCCGATCGCCGTCTCAACTTTTTGAAGATAGCTGGACCACTTTTACGCAGGGGAGTAGTCACCCAACGGCACACCAAAATACTTGAGGCACCTCGGCGTGGGGATCCCCAGACGGACCCAGTCCTGCTGCCCTGCCCACTCCGCACCTACTGCCACCACCGATGACTTCGCCCTGTTGACCTGCAGTCCGGTCCCGCGGTTAAGCTGATCGAAGAAGTCTCCAACCGCCTTTGCCTGGGTGGACATTGGCAACAAGAGCAGAAGATCGTCGGCGTACGCTGCAACGGCGGGCGTGCCGGGGCACGAGCTTGGCAATGGGGCCAGAGTTACCCTGTACGCTCTCAGCATCAAGTCAAAGTAGGTGCTGAAGAGCAGGGGACTGTGGCTATCTCCCTGCCTGATGCCCCGCCGCACGAGGACGCCATGCACCTTCTGAATCCTGAAAGAGACGGAAATTATCGCATATATCCAGCAAGAGCGCAGGTAGGTAATCAAGGAGGGTGGGAAGCCCATGCGACCCAGGAGCTCTAACAAAATCCCCTGGTCAACACAGTCGAACGCCTTATATAGATCGACTGCGAGCGCTAAGGCCCCCGTATCCGCCCAAGAATCCATTCCCTGCCCTGCTGACGGCCCCTAAGTGGGGTTGCCGATTTTTCCTTTCCCTTTCTTTTGACACCTCTGCGCCTGCATCCATGTGCTCGCGAAGAAGAGGTTGGCATCCATACTTCGCCCGGGAACAGAATCTGTCTGCTCCGGGCTGATTATGGCTTCTGCCACCTACCCCAGACGCAAAGCCCATAGCCCGGCAACCAACTTGGCGTCCGTATTCACAATCGTGATCGAACGCCAGTTGTTCAAATTCCAAAGGTCTCCCCCTTTCGGAAGGAGCCTCACTCTGGCTGAACCAAACGAGGCGGTAACATCGCCTTCGTCTCGGATCAGCCTTGTCAGCTGAAGCAGCAGGGGTGCCAGCTCTTCCGCGAAGGTCTGATAGAACTTCGCGGGCAAGCCGTCTTCCTCTGGAGGTTTCCGGTTCGTAAGCCTTTTGATACCGTTGAGAATTTCGCCGGTGGTAAAAGGCTCATCGAGGCTTAACGACTCCTCCTCCCCTATTGCCGCAGCACCATCCGGAAGCAAGAGCCGAGAGGCATCTTGATCCGGGGGCGCCCTGGCGTAAAGGGAGGAATAATAACTCCGCACGAGATGCCGTACCGACGCCGGGGACGAACATTTTCGGCACTGGTCGTCCAGCAAGCTGGCCGACCCGGATTGCCAGGCTTGGCGTTCGGCCCCGGCGCGGTACTCGGCCAGGCGACGGACATTAGGGGTTCGCTCGTACCTACGGGCATGTAAATAGGCCCGATGGTTGCGAGGACCCTCGCCGAATCCGGAGGGCAGGCGGTCTAGGGGGAACTGCTCGCAGAATTCCCGGACCGATTCCTTAAAAAGGTCCCAGTCTTGGAGATTCCGGAGCGTCGAGCGGACGTGTCTTTTCGTTGCTCCTGAGTTCCATTTCCGTTGGTGCTTGTGCGTGGTGTGGGTGGAGGATTAGGCAGAAATGCCTGATACCACCACCGGTGAGGATCCGGGGGCGATGACCTCATTGCCCCCGGAGCAGATGGAGGTGGGAGCTCCCGCATCAGTGGAGGCTCCCGCCAGCAAAGATGCGCCCCCGGCCCTACCCAGGGCTTGGAACGCCGTGGCTGCGGCACCTACGCCAGCGGCTATGGCGAAAATGCACGCTTACCTGGAGGAGGGGTATAACCCACCCCTTCTATATAAGGTAGGCGGTCTATATTCTCCCGAGAACGCGCGCGCCTTCTCACAGGCGATGCGCGTTCTCGGCGTACAGAAAGAGGAGCTTCTGGCTATGTCCGTCAGAAGCGGGGGTCAATTTGTGGAGGTTATCTGCAAGGAGGCAACTCTTGCGCAGAGACTTCTGCGAACCCCCGTAATTATGGGCAGCCGGAGGCTTCTCTCCATTACTGAAGACCGGATGGTGATCATTCACCTGACCGGTATCACGTTCCGGATGACGAAGGAGGTCGTCCGGAACGAATTAGAAAAATTTGCAACTGTTTATGCGCTGTAGGGAAAGCCTACTCCTTTTGTCGATTACGACGGGGTGCTTGGCGGCCTGAGTGCAGCGCGAGTGACGGTTCGCGTGGGATGTGAGTTTTCCCACAAACCCACCGTCAACGGTGAATCCGTTGACGTGTGGTACGTGGGGAAACCCAAGTATTGCGGCTGCTGCAGCAGCTACGGTCACCTTGAAATGAATGGTCCGAGCGTGGAGTGCCACCAATGCATACAAGCGGGGCACACCCGTCTGGTGTGCCCCCAAAACACAGTCCGCGTCGTGTTCGCGAAAAACGCGAGAACGCGCGCGGCTAACAAGAGGAAAAAGCTGACTGCTCGTGCTGCTGCTAAGGAGGTTACCTCCGCCAACAAGGCGAAGGCCAGCCCCGAGACCCCGGCGAAAACCGCCGAAAAGTTCGAGGGCGAGGCTCAAGAGCCAGGATGGCAGAAGTTCGACCCCAAGAAAAACTCCCATAAGAAGGGAAAGAACGTGGCGAGACGGTGCGAAACCGCACTGCGCCGCGAAAAAATTACTAGCTGCTGCGTCGATGTAGAGCGGATTCCCGCCATCGACGAATGCGGCGCTAAAGAACTCGCTGCTGCCCCTGCTCAACCCTCCGTTGACAAAGTCAACAAGGAGGGTAGCGAGGCGGCGGCATCCGTCATCGAGCCCACGCTCGATGACGTCGCCTTCGAGCGCGCCGCGAAGGAGCTGGCTGCCTCGCTGCAACCGGTTGCCCCCAAGTCTGGCAAGAAGGCTGTCAGGCGTCCGGCTTCCCCTCAGGAGTCGCCCACTTCCGACCCCGAGGTGATGTCCGGAAACACAGCATCCATCTCCGCAGCACCCCGCAAAAAGGCAGGACGAAAGTCCACAATGCCCCGGAAGATCGTCTCACCCAACGAAGGGGAAGAGATGGCTTCCGGTAGCGAGGGTGCCATGAGCGTGGGAAACTCCCGGGACCCGTCGCCCGAGAGAATTCCACACTCGGACACGGAGGGAATGGTGAGGATGGAGGCCGAAAAGGTACCCCAGGCGCCTGAAGAGGCCTCCGTCCTCGTACCGATGGACCTCTCCTACACCTGCCCCGCGGCAGGTGTCGCGACGCCACTTTCCCAGCCATAATGCCGGGAATCGCATCTCGCCGTCGTCTTCTGATCGCCTGTTGGAACGTAAACGGGCTAAGCTACGACGGCAAGAGGCGTGACGTGCCCGCCACTCTGGCATCCTTCGACCTGGTGCTGCTGCAGGAGATCCACGTGATCTCCGCAGATCAAGCCCGGGAGATCGAACGCATCTCGTGTGGGCGGCTGTTGTGGCGTTGCGGCACCGCGAAAGCAAGCGGTGTCTCCTTCCTGCTTCGGCCAGCCATCGGAACCGCAATAAAGGACGTTCGGTTCGATGACGAAGGTGGCGTCGGTCAGCTGACTCTCAGCTGGTCCGACTCTATCGACCTGGTCGTCACCAACCTATACGCTCCTAGCGGAAACAACGCGTTGAGGGCGAAGGCAAGAAGGGAATTCTACCTTGCCCTGAGAAGCGATTGGCTGACCGATGCAGGAGTTCGCAAAGCGCACCTGATCGCAGGTGATTTCAACCTGCGCCTGCTTTCAGGTGCGCCGGATACACTGAAGGACCGCGTCAACGAGTTGTGCGCAGAAATGAACACGCGCAACTTGTTGGCCGGGGACACGGACATGGAAAGCAGCATCGATCACATGTACCTTGATCAGCACCTATGCTCTCGATTGGGCAGGCGCGGCAAGGTACCATCCGAGCTGCCGAACCATGGTCGGATCATGTTCGAACTGCGTCCGCACGACAAGGGCACCCCCTCGTCAACGTGGCGTCTGCCAGGGCACTGGCTGAAGTTTCCCGACGCGGCGGAGCACCTCCACGCGTGTATTCGGAGTTTCAGGATGCAGACACTTCTGGACTAGGACCGCTTCAAGCGGTCGGTCCAGGAGTTCTGCGACCAGTTCCCCCTGTATCGCCTACCTGCGGGATTTGGGGAGGGGCCGCGTAACGAAAGGTGCTATCTTGAGGCCCGACGTTACGCGAGAACCCCCGACATGCGCAGGTTAGCAGAGTATCGAGCGCCAGCCGAGAGGCAAGCCTGGCAATCCGGGTCGGCCAGCTTTCTGGACGACCAGGGCCGGGAGTACTCGGTTCTTGCTCAGAAACGCGGGATAGTGAGGAAATTTTACTCCTCCCTGTACGCCAGGGCGCCTCCGGAGCGAGACGTCTTACGACTTTTGCTTCCGGAAGGTGCTCCAGCGATCAAGGAGGAGGAGAAAAGAAGCCTCGACGAGCCTTTCAAAATGGGCGAGATCCTCTCGGCCATCGGAAAGCTCAAGAGGCGGAAGGCTCCAGGGGAGGACGGCCTGCCCGCGGAGTTTTATCAAACTTTCGCGGCTGAGCTTACTCCCCTGGTACATCAGCTCACCTTGCTGATCCGTGAAACAGGTGACGTTCCCACCTCGTTTCATTCAGCAATGGTGCAGCTCCTCCCGAAGGGAGGAGACCTTAGGAGCATAAAAAACTGGCGTCCCATCAAAATAGTGAATGCGGACGCCAAGTTGCCAGCCAAGCTGTGGGCAGAGCGCCTGGGACGGGTCGCCAACATCTTCATCAGCTCTTAACAGACATATGCTGTTCCTGGGCGAAGTATGGAGGCGAACCTGTTTTACGCTTCCACATGGTTAGAGCTCCAACAAGGAAGGAGCATAATAAGCAACCGGAATTCCTGTGCGTCCGTCGGTGGGGGACGGGATGGTCGAAAGGGGAGAGGAGCCCTCGCGGTCGCAGTCGATTCGCATAAAGCATTCGACTGCGTCGACAAGAATCTCCTTTTCGTTCTTCTGGAATGCTTGGGCTTCCCGGCCTCTTTGCTGGCCTACCTGCGCTCCAGTTTGCGCGACGCGCTCATTAATGTTCTTTTTAGCGGGCAAGCCGTGCACGGAGTACCGGTGCGACGCGGCATACGGCAGGGAGACAGCCTGAGCCCCCAGATCTTTAGCGCCTCTTTCGAATTGGTGCTGAGAGCGTACAGGGAGACTCTTGCGCACCTGCCGTGCGATTGCCCCGGTACGCCTGCGGTTTTGGCGTACGCGGACCATCTTCTGCTGCTGCTGCCCATGTCCTCCCCAGCCTCGGCGGTCGAGGACTTCTTCGACCTGCTGAGTCGTGGAACAGGACTGTCGGTGAACAGGGCGAAGTCGTCCGTAATGCCAGTTGGAGCGGCGTGGGCAGGGCAGCAGGAGCGGGTCCGTTTGGGGATACCCACGCTGAGCTACTTCAAGTACCTTGGTGTGCCGTTGGGGGACTACTCCCCTGCGGAAGCGTGGTCCGGCTGCCTTCAGAAGGCTCAGGCGACGATCGGCCCTTTCCAGGACGGCAGGTTCTACCTGCAGGAACATGCCGCGGCGTGGAACGCGTCTGCGGCCCCCCTCCTTCGCCCCTTTCTTTTTGTTTGCCCTCCCTCAGCGGAGTCAAAGAAGAGGACGAAGGACCTCCAGAGGATCGCCCTTAGGGGCAGAGGGAGGCCCCGCGTCCGTCTTTCGGACTTGTGCGCTCCTCGTCGGGATGGTGGCCTGGGCCTCCTGACGTTGGAGCGGCTGGAGCTACAGATCCAGTTCCGACTTGCCTTTATGGCAGAAAATTGGTGCACCCCTTGGTGCCTCCCTGCACGTCTCCTCGTCGAGCAAGCCACCGGCAATGCGGGACTCTCGTCCTACTTTGCACTCCGAAGCCCCATCTGCCAATGCGGACTTCAACTTCGGAGGGCGGCCAAGCTCGTGAAGAACAACTCGGTTCTGGTCCTCCTACGCTCCGCGAACGGTGCTGCCTGGTTGCAGGAAACCGTCCGCAGGTAGGCGATGATTCAGGAGCAGAGCCCGCAACACGATCGAATAGCTCTGTTCGGGCCGCATGCCCGCCGCACGCTCCGAGAAATCATCGAGAATCCCCGAAGGAGAGCGTGGGCACAAAGACATTCCCTTGCTGCGGTACTGCTCACCCTACGGGAACATCTGGGCAGCGACGTCGCGGCACAATGGGAGGTTACTGTCAAGATCGAGAGCAGGGCAAAGAAGATCTGGGATTGGAGAACATGTCAGCTCACCAACGCTGCGACCCCGAGGACCACCCCAAATGGACTGTTGCGCTGGGAAGAGCTACTGCATGTTCCAGAGGAACATCTCGATTGGCCCCCGTTGCTCATGGACTCGCGAACCCTACCCATGAAGTGGCAACAGTCGGCACTTCTGGTGTTGAATTGGGGGCTTCCTTGCAACGCCCGCCGACACCACTGGACGCGGGAGGGTGTAAACCCTAACTGTGTCAGGTGCGGAGAGAGTGAATCCCTCCCCCACCTTTTAGTGGATTGTGTTGCCCTCCGTCCCTTATGGGAACGCTTTGCCGCAGCCCTGGGGATGCCCGGAGACAACCCCAGAGACGCTTTGCGCTCCCTCTTCGTCCGTGACGCCCTGCCTCCAGCGGCCTCGCTTGCAGCCCTGTGCTGCCTACGCGCGATCGTCGTGGCATGGAGCAAAGCGACGGAAGGATCCAGAGACAGGGATGCCAACGTGTATGCCGCTCGTTTTCTCAGAATGGCGACTTGATGGCCCCATCTGGGACCACACAAGCAGAAACAGCTTCCGGCATCCTACAGAGGATGACGGACCCTCCCAGCAGACTGTGATCCCTTCCCGCTCCCTCCCAGATTTTTATTTATTTTTAGTTTTCTTTTTGTTACGTTCCCCCTCCCCTCTGCTGCCGAGCTCGCCCGCGCCGGACTGCGCACCGGTAGCCCGGCAAGCTATATCTTTCCAAGGCGTGGCTGGACTACTGGTCCAGTCACAGATTGTATAGGTTTATTCGTGAGAATAAACGTCCCGGCTCACCGGGGTTTCAATGGAGATTCGGGAGCGTGACGCCTCTCAGTTATTCGCAAAAGAATTCCTTCGCACCTGAGAGTCGCGTCCAGTCCCCCGGCAGACGCCAATTCCTGCATGGCGGTCCTTTGTCGCGAAACCGCATCTCGAAAATTAACCGGGAATTGTCCGACAACGTCGTCGCAACCCTCCTTTGTTTTCCGACCCGTGAACACAGGTAAGCGTCGAGGAAGACGTGGTCGATGCTGCGGACCATTCTTCTCTCACCCGCGAACAACTTGCGCGCACGCATGGCAACGCACAACTCGTTCATCGCGTTCTCTTGTGTTTCTGGCTCACCTGTTAGCAGACGGAGATTGAAATTTATCACCCGGTCACGCCGGGGCGTTTATTAATAATAATAAACTGGTCAGGGACAATGTCCTCAACCAACAGAACGACAGAGAACATAGGAAAATTACCGGCACGCAGGCCTGGTAATCAAACCGCTCGCAGCGTGAGGGGAATAAGGGGAAACAAACAAAAATCAAAAACTGGAGGGAAGGGTAACAGGTTTTTGGTTAGGCTCCGTACTCACGGGTATTCAAACGATGAGCACCTAAAATGTTTCGGAGCCTATGGGGACGCGGGTGTAACAGAAAATACAAAATTGGTTTATGGAGGGTAGGGCAATGATCACCGGGTTCGCCGCTGCTGAGCGTGTGTAAACCGGCGGTGTATTGCGGCGAGATTCCTTTTTGTCTCCTCTGTCAAATGAGGCCATCTAGCGGATGCTCCCATGTAGAAGGATGCTTTGCTGTTTACCTCTTGGTGCTGTCCGTTGATAACCAACGCCTGGCGGACCTGAACTTTCGCGCGTATGCAACCGATGGTTGCAATCCTTGCTCATAGTGACAGCCCGCTCGGCGTGAAGAATCGTCGCAGCAAGTCCCTTGCGGTGTCCACGGGATGCATAAGTGCTGTTGCCAGCTTACGCCACAGTCCTTGTAGGACACCGCAGTCCAGAAGTAGGTGCGGAATCGACTCAGTGGATCCGCACCGAACGCAGTTCGGAGACGCAAGTCCCCCGGAGTCACGATGCCAACGCTCGTTGCACTGAAAACCCCAATGAACGAAAAGCAGCACGTCTTGTTTTCAAGCAAGGGGGAGCAGCGAACTGTCAGTACACTGTGGAGGAACTACAAGTTCTTCGTGGATGACAGCAAGTTCTTCTGCCCACCGGAGGAGTCCCTTTCCAGTAACACGAGGAGTGGCGGCGTCCGTCAACTCACTCGTCTCCCAGGCGCCAAGGAGTTTGGTTTTTCCCGCTATCGTGCTACTCGCCGGTAAGTAACTGTCGTTTCTCGCCCTGAGGGCAGACAGCGCTGCGGCAAGAGGCGTATCAGCCAGAGTAGAAAACTTCACCTCGTCCTGCAGTACTTCTTCCAAGGATCGTGGAAAAAATTGGCGCAGGGGGCTAAGATCTTGAGGGCGTATTCCTTGGAACGCCGCTCAGGATTCAAAAAACTTCTGCCGCCAAGCTTCAAAGTTCATTGGGCGGCAGGAGATCCACGAGTGAGCTTCCAGAAGTGCGGACAACTTCCGCAATGGAAACCCGTTACACCACTTCCTGTATTGAGTGCCCGGCAAAAGGGAGAGAAATCCTCCGCTGCCGGCGCATCTCCGCAGGAGAATGCGGGCTGGCACACACAGGGGGTATGTCCATAGCTGGGCACACAGTGATAGCAGTCGGAACTGCACCTGCAGTCCGATTCGCTCCATTGTCAAGATACCCAAACCAGCATCCCGACGCGGAGCTAACAAACCTTCAAAGCGGATCCTGGATCTCGCCGGACCCCAGAGTGCGTTCCTGAGCAGGCGCTTAGCCCGCTGTTTCGCCGCATAGGGGGGGTCCAAAACAAAAAACAGCTGACGGAGGAGAAGGGCCACAAATGTGTTCCAAAAAGTCGCCCGTTCCTGCAAGGTAAACTTGCCGTTAAAGAACGGGCTGATGGCCAACTCTGCTTTCTGAAGACAGTCCGCCCACGCTTCGGCTGCGCCGAAAGCGCCCAACGGAACGCCAAGGTACTTAAAGTACCCGCCCGTGGGGATCCCCAGGCGGATCCAGTCGGACTGCCCCTCCTACGACTTACCGACAGGAGCAACCACGCTCTTGTCTCTGTTCACGCTCACGCCCGCTCCCCGACGAATCAGGTCGAAGAAATCCTCGACACTGGACGCCGAAGTGGACATGGGGAGCAGAAGTAGCAGGTCATCAGCGTAGGCGGCCACGGCAGGCGTTCCCGTGCAGGAGCTTGGCAAGTGAGACAGCGTCAGCCTGTATGGTCTTAGCACCAACTCAAACAAGATGCTTCATAGCTACGAGCTTAAGCTGTCGCCCTGTCGGATGCCCCTACGAACGGGAATACCATACACGCGGCAGCCGCTGAAACTGATGCAGGTTAGCGCGTGGCGCCAGCACGCGCGCGAATACAGCAGTAGTTGCGTCGGGAACCCAAGGCGTTCCATAAGCTCCAAAAGCAGCTTCTCGTTTACGCATTCGAACGCCTTGCGTGCTCCAGGGTGGACGTGTTTTCTCGGTGCTCCTCGTGCCAGGAAGTCTCCTTAAGTGCAAGCGTCGTTTGGTTCGGTGGTCGATCAGGCAGGGATGCCTGACGCGACCACCAGGGATGGACAGGGGGCAGCGGCATCCCTTCCCCTTCCCTCCCACCCTTTTTTTTTTTTTTTTTTTGTTTGTTCAGTTTTTTTTTTTTTTTTTGTTTTTCCTTTTTCCCCTGCTGCCTTGGTGGACAGTACCGGTCTAGAAACCGGTGAATTCGCAGGCGTCGTGGTTCTTAGCTTCTGGCTGGAGCATTGCCACAGCCATTAATAATTTGTTTACAAAGTTTATTTTTTTAATAAACGACTCGGAGAAATCCGGGTGAAAATCGAACGCCTTGTGGAGATCGACCGCGACCGCCCAGGCACCTGGCGTTCCCTCCTGTCATCGGCGCCAGTACTTTTTGCCTTCGGCAGTGACTTTCGCAGCAGCCTGGCTTTGCTGCGCCACAACTTCCTGCAGCTGCATCCATGTACGCGCGAAAAGGATTTTCGCCTCCATGGATCGTCCCGGAACCGCGTAGGTTTGTTCCGGGCTCACCACAGATTCCGCGATACTTCCTAACCGCGCAACCCACAGCTTGGAAAACCACTTGACGTCCGAGTTCACCAAGGTGAACGGACGCCAGTTGTTAAGTTGGCGCAAGTCTCCGCCTTTCGGCAGGAGACGCACCTTCGCTGAGCGGAAGGAATCCGGGACATTCCCGGATTCACTCATCAGCGTCGCAAGTTTCAGCATCAAGGGAATGAGCTCTACTGCAAAGCACTGATAAAACTCTGCAGGGAGCTCATCCTCGCCTGGCGCCTTTCGTCTCTCCAGCCCAGCGATAGCGGACGAAAATTGATCCGCCGAGAAGGGCTCGTCGAGACGTTCGCGTTCCTCCTCGCCGACAACACGAGCATCCTGAGACAGGAGTATCTCAGAAAGAATATCCTCCGTCGGGGATTCCGCGTAGAGCGAGAAGTAGTAGCGTCTCACAATGCGGCTTACTTTCGCTGGGGCCGAACATTCCTGAACCTTGTCGTCCCACAGGCATGCTGCTCCGGACTGCCAGACCTGGAGCTCGGCCCTCGCCTTGTACTCTGCGAGACGCAGACAGATGCGCGTCTCGAAAACGTGCGGGCTTGCAAAAAGTCTTTACTGTTGGCCACGCCCTCTCCGAAAACGCGTGGTAGCCGGTGCAATGGGAATTGGCAGCAGAACTCGCGGACAGATCTTTTGAGATCGTCGCAGTCCGAAAGTTCTTGAATGGCAAAGCCTCGGAGGTATCCACGTAGATGCTCTGCAGCGTTTGGTTGGCTAAGCCAATCCGCCTGCATCCTCCAGCTTTGCAACGGAGGCCCCCTGCCTGGCGGAAGGGTCTCAAGCTCCAACCTGTGGTGGTCAGAAAGCCTAGTCAACAATCTTCCTCTCCTTCCCACACGCGAATGCAGGTTTTCATCGAGGAAAACGTGATCGTGCGATCTTTCCATTCCAGGTTCGCTGACCATCAAGTTAACAGCGTGCACGGACGCGCACATCTCGATGGGCAGCGCGCGCTCCCTTGGGCGGCTCCAATCGTCGGAGAGCAGTCGGACGTTGAAGTCCCCAGCGACGAGGTGCGCCACTTGGAAACCGGAGTTGTTGAGCCAGTGGCTCTGCACCTCACCAAAGAAGGCTACTCTTTCTTCGAGGAAGCGAGAGCCACTCGGCGCGTAGACGTTCGTAACGACGGGATCGATGGACTCGGACCACTTGATGACAGGCTGGCCTATCCGTCCGTCGTCATCGAAACGAACACTACGCACCGCTTCCGCCATTTTTCTTCTTACGAGGAACGCGACGCTGCAGGTGTGTGCGCCGCCGCACCGCCAATGTAGCGTTCCGCCTGCGCGCTCCTCGATTTCGGCTGCCTGCTCGACTGAGATTACGTGAATCTCCTGCAGGAGCGCGAGGTCGAAGGGGCGCAGGGCGTTGGCTACTAATCGCCTCTTCTCGTCGTTCTGTAGTCCGTTCACGTTCCAACACGTTACGGACAGACGACAAGAAGAGGCGATTCTCCGCATTACTGCTGGGAAGGTAGCGGCTTTTTGCTCGCTTTATCTGGCGAGCAGACGGCGAGCAGCACGACTGGCTGGAGGGGATGTTCTCCACCGTCCTCTATCGTGCTACATGCATGTAATGCCTCCACGCCAGGCTTGACCTCGTCGGGTTTCGTGGAGACTTCGCGTGGCTTCGCGGCGAGCGTTGCCTGGCAGCCTACTTTTGATCGGCGCGCACACGCTTTCGAACGAGTTGTCCTCGTCTCGTTGATCGGAACGGCATCCATTTCGGAGTCCGACCGGCGCATGTTCAATCGGGTTTCGGCCTTCGGCAAAGCACTGACAGGTTCTGCTGGATTGACAGCTGTCCTGTTTTCGTCTTCCGTCCCCAGAGCATCGCTCTTGGTGACGGCTGCTTTCCCGGCGCGCCCGTTTTCAGCGTGCTCTCGCGCACTTGCACCAGGGACCTTTGCTGAAGTCTTCTTTACTTCATTACGGTTCCTCACTTCGCGTGGCGCCGTAAATGGAGATTGTTCTCCATTGCCATCTTTGAAGCCATCCGCGTCTTTGGACGGGAGCACTTTGGATGGCTTCGACACGCTCGTCATGGACGCTGCCTTCGGAAGGGCTTTTAATCCCTTGGTTGGCATGGCATCCGCGCCAGTCGAGAGCTTGCTCTCCGATTGCGACGGCGTGAGATTTTTCTCCGCTTTCGCGGTGTTGGATCGCGACGCGGATTTTTTTTTGCCGACTTTCGAAGTCGACACTGCACAACCCTTCTTACCCGATTTGGGCTGCTCAGCCACTGCAGAAGGTGAAGGAATGGATCTGACGGTACTGGAAGTGTCCTTACCGCCGTTGTCCATTGACGTCCCCGCCGGTTGCTCGAACTCCGAAAGAGCCGGGCGTGCTTGGGAAGGACAGCTAATGCGCCTAGGAGGACTTACCATTGCCCCGGATTCCCCGCACCCTTTCTTTTGCGGCTTCCCTTCCGCGAGAGGGGGCGCGCAGGGCTTCGCGTGCGAGGTTTCCTGCTGCTTTGGGGCGACATGCCGCCTCGCGTTTTCTCGGAATTTCTGCCGTGGGGTCTCCAGGTTATTCGCAGATTTTCTCTTTTTATCCGCGCTTTGTTTTTTAAGATGGAGCTTCGCGGCTGCCTTTTTTCGCAAAAGATCCGGGCAAGTTTTCAATTGGTGCCCGGATAGTTTGCAATAATGGCATTTTCCAGAGGGGCATTTATCCAAACAATGCCCCTCCTTCCCGCATTGCTCGCACGTTCTTACTTTGCCCACGAACCACAGGTGAACGACCGTGTCTTTCACCTGTAGTTTGGTGGGCAGCAGACGGCGGTCCGGCATTGTAAGCCGGACTCCATCGACTCCGCTGTGTATGGACGGGAAGTCCTTGAGGTTGCTACGCACCCTCCACAGCGCATGGACCGTGGCGAATTTCGCCAACGCGTTCCGAATATCAATATCGGAGATTTCCGACTCGATGTCGAAAATCTCCGCCACAAATGGGTCGCCCATGGCGGCCGGGAAGACCTTCTGGCCACGGATCGACAACGGGGTGCGCAGCAAGCGTTGCACAAGTGCAGCGTCTTTGCAACGCACCTTGAAATAGCCCATGTCTTTTACGGGCATAATCGCGAGAAGGTCCTCCTCCCGCACGCCAACACGGGTCAGTTCATCGTTGAACTGATTCCCGTGGCGCGCAGAAAGAAAACCACTCACATTATATCGGAGAGCAGTTCTATAGCCTTGGGCTACGTATGCCCGCAACTCAGACTCGTCGAGTGGTTTCCCTTTGACGGCTGCTGTGGCAGCAACGTCAGCAAAACTGCTCTCCATTGGCGAGAACGACGAAGTATAGGCGGCCGTCGGTTCCGCGATTGCAGATCCGGATGCTGTTCCTCCAACTTCAGTAGCTTCAAGTTGGGTCGACATCGTCGTCAAAATGTACGACGCCAAGATGAAGCGGATGAAAGCACGGAGACGAGAGCGAAGAAAAACACGTCCGCACTCGATTGAAATTTATCACCCGGTCACGCCGGGGCGTTTATTAATAATAATAAACTAGTCAGGGACAATGTCCTCAACCAACAGAACGACAAAGAACATAGAAAAATTACCGGCACGCAGCCCTGGTAAACAAACCGCTCGCAGCGTGGGAGGAATGAGGGGAAACAAACAAAAATCAAAAACTGGAGGGAAGGGTAACAGGTTTTTGGTTAGGCTCCGTACTCACGGGGATTTAAACGAAGAGCACCTAAAATGTTCCGGAGCCTATGGGGACGCGGGTGTAAAAAGAAAATACAAAAATAGTTTATGGAGGGTAAAGCAATGATCACCGGGTTGGCCGCTGCTGAGCGTGTGTAAACCGGCGGTGTATTGCGGCGAGATTCCTTTTGGTCTCCTCCGTCAAATGAGGCCATCTAGCGGATGCTCCCATGTAGAAGGATGCTTTGCTGATTACCTCTTGGTGTTGTCCGTTGATTACCAACGCCTGGCGGACGGAAACTATCGCGCGTATGCAACCGATGGTTGCAATCCTTGCGCTTAGTGACAGCCCGCTCGGCGTGAAGAATCGTCGCAGCAAGTCTCTTGCGGTGTCCACGGGATGCATTAGTGCTGTTGCCAGCCTACGCCACAGTCCTTGTAGGACACCGCAGTCCAGATGTAGGTACGGAATCGACTCCGTCGATCCGCACCGAACGCAGTTCGCAGACGCAAGTCCCCCGGAGTCAGGATGCCAACGCTCGTTGCACTGAAAGCCCCAGTGAACGAAAAGCAGCACGGCTTGTTTCCAAGCAAGGGGAAGCAGCGAACTGTCAATACACTGTCAAGGGACTACAAGTTCTTCGGGGGGGGCAGCAAGTTCCTCTGCCCACAGGAGGAGTCCCTTTGCAGTAATACGAGGAGTGGCGGCGTCGGCCAACTTACTGGTCTTCTAGGCGCCAAGGATTTTGGTTTTTGCCGCTATCGTGCAGGAAACCTCCCACCTCGCCGGTTGGTGACTGTCGTTTCTTGCCCTGAGGGCAGACAGCGCTGCGGTAAGAGGCGTGGCAACCAGGGTAGAAAACTTCACCTCGTCCTGCAGTACTTCTTCCAAGGATCGTGGAAAAAATTGACGCAGGGAGCGAAGATCTTCAGGGCGTATTCCTTGGAACGCCGCCCAGGATTCAACAGACTCCTGTTGCCAAGCTTCAAAGTTCATTGGGCGGCAGGAGTTCCACGAGTGAGCTTCCAGAAGTGCGGTCAACTGCCGCAATGGAAACCCGAAACCCCGCTTATTGTATTGACTGCCCGGCAAAAGCGAGAGAAATCCTCCGCTTCCGGCGCATCTCCGCAGGAGAATGCCAGCTGACACACACAGAATTGATGTCCATAGCTGGGCACACAGTGCCAGCATTCGGAACTGCACCTGCAGTCCGATTCGCTCCATTGTCAGTAAACCCAAAACAGCATCCCAACGCGGAGCTAACAAATCTTTATGGCGGAACCTGGATCTCGCCGGACCCCAGAGAGCGTTCCTGAGCAGGCGTTTAGCCCGCTGTTTCGCCGCATATGGGGACTCCAAAACAAAAAACAGGGGAAGGAGGAGGGGGGCCACAAAGGTGTTCTAAATAGTCGCCCGTTCCTGCAAGGTGAACTTGCCGTTAAAGAACGGTCTGATGGCCAAATCTGCTTTCCGAGGACAGTCCGCCCACGCTTTGCCTGCGCCGAAAGCGCCCAACGAAACGCCAAGGTACTTAAAGTACCCGCCCGTAGGGATCCCCAGGCGGATCCAGTCGGACTGCCCCTCCCACGACGTACCCACAGGAACGACCGCGCTTCTCTGTCTGTTCACGCTCACGCCCGCTCCCCGACGAATCAGGTCGAAGAAATCCTCGACACTGGACGCCGAGGTGGACATGGGGTGCAGAAGAAGCAGGTCATCAGCGTAGGCGGCCACGGCAGGCGTTCCCGTGCAGGAGCTTCGCAAGTGAGACAGCGTCAGCCTGTATGCTCTTAGCACGAACTCAAACAAGATGCTCTATAGCAACGAGCTTAAGCTGTCGCCCTGTCGGATGCTCCTACGAACGGGAATACCATACACGCGGCAGCCGCTGAAAGTGATGCAGTCTAGCGCGTGGCGCCAGCACGCGCGCAAATATCAGCAGGAGTTGCGCCGGGAACCCAAGGCGTTCCACAAGCTCCAAAAGCAGCTTCTGGTTTACACGGTAGAACGCCTCGCGTCCTCCACGGTAGACGTGTTTTCTCGGTGCTCCTCGTGCCAGGAAGTCTCCTTCAGAGCGAGCGTCGTGTGTTTCGGAGGTCGATCAGGCCGCGATGCCTGACGCGAACATCAGGGATGGCCAGGGGGCAGCGGCAACGCCGTCCCAAGAGGGGACAGAGGTGGGGGCATCCTCCCCCACAGAATCGGTCCCTGCTGCAGCGCGGGCGTGGAGCGCCGTTGTGGCGGCGCCATCGCCTGCAGCAGCGGCGGAATTGTCGGCCAATGTAGAGGAGGGGTACAACACCTCATTGTTCTACAAGGTATGCAATTTATATTCTTTAGAGAGCGCGCGCGCATTTTCGAAAGGCATGCGCGCTCTCGATGTGAAAGAGGAGGAGCTCAGCGGTATGACCATTCGCAGCGGGGTCAGTACGTTGAGGTCATCTGCAAACATGCAGAGCTGGCCCAAAGACTGCTTAAAATCTTCTTGTGATGGAGACGCGCAGGCTCCTCACTACGGCGGACCGCAGCGTAGTGCTCCACCTGTTAGGCGTTACTGCGCGAATGCGCAAAGAAGAGGTTCGCGCCGCTTTGAAACAGTTCGGAACGGTCCAAGCGCAGTGGACGAAAGTAAGTCCTTTCGAGGACTACACGGGGCTGCAACACGGCCTCACTGCTGCGCGCGTAACCGTTCGGGAGGGCTGCACTCTTCCCCACAAACTGGTGGTGGAAGGCGAAACCGTCGACTTCTGGTATGTGGGGAAGCCGAAATACTGTGGCTTCTGCAATACGTCGGGCCACCTTAAAAAGAGGTGTACCAATATACAGTGCCAAGTATGCGGAGCCATGGGACACACGTGGGAGGTGTGCCTAAAAGCAGCAGTGCGGGTGGTTTTTAAAAGAATCCTTAAAAAACGTGCCCCGCTTCTGCAGAAAAGGCTGGCGGCGAAAGCTGCCGCGAAGGCTGTGTTACCCGCGCCCAAGGCCCAGACTGCACCCGAGACCCCGGCGAACAACGCCGAACAAGTCGAGGGAACAAGCAGGGAGCCTAAGTGGCAGGTATCTTTGGCCAAAAAATCAAAGAAGGAGAGGAGGATGGAGAAAAAGCTCGCGTACCGCCAGAAAAAACAGCAGGTAAGCGAGCAAATTAAAGAATGCAGCGTTGTCGTCGAGCGTATTCCTCACCGCTCGAAAAAGAACTCGTCGCTACCGACGACAACCCCTCTGTTGACTCTGTCAACAGCAAGGGGAGCGAGCTGGCGGCGGCGTCCGTCATCGACACCACCATCGATGACGTAGCCTTCGCGCGAGCCGCGGAGGAGCTGGAAGCCTCGTTGCAGCCAGAACCCTCCAAGGCTGGCAAGAAGGATGTAAGGCGTCCGGCCTCCCTTCAGGAGTCCCCCACTTCCGACCCCGAGGTTAAGACCGGAAGCGCAGCCTCCGTTTCCACGGCACCGCGCAAGAAGGCCGGACTTAAGTCCACAAAGCCAAGGAAGCTCGTCTCCCCCGTCGAAGGGGAAGAGATGGCTTCCGCAAGCGAGGGTGCCATGAGCGTGGGAAAATCTCGGGACCCATCGCCCGAGAGACTTTCACGCGCGGACACGGAGGGGATGGAGGGAGTAAAGGCCGAACAGGTGGCTCAGTTACCTGAGAAGGCCGAAACCCCCATGGACATCCCGCCTGCCTCGCAAGAGGAGGGCTCCATCACACCTTAATCTTCCCAGCAGTAATGCCGGGAACCTCCTCCCGCCGTCGTCTCCGCATCGCCGTTTGGAACGTGAACGGCATGACAGACACCGGTAGGAGACCAGACATGGCCGCCCTTCTGGAGTCCTACGACCTTGCGCTGCTGCAGAAGATCCACGTGATCTCTGCAGAACAAGCGCAAGAGATCGAACGGATCTCCGGAGGGCGGCTGTGGTACAGGTGTGGGAGAGCGAAAAGTTGCGGTGTCGCCTACCTGCTTCGGCCAGCCGTCGAGGCCGCGGCTCGGGGCGTGGGGTTCGACGATCACGGTCGTGTCGCCCAGCTGACTCTCAGGTGGTCCAACTCGATCGATCTGATCGTCACGAACGTGTGCGCACCGAGCGGCGCGGACCTGATGACCAGGAGGGCGAGGAAAGACTCTTTCTTTGCCCTTCGGCGAGACTGGCTGACCGAAGCAGGCGTGCGGGATGCCCATCTGGTTGCAGGCGATTTCAACGTTCGCCTGAAACCAGATGGGCAGAATTTCGAGCGTGACCTGGTCAACGAGGTGTGCATGGAGGTGCACACCTGTAAATTGTTGGACAGTTAACCGGGGATGGAAGACAGCATTGACCACGTGTTTCTTCACGAGCACCTGTGCCCTCACTTGGGCAGGCGCCGCAAGTTACCGTGCGAGCTGTCGGACCATCGCCCGATGGTCCTCGAGATCCATCCGCGCGACAGGGGCCCCCCTCGTGAGCGTTGCGTCTCCCAGGGGACTGGCTGGAGCTCCCGGACGCGGCGGAACATCAGCGCACGTTCATACGGAGCTTCAGGCTGCGGAAACTCCAGGATTGGGACCGCTTCAAGCGGTCGGTCCTGCAGTTCTGCGACCAGTTCCTTCTGCACCGCCTACCTACGGGTTTTGGGACCGGGGTCCGTAACGAACAAGCCTACCTGCAGGCCGGTCGTTACGCCATGACCCACGACATCCGCAGGCTGGCAAAATACAAAGCGGGATCCGAGAGGCAAGCCTGGCAGTCCGGATCGGCCAGCTTACTGGACGATCAGGGCCAGGAGCACTCGGCACCTGCCCAAATCCGCGACCTGCTGCGGAGTTACTACTCCTCCCTGTATGCCAGGGCACCTCCGGAGAGGAACGTATCACGAATCCTGCTTCCGGAAGGCGCTCCAGCGATCGGGGAGGAGCAGACAAAGACCATCGACGAGCCTTTCACGATGGACGAGATCCTCTCGGCCATCGGAAAGCTCAAGAGGCGAAAGGCTCCATGAGAGGACCACCTGCCCGCGGAGTTTTATCAAACTTTCGCGGCTGAGCTTACCCCCCTGGTACAGCAACACACCTTGCTGATACGCGAAACATGTGACGTTCCCGCCTCGTTTCGTTCGGCAAAGGTGCGGATCCTCCCTAAAAAAGGAGATCTGAGGAGCATGAACAACTGGCGTCCGATCACAATAGTGAATTCGGCAGCCAAGTTGATAGCCAAGATGTGGGCAGAGCGTTTGGGACGCGTTGTCAACATCGTCATCAGCTCGGAACAGACATATCCTGTTCCCAAGCGAAGCATTGAGGCGAACCTGTTCCACGCTTCCACCTGGCTAGACCTCCAACATGAAAGGAGCTTGGTGTGCAGCCGGCATTCCGGTGCGTGCGCCGGCAGGGGGTTGGATGGTCGGGAGGGGGAGGGAGCCCTTGCGGTCGCAATCGACTTGCGGAAAGTATTCGATTGCGTCGACCAGAATCTCCTTCTAGAGCTTCTGGAACGCTTGGGCTTCTTGGACTCATTAGTGGCCTATCTGCGCTCCTGCTGGCGCGACGCGCTCATCAATGTTACTTTCAGCGGGCAGACCGTGCACGGCGTGCCGGTGCGGCGTGGGAACCGGCAGAGAGACAGCCTGAGCCCCTTGCTCTTCAGTACCTACTTTGAGTTGGTACTGAGAGCGTACAGGGGAACTCTGGCGCATCTGCCGCACGACTGTGCCGGTACGCCGGCCGTTTCAGCATACGCGGACGACCTTCTGCTGCTGCTCCCTATGTCCACCCCGGCTGCGGCGGTCAAGGAGTTCTTCGACCTGCTGCATCGGCGAACCGGACTTACGTTGAACAGGGCGAAGTCGTCCGTGAGGTGCATCAAGTACCTCGGTGTGCCGTTGGGGGACTTCTCGCCTGCGGAAGCGTGGTCCAGCTGCCTCCAAAAAGTCGAGACGGCGATCGGCCCGTTCCTGGAAGGCAAGTTTCACTTCCCGGAACGGGCCGCGGTTTGGAACGCCTTCGCGGCCCACATCCTCCGCCCCTTGCTTCTTGTTTGATCCCCCCCGTGGAATCAAAAAAGGGGACTAAAAACCTCCTCCGCATAGCTCTTTGAGGCAAGGGGAGGCCCCGAGTCCCTTTGAAGGACTTGTGCGCTGCGCGTCGGGACGGCTGTCTCAGCATCCTGACGCTGGAGCGCGTGGAAATCCAGCTGCGATGGTGGACCCTCGCCATCGCAGCGAAGATGTGGAGCACTGCTTGGTACATTCCGGCCCCCCTCCTGGCCAGACGTGTGTCCCGCTGCGAAGGACTCGCATCGTTTCTTCTGTGCCCTCGCCGGAAGATTCGAAGATGCGGTCTAATGCTCGGCCGCATGGCAACCCTGGCAAAGGAAAACGACCGGATGGTTTGTGGCCCTGCCAACTCCTCCGCTTGGCTGGAAGAGACTGCTGGCACCTGGGCTAAGCAGAACCAAAGGTGCGAAGACCGGATGAACTGCCTGCTAGTCGGCTTATACGCCCGCCGCACTCTCCGTGAAATTCTTGAATTTCCACCGAGTTGCACGTGGGCGGAAGGCACACCCCTTGTTACGGCGATGCCCTTCCTCCAAAGGGCGCTTCACGGAAGCCGGAAGCCAAGGTGGCAAGTCTGCTGCCGTATCGCAGGCAGAGAGAAGATGATCAGCGGCTGGACCATGGGAGAGTTGACAGATGCAACGACCCCTAGTCTCCAGCCGCGTGGATCAAGAAGATGGGGCGAGCTGCTCGGCATTCGATTGGATGACCTGAAGTGGCCCCCGGTTCTTCTTGGATCCAGGATTCTCCCCTTGAAGTGGCAAGAATCGGCGCTTCTGTGGCTGCATTGGAGTCTACCCTGCAACGCGCGCCGCTTGCACTGGACGCGGGGAAGAGTAAATCCTGCGTGTGCCAGGTGTGGGGAGCGGGAGTCGCTCCCCCACCTCTTAGTTGAATGCCCTGCCGTCCGGATTCTTTGGGATCGTCTGAAAACGGCCCTCCGGATACCGGATTTGGTGGCAATGTTGAATGTATCTTCAGTCTTGTCTTCGTGCGGAACGCTCTCAGTCCAGCCGCAGCCCAGGCAGCATGTTGCTGCATTCGTGGTATCGTGGCGGCCTGGAGTGATGCCGAAGATGAAGACTGCATCGTGAGGAACGTCATCGAGTATGCTTCGCGCTTCCTGCAGAGAGCTACCCAATGGCTCCATTTAGGAAAGCTGAAAATGGAACTAGAAGGCATCCTGCAAAGGATGCGCGCTCCTAGTAGTTTTCTGTGATCCCTTCCCGGCCCTCCATACTTTTTTTTGTGGTTTGTTTTTCTCTTTTATTTTATTTTTGTTTTCTCTTTCATGCCCCACCGCTGCCGAGGATAGCCACACCGGGCTGCGTCCCGGTGTCCCAGCAGTTCCGGTATTGCGTTACCTTCAGTGGGACTTTGTTCCACGTTCTGTATTGACCGTCGAAATGTTTTTAATAAACGTCCTGGCATATCCGGGTGGCATCGCCGAAACCTGGAGGAAGTTGATGGAGGGGATACTGGTCACAGTACTCTCGGAATTAGCGTTTTATTTTGTCCCAATCAGCGAGAGTTTGCAGTTCGTAACTACGCAGGAATGCGCGCAGATGTTCGCGCGCTCCTGCAAGTCGCAACCAGTTCCCCGGCAGGCGCAACGCTTCGGAGGGTGGACCTCTGTGGCGCGGATGAATGTCGATCACTAGCCGAGGGTGATCGGACAGCTCCGACGCAATTGCTCCTCGAGTCCCCACCCGCGTACACATGTGGTTATCGAGGAACTCTTGGTGGATTCCGCTTCTAGCCCCGGCTCCATCGGCCAACAAGTTGCGTGTGTTCATAGCCGCACACAACTCGTTGACCAATTGCACTCGTATGTCGGGCGCTTTCGACAGCAGGCGGACTTTGAAGTCTCCTGCTATCAGATGCGCCCGCCGCACGCCTGCTTCAGCCAGCCAGTCTAGCCGCAGGGCTTCGAAGAACGCAGTGCGTTCTGCGCGCCTGTGGCTGGTGCAGGGCGTGTACAGGTTCGTGACTACGAGGTTGATCGATTCGGACCACTTAAGCACAAGTTGTCCGACTCGACCGTCCTCGTCGAACTGTGCACTGCGTACCGCATTGGCGACGGTTTGCTTCAGCAGGAAGGCCACTCCGCGGGAGTGGTCTCCTCCACCACGCCAAAGTAGCGTTCCCCCTTGTAGACTCTCGATTTCCTGGACGTCCTCTGCTCTGAGGGCATGCACCTCTTGAAGTAGTGCCAGATTGAAAGGTCGCTGGGTGTCGGCCACGCTACGCCTCTTGCTTTCGCTACGCAGCCCGTTGACATTCCAACAGGCTATACGCAGCTGCCGGCAAGAGGCGATTCCACGCATCATACTAGTGATGGTGGTGGCGTGTGTATTGCCGCCTCCTGTTCGGGAGGCGGCAGGTCGTTGTCCATCTGCGGTGGTGGCGTTTCGGCAACGACCGGAACGTCTGCAGCCGGACTGAGGTTTATAGGAAGGTCCGACCGGATGCTGTCGATGGAGGGATCCTTCGACCTCGCGGACATCGCCTCCTCGCTATGCGAGCGCATCTCCTCCTCTTCAGCCTGAGGGGGAGCGACGCGGATGGGGTTGCACGACTTCCGGCCCGCCTTCCTCTTCGGAAGGGCGACGGTGGGAGGGTTTCTGGCTTCCGCCTCGGACCCGGAAGTTTCCGGGCCCTTAACTTCCGTCGGACGTCTGACGGCCTTCTTTGCAGCCTTAGGCGGCCGCATTAAGGTGGCCGCGAGTTTCTCCGCCGCCTTCGCGAAGTTTTTCTCGTTGCTGCTGCTCGCGTGTTTGTCGCAGGATTCCTGCGGCGGTTCCGCGGCGTTCGCGACGGTTGCGGGAGTCGCGTTCGCCGATCGACGCTCGATCGACGGAACGCGCTCGATTGTAACGCGGCATTCGTTTATGGACTCGCGCGGCGAAATTTTTGGTTTGCCGACCGCGGGTTTTTTGGGAACGCTTGCGTTCTGATATTTGTCATTTTTTGTAGGTATTTTTGTTTTTTTTGTGTGTGTTTCTTTTGCTTTTTTGTTCGAAACGACTTTCCAGTTTTCCTCGTCGGCAGTTGGCTCAGAATTCTCCTTTTGAGGCTCCTGCTCCTTGTGCACGACTTCTTCTTAGGTCGGTTGTTGGTCGCGTGTTTTTTGGTTTACTGCCTTCTTCCCCTCATTTGTCGAAGGGGCTGAAGGCGTTGTCTCGTCGTTTTTCGGGCACACAGCACTAGTGTTGCCCTTCGCGCCGCAGTTTGGGCATGTGGCATCCGGGCATCTCCTTTTAAGATGCCTGAATGTGTTGCACAGCCCACAGTATTTTTCCTTCCTTACGTACCAGAGGTCGACGAGCTCGTTGTTGACTTCAAGCTTGTGGGGAAGTTCTTTGTTTTCGCGGAGAGTTGCGCGCGCGGCCACTCGCCCACTGAATGCGCCTCGATAAGTAAAGGCGTTGGGCTTTGACCACATCGCGTATATCTCCGCGAATTTGTTGATTCCAGTGCGGATGGCTTCATCGGTCATCGGCACCGTTGTACCCGTGAGGTGGATCACCATAGAGTGATTCACCGTGTGTGGGAGGAGATTGCGCCCTTCGAACGGAACGGGCGTGCAGAGCAGTTTGTGTGTGAGCGCTGCATCTTTGCAGATCAGCTCCGCGAACTGCCCGCCGCTCCGAATCGAGAAGCAAAGGATCTCCTCGTCAGAGATTCCCATCCTACTGATGGCGTTTTCAGATTTCCGCGTTGTAAGCGGTGGATAAAGATTTCCTACCTTGTAAAGGAGGGCTGGGTTGTAGCCCTCCTTTATGTAGGCCTGCACTTTGGCGGCCACGTCCGGCGGAGCCGCCGCGGCCACCTTGTTCCACGCCCTCGCCGGGGTGGCGGGGGCTGATTTTGTGGTGGGGCATGACCCCACCTCCATAGGTTGTGGAGACGTGGGCCTCATGTCTCCCGTCGCAGGTACTGCGGCTTCTTCAGTCATTTCTGGCTTCCAACGGCCGCACTTCCAATCCACATAACACCTAGTTTTGGCTTCGCTCACGGGAGCTGACCAAAAACGCGTGCGGCACCGGCGCAGGTTTGCCGCATCTTGCGGAATTTCTACTTCGCTTTTTACGCGCTGCGAACCACAGAGCGCGCCTTTGCGCAGCGATTGCTGCCGCAGGACGCCCATGCATTGAAGCAGGAGGATCGAGAACGAATACAGGAGCCTTTCTCAATGGCGGAGATTATTTCTGCCATTGAAAAACAGAAAAAACGCAAGGCAGCAGGGGAAGACGGCCTGCCCGCGGAGTTTTACCAACTCTTCGCAGCGTAGCTGGTACCCCTGGTGCACTAACTATGCACGCTGATCCGAGAACAAGGGGACGTTCCCATGTCGTTCCGGTCAGCCAAAGTACGTTTTCTTCCTAAACAAGGAGACACCCGCAACGTAGACAACTGGCCTCATATCACCATAGTGAATGCGGATGCAAAGTCGCTGGCCAAACATTGGGCTGAGCGACTGGGACGGGTGGCGGAATCCGTGGTGAGTCTGGAGCAGACTTACGCTGTTCCAGAACGATCCATGGAGCCCAACCTGTTCCTCGCCAGTACATGGTGGCAGTTGCTACAAAGCGAAGCGCAGGGAGGTCAAGAGAATCCTGGATTCTCCTCTGACCAGGGAGGGGACGCCCTTCATGGAAGAGCCGCGCCAGGAGCACTTGCGGTCGCAGTCGATCTGCGTATAGCATTCGACTGCGTCGACCAGGAACTCCTGGAAGTCCTGGAACGTTTGGGATCCCCGGCAGTCTTCCGGTCTTACCTGCGCTCCTGCTGGCGCTTCGCAATCATAAACATCGCTTTTAGCGGCCGACATGTGTACGGCGTTCCGGTTCGTCGAGGCATAAGGCAGGGTGACAGTCTGAGCCCCTTGCTCTTCAGCATCTACTCCCAGTTGGTGCTGAGGGCATACAGGATGACTCTGGCAACCCTGCTGAGCTTGTGTCCCGGCACGCCTGCCGTGTCGGCCTATGCCGATGATCTTCTGCTCCTGCTCCCCGGGTCCACCCCAGCGGAGGCGCTAGAAGATTTCTTCAAGCTGCTGCGCCGAGGGACGGGCCTCCGGGTGAACAGAGAGAAATCCACAATTGTGGCAAAATCACCACTTCTTTCAAGAAATACGGCGTGAGCTGGACGGCCGGACTGGATCCGCTTGGGGATCCCCACGGGCAGGTGCCTGAAGTACCTTGGCATTCCGTTGGGGGACTTCTGCGTTGCAGATGCCTGTTCCGACCGTCTTCATAAGGTAGAGCTGGCGATCGGACCCTTCCGAAACGGCAAGTTTGACTTGCAGGAACAGGCAGCGGTGTGGAACGCTTTCGCGGCCCCCCTCCTTCGTCCGTTACTTTTTGTGGGCCCCGCACCGCCAATTATAAAGAGACGGACCAAGGCCCTCCTCAGAACTGCCCTTTGGGGAACAGCGAGGTCACGATTCCGATTAATAGACTTGTGTGCTCCACGCAGGGACGGTGCTTTGAGCCTCTTGACGATGGAGCGCATACAAAAACACATAAACTTTAGGGAGCTATCTTTTGCGGCTAGCTTATGGTTGACATCATGGTGTGAACCCGCACGGCTCCTCGCCAGAAGAGCGACCGGCTGCGACGGATTGTCCTCGATCCTCATTGCGTACGCGCGCAGCCTCAATTACAGCTTTGGCTTTCATCTGCTCCAGATGGTCGTCCTGATGAGGGAGAATTCCTGGATCTCCTGCCGCCCCGCGAAGTGCACTGCCTGGCTTCAGGAGTCAGTTTACGCTTGGGCCCAGATCAATGGCACGAGCGAAGCGGAGTACCACTGTCCCCGTCGAGGACCGAGCGCTCTACAGCCCCTGAAGGAGATAATCAACAATCCGCGGAAACTGCTGTGGGCTTCATTGACCCCCTTGCTCCCGTGCTGTCCTCCCTTTTGAACATCGGGAACGGCAACGAACGAGCATTGTGGGAAGTGTCCTGCCTCATCCGAGGCAGGAGAAAACCATTAAAGGCGTCTACGACTCGGGAGTTATGGGACGCTGCAACCCTGACCTTCACGTCTAAAGGAATTGTGCGCTGGGGCAAGCTACTCGGCATACCTCCGGAAAAGGTGAAGTGGCCCCCAGTGTGCTGGGATTCTTGCACATTCTCCTTGGAATGGCAAGTGACGGCGCTGCTGGTGTTGCATTGGGGACTCCTATGCAAAGCACGCCTCTTCCATTGCACTTCCGGAATTGTGGTTGCGAATTGTGCAGTGTGTGATGAACGAGATACCGTCCTTCACCTCATCATTGAGTGTGTCGCCCTTCGACCCATGTGGGATCGATTGTCGACGATTTTGAACATTCCCGGGGGCGACCCAAAGACACTTTCTGTCGCGTCTTCATGCAGGACGCCCTGCCAGCAACTGCGTGTGTAGCAGTCCTCTGCTGCATACGCGGAAGCCTGGCCAAATGGGCTGCGTCCTACAGACGTCATAACAGCCGAAACGCCATCCAATGGACGGCCCTAAACATTCACAAGGCTTCCCGATGGTCTCGGCTAATATCATTACGTCCGGCACATCTCCGTATCCTGAACAGGATGCTGAGTACCTCTTGAAGCTACCAGTGATCCCATGCCAGCCCTTCCCTCCTAAAAAACATTGCCCTCCCCTTGGTTTTGATGTTTCTTTTTTCTGTTCTTGTTTGTAGGTTTCCCTCCCCCTTCGCATCCGGGCAGGATCTCTGCAACCTGTGAATTTGCAGCGGGAAGTGTGTCCAGCCAGGCGGAACCACTTGTTCTGCTCAAAGAGTTTTAGAATAATTTCAAAGACTTTATTTTGAAATTTTTATTACATAAAAATTTGTATAATAAATGCCCAGACAAATCCGGGTGATATATATATACCGGCTGGAGTCGAGCACTTCAGGCCGTTTTTGTCGAGCAAGCAAGATGCTCCAGACTGCCAGACCTGGCACTCGGCTCTCGCCTTGTATTCCGCAAGCCGGCTGACATCAGCACGTGTGAAAAAGGTGCGCGCCTGCAGGAAAGTCCTGCTGTTGGCGACCCCTTCTCCAAAGCCTCGCGGGAGCCGGTGCAAGAGAAACCGTTCGCAGAACTCGCGGACTGATCTTTTTAAATGATCCCAGTCCGCGAGTTCGCGGATGACAAAGGTCCGGAGGTACTCACGGAGATGCTCCGCCGCCTCCGGATGGCTAAGCCAGTCCGCGGACATCCTCCAGTTTTTCAGCGGAGACCCCTTGCCTGGCGGAAGGGGCTCGAAATCCAACCTGTTATGATCAGGAAGTGCGGACGACAATCTTCCTCTTCTTCCCACACGAGGGTGCAGGTTGTCATCGAGGAAGATGTGATCCGGTGACCTTTCCATCTCAGGCACGCCGACCATCAAATTGAGAGTGCGTACTGACGTGCACATTTCGATGGCCGACGTTCGCTCCCTCGGGCAGCTCCATTCGTCGGAGAGCAGGTGGACGTTGAAGTCGCCTGCGACGAGGTGCGCCAGTTGGGAGCCAGAGTTGTTGAGCCAGTGGCATTTCACATCCTCGAATAGCGCAATTCTATCTTCGAGGTAGCGCGAGCCACTAGGCGAGCTAATGTTCATCACGACGAGATCGATGGACTCGGACCACTTGATAACAAGCTGGCCCACCCGTACGTCGTCTTCGTAGCGTACACTACGCACCGCTTCCGCAATTTTTCCTCTTACGAGAAACGCGACGCCGCACGTACGCGCGTCTTTACACCGCCAAAGTAACTTTCCTCCTGCACGATCCTTGACTTCCGCAGCCTGCTCGTCGGAAATTACGTGTATATCCTGCAGGAGCGCGAGGTCAAAGGAGCGCAGGGCGTTGGCTACCAATCGCCTCTTCTCGTCGTTCTGTAGTCCGTTCACGTTCCAACACGCGACGGACAGGCGACGAGAAGCTTTTTGCCGCATTAATGCTGGGAAGTTGGCATCTTTTTGCCCGCTTTTACCGGCGAGCGGTTGGTAAGCAGAACTGCTGGCTGGAGCTCACGGTCGCCACTGTCCTCCCTGATGCTGCACGAATTCGAGTGCTCGTCTCCGGGTAGCTTCGTCTGACGGTCCGAGGTGAGCTCTCGCTCCTTCGCTGCCTGCGCTGAGCGCCTCAGGGCCTTAGCCCGGCACGCTACGGCTGCCTTGCGGGTGATGCGACGTGCGGCATTGATATCAGACTCCGTTTCCGAGTCCAATTGAAGAGCCGGCGCTTCGCGTCTATCCTGCCGTGTCGATTCGGAAGTACTCACGGATGAGACCGCGGACACTTCCTTCTTCGCGGTCACCGTGGCATCGCTACCGGTGATCGCAAATTTCTCGCTATAAGCGGTAGCGGCGGTATCATTTGCAATGGCAGAGGGAACCTTTGCGCAAATTTTCTTTAGCGCGCCAGTGTTCCGTGCCTAGCAAAGGCTCTTGGATGGAGGTTGTGGAGGATTTTTGGGAGATATTACCTTCCTCCCTTTTTCCACAACCGTCCACACTCCTCCTGTTTCCTCGGTGCGTTCCGAAATGTTCCTCAGGAACGTCTCCGGGCTTTCGTCTCCAGCCGCCAGGGGCGCAGCTTTCGCTGCACCCTTGAAAGGCGGCGAAAGCCAGCCTCCGCGGCAGTCAGGAAATGCTCGCTAAGGCGCTCTTTTCCTTCGTCGAGAAGAACAAACGTTTAAACAAAGTGAATGTAGACGACTAGAAGCTCACCTATCTAGCCTACGCGGACGATCTTCTCTTCTTCATAACAGGAGAGAGGTATCAACAAACGTTCCTGGATGTGGTGAGCCTTATGAAAGATGGACTGGGCTTGAAGATCAATGCCCACAAGAGCCAGCTTTTGCCCATCGGAATACTGGATATCTCTGCCCTCACAGGGAGTGCATTCCGTACGGTAGACACGGCCAAGTACCTGGGAGTCTACATAGGCGACGACTCCGCGTCGAAGCAACTCTGGACGGAAAAACTGGGGAAAACGGCCAATGAAGCAGCAAAATACACTCGATTGGACTTTGGGATGAAGCCATGGGCCAACCTGTGGAACGGAGTATTCCCTCCTAAGGTACTCTTTGGGGCGGCCTCCGCTAGAATGAACAAACAAACCACGAGAGAGGTAGAGAAGCTGCAACGAAAAACACTGTAAGGCCACTGTCGCCCAAGAGTTCGTCTGAAACCCCTGTGTCGTTTCAGGGAAGAAGGCGGTTCCGAGATGAAGTCGCCTACACATTCCATGGAAATTATGGACACACGCGACACATCCTGGACATAGCCACCCAGTGGGATGAATGGCCGTATGCGGCGCATAAAGCCTACGAATTGTTGCTGAGCAGCTCGAAAGGCCTGAAGACTGCGCTGCTAGGCCGAGCAGTAGAGTGGACATCCATCCACCCAACCTGGAGGAGGAAGCAACGGCTGGTGTGTAAGCACAAAATTAAGATCGTGCCGCGAAGCAGCAAACTCTGGCAAGAGGAGTTCATCCTGGTGATTTCTTGGATGCTTCCGGTTTCTTAGGACACAAGAAGCTGGATCTACCGGCGGTCCAAAGTTACCCTGCATCGAATTCAGGGATGGAGAAGAGCAGGCTACCTACATCACACTCGTATACTTCGCTATATACAGATGATGTTAGGAAGGTTGACTCACATGACCTCCGAGGTGTAGATCAACCACAACGACCTCGCGTGGTCTAGGGTTACCAAATCAAACCTCTGAAGACTCATCAAAGAAGAGGACCGAGACATCAGTGCCCTCCAAGAAGCCGCCGATAGCTACGGGAGTGACCGGATCAACCGGTTAGCGATCTGAACGACGCTCTGGAAGAGTGATCTTCCCCGGGACACTCACGACAACCTACTAATGTTTTATCATGGAGGAATTCGAAGCGAGTAAAGACTTCAGCACTTCACAGGAAGACGGGAAGAACAAGACGGCGCAGCATGTGGCGACACCGACACGAGACTTCACGTCTTGACGTGTCCCACATTGCTACACGACTGACTGATTCTGAAAAGGATCATTGGACTCATCAACAGCTCCACAATGGAGATCCTCGCCGCGATGTTTCAGGAAGATGGTAATGTTCCCTGTTACATTCCCATGGTGAGGACGACCATTGCCCTATCCAACACCGCCATACTTATGCGGTGGTGGAAGACGAGGAAAGCCAGGAGAGCCTTACCTCCGATAGAGCTTTTTCAAGGACTCATTAAGAAGGAGATCGGTATCAGGAATTGTGGTCGCATCCATGCCTGGACCTACCGATTCTTCCTGATGAGGATTGAAAACGACGCCCGGGAACAAACGTCTGGAAACCCAACATGAAAGCAGAACTTGTAATATCCCCAAGGACTCCAGAGTGATGTTAAGTGGGTATGTAGTATGAATGTGATTGTAGAATGAATGTGTTTTAAAAAATGGAGAATAAATTCACCCCACCTCTTGTGGGACTTAGGGAAACTTGCCGAGTCAGTGAAGGGGTGGCTGCATGCAGCGTGCTTTTGCGCGGCGCGCCGGGGCTTGCTACGAGTTTCGTAGCCTCCGCAGAAACTCCTACGTTGGATTGGGGGATGGCCGTTTTGGGAAGGGACAGCGGGATGAAACTGAAAGTCTTCGCCCTATGCCGATGTTTTTGCTCGCCTACCTTTCCTACCGAGGTTCTTCGGATATTTCCCGGTTCCTGGCGTGAAGAGGTGTTTCCCAGTACGGCAGCGAGGGCGCGCACAGCACGCATCGAACCCTCGCGCCCCTTTTTAATTGGCTTCCCCGCCGCGATTTCTCCCTTTTGGGGCGTTGCGGGCGGTGACGCCTTTTGTATTGCCGCGTATTGCTCGGCTCTTTTTCCAAGACTCCGCGTACACTGTTTTTTCTTGGGGGCAGCGGCCTTTCGTGCGTTGGTTTCTTGAACGTTACGAACTTCCACTGCTGCCCTTTTCTTATCAAGGACCGGCACTTTTTTAATTCGTGCCCGGTTTCTTTGCAATAACGGCATTTCGGGGTGAGACATTCCTTCATTGGGTGTCCCTCCTTGCTGCACTGCTCGCACGCGCAAGTCCGCCCGTTAAACCACAGATGAACGACCGTGCAGTTCACCTGCATCTGCTCGGGCACAACACACCTGTGCGTGAAGGTCATCCGCGCGGAAACTTGTTCAATGTGGACAAAGGGAAAATCCTTTAGAGGATTTGGCCTCCTCCACAGAGCGTGCACGGTGGCGAAATTCAAAACCACACTTACGACATTGCGGTCGGAGATCTCCGGCTCGAAGTCGCACAATTGGACGACAAACCAATCGTCCATCACTGTAGGTAGGACTTCCTGGCCACCGATGGTCAACGAAGTACGGAGAAGACGCTGCACAAGTGCTGCGTTTTTGCACCGTATGTTTTGGTATTGCATCTTGCCCGCGGGCATGATGGCGAGGAGCTAATCCTCCCGGACGCCGATCTGGACGAGCTCATCGTTGAGCTCACGCCCGATCCTCCCGGTAAGGGGCCCACTGACCTTATAACGGAGTGCGGGCATGTAGCCGGATGCCACATAATCCTGCAACTGCGCATCGCAGGGTCCTGCTTCCTAAGGGGTGACGGCGGCGTAGCTCCTCACCGAAGGCGAGGAAACCGTCATTGAGGATGCTGCCGCTTCCATTCCAATGGAATTGGATTCAACGGCTGTCTCCTCCATACCATTCATACAAGTGGCCATGTTGTTCAACGCTGCTTCGTCCACTTCCAAGAAACACACAAGTGCGAGCGAAAACGCACGCACAAAGATGCTCGATCGCGGACGCGGAGAGACGCGAAAACACGGCTGTACTGGGCGAGCACAAGAGATTTCTCACGCGGTCACGCCGAAGCGTTTATTCCATATAACATAACCAAAAAATAATTTTATAAAATAAACCAGTTGGGAACCAAACTCCCAACCGACGACTGAACAATAATCAAGAGAATATTGCTGGCACGCAGGCCAGAGTAACAGTTTTGTGAACGGTGTCTGGGGGCGGGGAACACAAAGAAACCAAAATAAAATAAAAACAATGAATAAGGAGGACGGGATAAGGGTCTTTGGGATCGCTCTGGAAGACACGGGGATAAAAGCATGGGCACCGGAAATTTTACCGAGCGAACGTGGACGGGGTATGGGTGGGCAAGAGGTCGCAGGGGTCACCGGATTACGCCGTTATCAAAGGTCTGTATACCTGCGATGTATGCCGGTGATGTCCTCATTCACCTTGTCACGAAGATGAGACCACCTTGAAGCCTTCTCCATGAATTGAGATGCAAGCAGGTGAGCATCCCTTCTCTGCGCTGACAACTCCAGGGCGTAGCGGGCCTTCACGATGGCGCGAACGCAACACATGGTTGCGACAATCGCGCCAACCGAAAGTCCATTTTTGCTGAAGAAGCGCCGCAGCACATCAATGGCAGTGCCTACTTGTGGCATGATGGCCGAAGTGAGCCTTCGCCACAGTTCCCGGAGGTCACCGCAGTCCAGCAAAAGGTGCGGAAGTGACTCGATCTCTCCGCACCTTAAACAGTTTGTCAAAGCAGCTCCCCCTAAAACGATGCTTCGCTGCCTATTACAGTGTAATGCACAATGTAAAAAGAGCAGCACATCTTGCTTCCACTTAAGGGGAAACACGGAGCTGTCCAAACAAACGGGGGGAACCACGATCTCTCCGGGGGGCACACTTAAATGTTCGGTCCACCGAAGCAGGCAATTGGCCCGATTCCGAGGTGTGGCGGCTTGCACCAGCTCCTTTGTCGTTTAGCTGCCGAGGAGCTTACTGACTCCCGCTATTTTGCAGAAGAACTCCCATTCCGCCGGTAGGCAACCGTCCTTGCTTGCCCTGAGGGCAGACTGCGCTGCGGCGAGTGGTGTGGCGGCCAGACGATCCAACAACTTCTTGTCCTGCATGACTTCGTCCATTTGATGACTGAGGAGAAGTCGCAGGCGTCGAAGATCTTCCGGGCGAGTTCCTTCGGAAGCTGCCCACGATGAAAAAGATTCCTGCCGCCATGCATTCATGTTCATGGGGAGGCAGGAGATCCAGCTTTGGGCTTCCAGCAGTGTAAACAGCTGCCTGAGCGGGAAGACAAACCCTATTCTGGTGTGCCGAAAGTGGGGTAGCAACGAAAGCAGTCCCTCGCTTCCCGTGCAGCGCCTCAGTATAAGGCGTGCGGGTAAGCACCACGGCATACACCACAGCTTGGCACAGAGCCGCAGCATGCGCAACTGCACCTGCAGTTCGATGCTGTTTAAGTCGAGGATGCCCAAGCCTGCATCCTGACGCGGCGCCACCAACTCTTTAAGTCTAACACGGGATCTTGCAGCGCCCCACAACGCTTTGCGTAGAAGGCGCTGCGCTTAGACTTTGACTTCCTGGGGAGATGGACAAACAAAAAACAGGGGGCGGAGGAAGAAGGCAACGAAGGTGTTCCAGATGCAGGCCCGTTCCGGCAAGACGAACTCGCCTCCTGGAAACGGGCCAAGTGCACGCTCTGCCTTCCGAAGGCAGTCCGACCACGCTTCTGAAATGCAGAAGTCGCTTAACGGCACGCCAAGGTACCTGAGGTACCTACCTGCCCGTGGGAATCCCCAGGCCGATCCAGTCGGACTGCACCTCCCACGTCGCACCCACCGGAACAACCATACACTTACTCCTGTTAACGCTCACGCCCGCACCGCGACGAATCAACTCAAAGAAGTCTTCAAGCGATGTCGCCGGGGTGGACATGGGCAACAGGAGAAGCAGGTCGTCGGCATAGGCTGCTACGGCCGGCGTACCTGGGAAGGAGCTCGGGAGGTTGGCTAGCGTCAGCCTGTAAGCCTCCAGCACCAATTCAAAATAGATGCTGAAGAGCAGCGGGCTTAAGCTTTCACCCTGCCTAATTCCTCGTCGTACCGGCACGCCGTACACGCGACAGCCACTGAAAACAATGGATGTAATCGCGTGGCGTCAGCAGGAGCGCAAGTACGCAACAGAGATGCCGGAAGACCCAGACGTTGCAAAAGCTCAAGAAGAAGCTTTTGGTTCACTCAAGCGAAAGCTTTGTGCAGATCGACTGCAACCGCCAAGGCTCCCTGTGTCTCCCTTTGCGTCCCGCGCCTCCGTCGGTGAGAGCTGGAAGGCGTCGCTTCCGCACGACGATTTACGGCCACACGATGCTGCAATTGCAGCGATGTGCGGATGAACAAGAGATTCGCGTCCATGGACCTCCCAGGAACAGCGTACGTCTGCTACGACCTTACCAATTATACCACGATCCTACTTATCCGCGCCACCCAAAGTTTTAAGAACAACTTGACGTCCGAATTCACTAATGTGATCTGACGCCAGCTGTTCAGTTGGTGCAAATCTCCGCCTTTCGGCAGTAGACGCACCTTCGCTGAGCGAAACGAGGCGGGGACATCGCCCGAGTCTCGCATCAGCGACGAGAGTTGGAGCACCAGGGGGATGAGCTCCGCCGCAAAACACTGAAAGAATTTCGCGGGGAGCCCATCTTCGCCTGGCGCTTTTCGTCTCTTGAGCCCCGAGATGGCCGAGGAAATTTCCTCTGCCGTGAAGGGCTCATCAAGACGCGCGCGTTCCTCCTCGTCTACAACAGGTGCATCAATCGGCAGAAGCAGCCGGGAGAGGCTGCGTTCCGTCGGTGCTTCTCCATACAGAGAAGAGTAATCGCGCCTGACTATCCGTCGCACGTCGGCTGGAGCCGAGCATTCCCGGTCCTGGTCGTCGAGCAGAACTGTCGCCCCTGACTGCCAGACCTGGCGCTCGGCCTTGGCCTTGTACTCGGATAATGGACCAACGTCCGCGCGCCTGGAAAAGGAGCGGGCCTGCAGAAAATCTCTGCTGTTAAGTACGCCCTCTCCGAAGCCGCGACGAAGCTGGTGCAAGTGAAACCGTCAGCAGAACTCGCGGACCGATCTTTTCAGATCGTCGCAGTCCTCGAGCTCACTTATGGCAGAGCCAAGGAGGTACTGGCAAAGACGCTCAGCCGCTTCCGGTTGGCTCAGCCAGTTTGCTGGCATCGTCTAAAAACAGTTTGGAAGCCCCTTGCCTGGCGGGAGAAACTCGAACTCGAGTTTGTTGTGGTCTGAAAGCACGGACGGCACGGGCCCTCTCCGACCCACTTGAGAGAGCAAGTGTTGTTCAAGGTATACGTGGTCCGAATTTGCTAGCATAACAGGGTAGCTAGCGCACAAGTTGCACGCGTGCACGGACGCGCACATCTCTTTTGGTAGGAACTTTTCGCTTTTGTGGGATCTATTCTCGGAAAGCAGGTGGACGTTAAAGTCCCCCGCAATGAGATGGGCCACAGTAGGGTGAGATCGAGTGAGCCACTGGCTTTGAAGGGTACCGTATAACTCAATCCTTTCGGCCCATCGTCCAGCACCGCTCGGCGCGTACACGTTGGTTACGACAAGGTCGATCGAGTCGGACCACTTGAGTACAAGCTGTCCCACTCGGCCTCCCGTGTCGAAACAAACGCTGCGCACCGCTCCCGCCAAAGTTCCTCGCACGAGGAAAGCAACGCCGCACGTACGTGCAACGCCGCATCTATAAAGTAGAGTTCCGCCCGCGCGCCGTTCGATTTAGGCAGCCTGCTCTCAGGAAATGCTGTGAATCTCCTGCAGGAGCGTCAAGTCGAAGGCGCGCAGAGCGTGAGCCACTAGTTGCCTCTTCTCGTCGTGTTGAAGCCCGTTGACGGTCCAAGACGTCACAACAACACGACGAGAAGACGCGATTGCCCTGATCGCGGTTGGGAAAGCGAGGCCATGGTGCTCGCCTCACCCGGCGAGCGGGCAGTAAGCAGCACGACGGGCTGGAGGGCGCGGTCGCCACCGGCCTCAACTGTGCTGCACGTAATCGGGTGCTCCTTTCCGGGTGCAGAACCTGTGGGTTCCTGGGTGAGCACTCGTCGTTCCGCGGCGAGTGTGTCACGCCTCAGGGCTTCAGCCCTGCGGGCGCTTGCTCATGCGCGAGTAACGCGTCGTTCAGCGGAGCCATCGGACTCCTCTGCGGAGTCTGATGCTCGCACGATCGACGTGCGCTTGCATCCGTCCGATTGCACCGGAATGGTCTTCTCTGCAGTCACAGGAACGGACCTGCACGCGTTAAAGGCGCTGGCTTTTTCCATGAAAGAGGCACAAGCCGCGCGTGTATTCGTATTTTTGCGACTGCTTTCTCCTTTGGAAGAGCTCAGGGATGGATGTTGTGGAGCTTTTTTTGGAGATTTTTCTATCCTTCTCTCCACAACCTTTAATTCGCCTTCGCGATTTTCGGAGTCTTCCGCCACAGTAGTTGCGGAAACCTCCGGGATTTTCGCTGCGTTCTCTGGGTTCGTTGCTTTCGCTACGCCTTTAAAAGGCGGCAACGGAGTCACCTTCATGACAGTCGGCAGATCGCTCCGCTC